>JAJAQA010000024.1:930000-1207405 GCA_021464565.1 Rutilus rutilus | reverse complement strand
CCCACCCCAAAACATACAATAATAACAAACGATAAATGCTGACCAATACTTAAATTATATTACGTTTTACTGAAAATGATATAATTCAATAAAAACAAACAAAATGTAATGTATGTCATATGACATAGCCTATGCATGAACACACTCTAGATGTGAATATATTGTGAACATATCTACATTTTCATTCAAAACAATTAATTAAAGCATTAATTAAATAAATAATATTTGATTTACAGACTACAATGAGAAATATTAATAAATTAGTAAAATAATGAATCAAAGTCCACCATCACACAATAAACAAATGCATATACAAGTCTACACATGAAACAACGCTTTATTCAAACTACAATCATGTAAGTTAGACCACAGACGCTGAACCCCACATCCTTCTGCCATCTCAACCAGTAAGCGGTTCCCATTCTGAGGCTTTATTCTGATGTAATCAGCTGACTGCCAGAGGTGAGCCGTGCCTTCGTGCCGGAGGTTGTTTGCGTGATGTGTTGTGCTTCACAATCTGAGGCAATAGGCAAGGCAAGGCAAGGCAAGTTTATTTATATAGCACATTTCATACACAATGGCAATTCAAGGTGCTTACATAGAAGAAATTAAAATAAATAAAAGAAATAAGATTAATTAAAACAGTTAGAAAATAAAATAAAATACAGTACAGTACAAACAGTCGGACAACAGTGGCACAGTGCTCATTCAGTAAATGCAAAGCTAAACAGAATTGTTTTGAGTTTGGATTTGAATGTGATTACTGTAGGAGCACGTCTGATCTCCTCTGGAAGCTGGTCCAGCATAATAGCTAAAAGCAGACTCACCATGCTTAGAGTGAATCCTTGGTATTTCTAGCTGATATGATCCTAATGATCTGAGTGATCTGTTGGGTTTATATTCAGTGAGCAATATCTGCAATGTATTGAGGTCCTAAGGCCATTGAATGATTATATACCAGTAATAATACTTTAAAAATAAATCCTAAATCTAACTGGGTAGCCAGTGTAAAGACTGAGGACTGGTGTGATATGGTTCATATTTTTCTGGTTCTGCTCAGAATCCTGGCGGCAGCGTTCTGTATGAGCTGCAAACTGTCTTATGGTCTTTTTGGGAAGGCCAGTGAGGAGGTCCATTACAGTAATCCACCCTGCTTGTGATGAAAGCATGCACAAGTTTTCTCTAAGTCTTGTCTGGAAAACAAAGCATCTTATTCTTGCTATATTTTTCAGATGATAGTATGCTGATTTAGTTATTGCTTTGACATGACTACTGAAACTAAGGTCTGACTCTAGTGTCACACCAAGATGCCTGACTTGATGTTTAGGTTTGTTTGACCCCTGGAGTGAAGGTATGCGTTCACCTTGAGAACTTCATCTTTGTTTCCAAACGCAATGACTTCAGTTTTGTCTTTGTTTAACTGAAGAAAGTTTTGACACATCCAACTGTTGACTTCATCAATGCATTGGCACAGGGAGTTCAATGGGGCCTGTAGTCGTTAGGCGATAGGGGCTAAGTAGAGCTGTGTGTCGTCTGCATAGCTGTGGTAAGCAATTTGGTTCTTTCTCATTATTTGCTCATTGGGAGCATATACAGGTTGAACAGGAGTGGTGCAAGAATTGAGCCTTGAGGGACTCCGCATGTCATGGATGTCCACTCAGACTTATGATCTCCTATACTCACATAATAACCTCGTCCCATCTAAGTATGACCTGAACCATTTTAGGACGATCCCAGAAATCCCCACCCAGTTTTCCAGCCTGTCCAGAAGTATGTTGTGATCGACAGTGTCCAAATGCAGCACTGAATCGAGTAGTACCAGCACTGATAATTTGCCAAAATCAGTATTAAAGCGAATATCATTTATTATCTTATGAGCGCTGTCTCTGTGCTTTGGTGCGTCGGAAACCAGATTGAAAATTGTCAAAGGATCCATTCAAGCTCAAGAATTTGTTCAGCTGATTGAAGACAACTTTTTCAATGATCTTGCCTATGAAAGGAAGATTTGAGATCGGCCTATAGTTGCTTAATAAGGTCTTATCCAGATTGCTCTTTTTCAGGAGGGGCTTGACAACTGCAGTTTTTCAGGGAGTTTTGGAAAACTCCCAGAGAGAATGAAGCATTTACCACTTCTAGAAGATCTGCTTCTAAACTGTTTAACACACTTTTGAAAAATGATGTGGGAAGTGTGTCAAGAGCGCTGGTTGATGTTTTAAGGTGCTGTACGGTTTCTTCCAAAATTTTGCCATCAATTTCTTTGAAATCAGACATAGTAACTTACTTCTCAGGTGGATTGATTCTGTCTGACCCCAGCGTAACTCAAGGATGGTGCTGATCACCTTCTGATATTATTGATTTTTCTCAGAGAAGAAAGAAGCAAACTCACTGCACTTGTTGTCTGAGAGCATTTCACTGGGAATCTGGCTGGGGGGTTTGTCAGTCTCTCTACAGTAGCAAAAAGAGTGCGTGTGTTGTTTAAATTACTGTTTATAATATTTGAGAAGAAAGTCTGTTTAGCTTTGCCCAGTTCCATATTGAAAGCATGAAGGCTGTCTTTGTAGATGTTATAATGGACTACAAGTTTATATAAAATATATATAATACATTATATAAAATATAATGATTATTATGAATAATAAAGCCATATATAGTTTTGAAGAATGAATGGAGGCTTATGCTCCCTGGCCGACTGAAGGGTGTCATGGAAATGCTTGATATATTTTGTATTGATTTTTGCCAATAGTCTAGGAAAATTGCTGGTAAAATGTATTTTGTATCAAAAGTACACCAACCTCTGTCTATGAAAAGTGAAAGTAGTTAGAATATCACAAATAAATAGATGGACAAGATTATGACGCACATAATTCTTAATAAATCGTTGTCTATTTCACCCCGTCGCCAAATCATAGAAGCATGCAGTTAAGACAATTGTATTCATCTTAATAATACACAAAACAATATACAGAAAGATTTGTTAACAGAACTAAGAGCTTCTTCTCTTCTTGCGCCGCTAGACTAGATTTCTAAAATGAGGGACGGGCCACAAAACTGTGATGTTGTGTAATATTCAGTTCCTGTAAGAAACTGTTCCTCTGGGTGGGCTACACTGGAACTGAATATTACACAACAGTTTGCAGAAGAACCCAAGTGCAGTTTGATATTTGATATAACCCATGATATACATATTATATATATATATCATTTATATTAAAAATTAATATTACCCCAGAATGAATTGCATTGCTATCCCACCCCAAAACATACAATAATAACAATGATAAATGCTGACCAATACTTAATTATATTACTTTTTACTGAAAATGATATAATTCAATAAAACAAACAAAATGTAATGTATGTCATATGACATAACTATGCATGAATACACTCTAGATGTGAATATATTGTGAACATATCTACATTTTCATTCAAACAATTAATTAAAGCATTAATTAAATAATTATATTTGATTTACTGACAACAATGAGAAATATTAATAAATTAGTAAAAGAATGAATCAAGAGTCACCATCACACAATAAACAAATGCATATACAAGTCAACACATGAAAACAAAGCTTTATTCAAACTACATCATGTAAGTAGACCACAGAACGCTGAAACCCCACATCCTTACTGCCATCTCAACACAGCGTTTCCCATTCTGAGGCTTTAGTTCTGATGAATCTGCTGACCGCCAGAGGTGAGCCGTGCCTTCGTGCACGGAGGGTTGTTGCGTGAGTGTTGTGCTTCACAATCTGAGGGGCAATAGGCAAGGCAAGGCAAGGCAAGTTTTATTTATATAGCACATTTCATACACAATGGCAATTCAAGGTGCTTTACATAGAAGAAATTAAAATAATAAAAGAAATAATTAAAACAGTTTAGAAAAATAAAATAAAATACAGTACAGTACAAACAGTCGGGCGAACAGTGGCACAGTGCTCATTCAGTAAATGCAAAGCTAAACAGAAGTGTTTTGAGTCTGGATTTGAATGTGATTACTGTAGGAGCACGTCTGATCTCCTCTGGAAGCTGTTCCAGCATAATAGCTAAAAGCAGACTCGCCATGCTTAGAGTGAATCCTTGGTATTCTAGCTGTATGATCCTAATGATCTAGTGGGTTATATTCAGTGAGCATATCTGCAATGTATTGAGGTCCTAGGCCATTTATGGTATGATTTATATACCAGTAATAATACTTTAAAATCAATCCTAAATCTAACTGGGAGCCAGTGTAAAGACCTGAGGACTGGTGTGATGTGTTCATATTTCTGGTTCTGCTCAGAATCCTGGCGGCAGCGGTTCTGTATGAGCTGCAACTGTCTATGGTCTTGTTTGGGAAGGCCAGTGAGGAGTCCATTACAGTAATCCACCCTGCTGGTGATGAAAGCATGCACAAGTTTCTCTAAGTCTTGTCTGAAACAAAGCATCTTATTCTTGCAATATTTTTCAGATGATAGTATGCTGATTTAGATATAGCTTTGACATGACGACTGAAACTAAGGGTCTGACTCTAGTGTCACACCAAGATTCCTGACTTGATGTTTAGTTGTTTGACCCCTAGAGTGAAGGTATGCGTTCACCTAGAGAACTTCATCTTTGTTTCCAAACGCAATGACTTCAGTTTTGTCTTTGTTTAACTGAAGAAAGTTTTGACACATCCAACTGTTGACTTCATCAATGCATTGGCACTGGGAGTCAATGGGGCTGTAAGCGTTAGCGATAGGGCTAAGTAGAGCTGTGTGTCGTCTGCATAGCTGTGGTAAGCAATTTGTTCTTTCTCATTATTTGGCTCATTAGGAGCATATACAGGTTGAACAGGAGTGGGCACAAGAATTGAGCCTTGAGGGACTCCGCATGTCCATGGATGTCCACTCAGACTTTTGATCCCTATACTCACATAATAACCTCTCCCATCTAAGTATGACCTGAACCATTTTAGACAATCCCAGAAATCCCCACCCAGTTTTCCAGCCTGGTCAAGAAGTATGTTATGATCGACAGTGTCAAATGCAGCACTGAGGTCGAGTAGTACCAGCACTGATAATTTGCCAAAAGTCAGTATTTAAGCGAATATCGTTTATTATCTTTATGACGCTGTCTCTGTGCTGTGGTGCGGTCGGAAACCAGATTGGAAAATTGTCAAAGGATCCATTCAAGCTCAAGAATTTTGTTCAGCTGATTGAAGACAACTTTTTCAATGATCTTGCCTATGTAAAGGAAGATTTGAGATCGGCCTATAGTTGCTTAATATGGGTCTTATCCAGATTGCTCTTTTTCAGGAGGGGGCTTGACAACTGCAGTTTTTCAGGGAGTTTGGAAAACTCCAGAGAGAAGTGAAGCATTTACCACTTCTAGAAGAATCTGCTTCTAAACTGTTTTAACACACTTTTGAAAAATGATGTGGGAATGTGTCAAGAGCGCTGGTTGAATGTTTTTAAGGTGCTGATAACGGTTTTCTTTCCAAAATTTTGCCATCAATTTCTTTGAAATCAGACATAGTAACAACTTTCTCAGGTGGATTGATCTGTCTGACCCCAGTGCAACTCAAGGATGTGCTTGATCACCTTTCTGATATATTGATTTTCTCAGAGAAGAAAGAAGCAAACCTCGCTGCACTTGTTGTCTGAGAGCAATTTCACTGGGAATCTGGCTTGGGGGGTTTGTCCAGTCTCCTACAGTTGCAAAAAGAGTGCGTGTGTTGTTTAAATTACTGTTTATAATAGTTTGAGAAGAAAGTCTGTCTAGCTTTGCCCAGTTCCATATTGAAAGCATGAAGGCTGTCTTTGTAGATGTTATAATGGACTACAAGTTTATATAAAATATATCTAATATATTATATAAAATATATCTAATATATTATATAAAATATAATGATTATTATGAATAATAAAGCCATATATGGTTTTGAAGAATGAATGGAGGCTTATGCTCCTTGGCCGACTGAAGGGTGTCATGGAAATGCTTGATATATTTTGTATTGATTTTGGCCAATAGTCTAGGAAAATTGCTGGTAAAATGTATTTTGTATCAAAAGTACACCAACCTCTGTCTATGAAAAGTGAGAGTAGTTAGAATATCACAAATAATTAGATGTGACAAGATTATGACGCACATAATTCTTAATAAATCGTTGTCTATTTCACCCCGTCGCCAAATCATGGAAGCATGCAGTTAAGACAATTGTATTCATCTTAATAATACACAAAAAATATACAGAAAGATTTGTTAACAGAACTAAGAGCTTCTTCTTTTCTTGCGTCGGCAGACTAGATTTCTAAAATGAGGGACGGGCCACAAAACTGTGATGTTGTGTAATATTCAGTTCCTGTAAGAAACTGTTCCACTGGGTGGGCTACACTGGAACTGAATATTACACAACAGTTTGCAGAAGAACCCAAGTGCAGTTTGATATTTGATATAACCCATGATATATATATTATATATAATATATAATATATATATATGAAGGCTGTCTTTGTAGATGTTATAATGGACTACAAGTTTATATAAAATATATCTAATATATTATATAAAATATAATGATTATTATGAATAATAAAGCCATATATGGTTTTGAAGAATGAATGGAGGCTATTAATGAGATATATATATATATATATATATATATATATATATATATATATATATATCATTAATATAAAAATTAATATTACCCCAGAATGAAATGCATTGCTATCCCACCCCAAAACATACAATAAGTAACAACGATAATGCTGACCAATACTTAATTATATTACTTTTTACTGAAAATGATATAATTCAATAAAACAAAACAAAATGTAATGTATGTCATAATGACATAGCTATGCATGAACACACTCTAGATGTGAATATATTGTGAACATATCTACATTTTCATTCAAACAATTAATTAAAGCATTAATTAAATATTAGATTTGATTTACTTGACAACAATGAGAAATAATAATAATTAGTAAAATAATGAATCAAAGTCACATCTACACAATAAACAAATGCATATACAAGTCAACACATGAAACAACGCTTTATTCAAACTACAATCATGTAAGTAGACCACAGACGCTGAACCCCACATCTTTTTGCCATCTCAACACAGCGGTTCCCATTCTGAGGCTTTATCAGATGAATCAAGCTGACCGCCAGAGGTGAGGCCGTGCCTTCGTGCCGGAGGTTGTTGCGTGATGTGTTGTGCTTCACAATCTGAGGGCAATAGGCAAGGCAAGGCAAGGCAAGTTTATTTATATAGCACATTTCATACACAATGGCAATCAAGGTGCTTTACATAGAAGAAATTTAAAATAATAAAAGAAATAAGATTAATTAAAACAGTTTAGAAAAATAAAATACAGTACAGTACAAACAGTCGGACGAACAGTGGCACAGTGCTCATTCAGTAAATGCAAAGCTAAACAGAAGTGTTTTGAGTTTGGATTTGAATGTGATTACTGTAGGAGCACGTCTGATCTCCTCTGGAAGCTGTTCCAGCATAATAGCTAAAAGCAGACTCACCATGCTTAGAGTGAATCCTTGGTATTTCTAGCTGATATGATCCTAATGATCTGAGTGGGTTTATATTCAGTGAGCATATCTGCAATGTATTGAGGTCCTAGGCCATTGAATGATTTATATACCAGTAATAATACTTTAAAATCAATCCTAAATCTAACTGGGAGCCAGTGTAAAGACCTGAGGACTGGTGTGATATGTTCATATTTTCTGGCTCAGGGAGTCAATGGGGCTGTAATCGTTAGGCGATAGGGCTAAGTAGAGCTGTGTGTCGTCTGCATAGCTGTGGTAAGCAATTTGGTTCTTTCTCATTATTTGGCTCATTGGGAGCATATACAGGTTGAACAGGAGTGGTGCAAGAATTGATGCCTTGAGGGACTCCGCATGTCATGGATGTCCACTCAGACGTATGATCTCCTATACTCACATAATAACCTCTCCCATCTAAGTATGACCTGAACCATTTAGACGATCCCAAGAAATCCCCGCACCCAGATTTCCAGCTGTCAAGAAGTATGTATGATCGACAGTGTCAAATGCAGCACTGAGGTCGAGTAGTACCAGCACTGATAATTTGCCTGATCGTATTTAAGCGAATATCGTTTATTATCTTTATGACGCTGTCCCCTCTGTGCTGAGGTGCGGTCGAAACCAGATTGAAAAATTGTCAAAGGATCCATTCAAGCTCAAGAATTTGTTCAGCTGATTGAAACAACTTTTTCAATGATCTTGCCTATGAAAAAGGGATGATTTGAGAGCGGCCTATAGTTGCTTAATATGGTCTTTTCCAGATTGCTCTTTTCAGGAGGGCTTGACAACTGCAGTTTTCAGGAAGGTTGGAAAACTCCCAGAGAGAATGAGGCATTTACCACTTCTAGAAGATCTCTTTCTAGACTGTTTTAAACACACTTTGAAAAATGATGTGAGAGCGCCGTTGATGTTTTAAGGTGCTGTACGGTTCTTCCAAAATTTTGCCATCAATTTCTTTGAAATCAGACATAGTAACTACTTTCTCAGGTGGATTGATCTGTCTGACCCCAGTGCAACTCAAGGATGTGCTGATCACCTTTCTGATATTATTGATTTTCTTAGAGAATAAAGAAGCAAACTCACTGCACTTGTTGTCTGAGAGCATTTCACTGGGAATCTGGCTTGGGGGGTTTGTCAGTCTCCCTACAATGCAAAAGAGTGCGGTGTGTTGTTTAAATTACTGTTTATAATATTTTGAGAAGAAAGTTCTGTCTAGCTTTGCCTAGTTCCATATTGAAAGCATGAAGGCTGTCTTTGGACTTTATGTTATATTGGACTACAAGTTTTGTCCTTCCGCCACATGCGCTCTGCTTTTCTGCATTGTCTTTTCATATTTTGCACTGCTGTTGAGTTTTCTCCAAGGTGCTTTTTGTCTGCCACTCTTCGTCCTGACTTTCACAGGAGCAATATCATCAATTACACCTTTAACTTTTGAGTTAAAAGAATCAAGGAGAAAATCAACAGAGTCTGCAGATATGCTTGGTGTTAAAAGATATAGCCTTCAATAAATAGGACACCAGTGTTCTCATTTAAGCATCTCTTCTTGACAGACACAGATCTCGCTTCAGTGGCAGGAGAGATCAGTATATCAAAGAAAATACAGAAATGATCAGACAGTGCTACATCCTTAATAACAATCAATGAAATGTTTAGACCCTTACTGATAAGTAAATCTAGAGTGTGTCCACGATTGTGTGTGGGTCCATGTACATGCTGAGTCAGATCAAAAGTTTTTTAAAACAGTTTGATTTCTTTTGCCATATGTTTTCCTGCATTATCTATGTGGATGTTAAAATCTCCAGCAATGGCAAAACAGTCAAACTCTGAGGTAATTGTTGATAACAGTTCTGTAAAGTCCTCAGCGAAGGCTGGAGAGTATTTTGGAGGCCTGTAAATAATGATGAGTAAAATGCGTGGAGCACCTTTTAACACAATACCCAGATATTCGAAAGAAGGGTAATTCCCAAATGATATTTGCTTACATTGATAGATATCTTTTAAAAGAGCAAGCTAGACCCCCACCTCTCTTAACAGCTCTGCAGACACTCATAAAAGTAAAGTTAGGAGGGGCTGCTTCATTGAGGACTGTTGCACTGCAGTTGTCTTCTAGCCAGGTTTCATTTAGAAGCATAAAATCTAGGTTGTTTGTGGTTATTAAGTCGTTGACTATAAGTGATTTATTTTTAAGTGAACGAATGTTTAAAAGTGCTAACTTAACAGTCTTACTTTTTGTCCCCACATCAATCTTACTTTGACGTATAATAGGCACCAGATTAGTTGGGTTTGCTGTACGGCTATTGAAGGCCTTAAACTTTCTTTCTTGTGATAGAACATCAATAGAGAAAGATACAGGCACACTGGGTTCCCGCTTGTTCTGTAAACATTTGAGAAAGTTACTGTTATCAGAGCGGGCACCCGACACATATCACTGAGAGCCGGTATCAGTTGTTTTTGGTTCACCTCGAGCAGATGGAGGAGGGTGTGGGCCCTGGCGTTGTGGCAGAGGCCGAAGAGCTCTCACAGGAGGGCGAGGGCGAGCTGGGCCCGCAGGCTTTGGGGACAGCGGTGCCTGTCGTTTTTTGGTTGGTATCTGGGGGTTGGGGTGATCGAGGGTCTCGTAAGGGCTGGTGGGGTGATCGAGGGTCTTGTAAGGGCTGGTGGGGTGATGGAGGGTCTCGTAAGGGCAGGTGGGGTGATGGAGGGTCTCGTAAGGGCAGGTGGGGTGATGGAGGGTCTCGTAAGGGCTGGTGGGGTGATGGAGGTCTCGTAAGGGCTGGTGGGGTGATGGAGGTCTCGTAAGGGCAGGTGAGTGATGGAGGGTCTCGTAAGGGCAGGTGGGGTGATGGAGGGTCTCGTAAGGGCAGTGGGGTGATGGAGGGTCTCGTAAGGGCAGGTGGGGTGATGGAGGGTCTCGTAAGGGCTGGTGGGGTGATGAGGTCTCGTAAGGGCAGGTGAGTGAGAAGTCTCGTAAGGCAGGTGGGGTGTGGAGGTCCTCGTAATGGCAGGTGGGGTGATGGAGGGTCCGTAGGTAGGTGGGTATGGAGGTCCCGTAGTAGTAATCTCCCACATAAAAGTCGTCACGTTGTATTCATGTCCGGATAGTTTTTATTCCTTTGGCGACATTTTTGGAATTACATCAGGTGTTTCGCATCTAACTGAAATCCGCTCATAGTGTTAAATGAAGCAATGAAGATCTGAAGGAATTTCACAGCAACCTGTGATCATCATACGTACATTTTATAATCATTTATCATTTAATCATTTATTATTATTATTCATAGCATGTCTTTGCCAGATTAAGCCTGTAGCTAAAATTAAAGCCAGGCCATGGACAATTTTCAACTATCACACTGAAGGATATGCACCAAATATATGAGGCCTTTCTTAACTGTGTTTTAAAAACATCAAATCCTTACAGAAGGTGTTTTTAAGGTAGTTTGATTATTCATGGAAAGACAAGCTTCTGTTTACAAGCAGTGTATGTCACTACAGAAATTGTTCGCATCCACATTAATAGTTCATATGGCATTTACCAGCATTCAACAGTACTAACTAACTATCAAGTTGGCTCTTAATGTTAAATCTGAAGGGAATTCTTCCTGGTGTATTGAAGGAAACAGTGTAGTGAAAGCTAGGCCAGAAATGCATTTCCAATTTTCCAAATGTGACAAAAACTATTCTAACAACGACAAACGAAACACTCATTGCGTTCATAATGGCACAAATCTTGTTTATGGTAACAAAGCTTATCCATTCCTTCCTAAGGATGGAAAGGTAGATGCTATTTGGCTTATCTTCTACTGGCAATGCGAGTAGTATCAGAGGATTATGTGAAACAATTTAATCAAGATACAAAAATATTTGGGACGATTTTTATAATTTTTAGGAGTAACTGATTTACAGAATGAAGTGCAGGCACAACATGAGACGTTTGAGGCCACAGCAAAAACTACACTTAGTTCTATTGCTAACATTTCAGACGAAGTGCATGAAATGAGGAAGGTTGTTTCACAAACTCGAATGGCTCTTGATCTACTGTTAGCCTCCCAGGGAAGAATATGCAAAGTGATTGCAACTGAGTGTTGTTCATATATCCCAGACAACACTGGAAGAGCAGTGAACAATTCGGCTAAAGTTCTGCACGAACAGGCAGCTAAGACTTAATGAGGATCCTGGTCTTTAATCCTCTGAGTGGGATCAATATTAGGGCCACTTTAGAATCATTTGAAAGCACCTTTTATTAGTTACAGTTTCAGGAGTGTTTCTCATCTTACTCTTGTACATTTCCATAAGAGTGTTGGTTTGATTTGTGAGACACGTGACTGCCGTAAGGCTATCATCCAATGGCAATGTTAGAAACTCTCAGGCTGAATCTGATAGAAGGCTGTTAATAGAGTCTTGAGGTAAAAGACAAGACTTTCTGTTGACAGGTTTTCTGGGTTGCACACGCCAGCCAAACGGATATCTTTTGACAAGATCCTGGCTTTCTTGGCTAGTTTGCCTATAGGCACGCGCTGGCCCTGTAGATGCTGAATTAATCGCATCAATTCAGCCCTGTATTAGTGAGTTAATTCAGTCTGGGGTACAGATTCATAAGGTATGTAGATACACACGGAGTACCTTTGGTACAATATTGTTGCACTTTATTTTACAAAGCATATCACTGAGTAACAGTCTATAATGTTAATGTTATTAGGAAGTGCCTACATTTAAGCTGTGTACTAGTGAGTTAATTCAAACTCTGGCAATGATTGATATGGTATATGATATGGTAATTGGATTGCCAATAGATTGTAGATTGTAAGCAATCATGCTAACCATTAACAAAACCACTTACTGAACATATGAAGCCGAACAACATAAACCTCCATGACTCAAGCGACCCCCAAAAACAGAAGTTAACAGTTTTCTTTGGAAGTCATTCTCTTGAAGGGCGGAGGCAGGATGGTCATAAGCTTTAGTATAAAAGCACCACATACATTGTTCTCCATATCACTTGCTAAAGCAAAGGTAAGGGTCAGTTTTTACTTCACATTTTTATAATAATTTTCATGTTTTAAACCAAACAAATCTGTTCTGCTTTTAGTACATTGTAGGAGAAACTCATTGCACACATTTTTGTGTAAACCTACTAAGGATGGCTGATAACAAAAGCAAGTATTATCTTATTTCATCAAACAGATTTGAAAACAATACCAGCCATCAATGTGATCTTTTCAAGTCTTTTAAAAACATACAATGTTTTTTCACCAGTGGCTGTATCCCAGTGGAGCCCGGGCGTTTGTAGAAGGAGCTTCCCGTTGTTGCCCAAAAGACAGCGCTTTCTCTACCATCTCCTCATACCTGTACCTGGCCAACTTTCCCCAACTTGGAGAGAACCATCAGGAGTCGCGCTGAGAAACCCAGCTTCTGTCGGCTCCTCTGATGCAACTATGTTGAAAGTACAGTGTCAGATTTCTCTTGATTTCAGTATTTTCATCTGGGTTTTTTTTTGTGTGTCAACTCACCAAACATGAAGGGTCTGTAGTAAACAGTGTTGTGCAAGTTACTTCCGAACTGTAATACATTATACATTACTTGTTACTGTTATTTAAAAGTAATTCTTTACCTTACAATATTACTGTCTCAGAATTGTAATGCGTTACAATACTCCCTGTATTACTTTTGAGTTACTTTCACCAAATAACCTACAGAAGTAGAACTTAACATTCTAAAATGACTAGGGCTGGTAACGATTGCGATATGAAACCGAAATCGCGACACTCAGATCCACGACCTGTGTCGCGGTGTGAGAAGGCAGAATCGTGACACACCCCTTCCCAGTCCCAGAGTTATCCTTCTCGTCCAGATCCAATGTTACCACATCTTTAAATTACTATTAGCATTATTTGAAGTTAGCATTATAAAATACGTACACTAGTTCCTCACACGCGGCTATTGACTGACCACGAGCAGGTAATAACTTACTTGCATTTTTCATTCGCCCCCCCCCCCCCCCCCCCCCCCCCCCCCCCCCCCCATTGTTTCTTTTAACAATTACATTTTGGGCTAAAAGTGTGTTGTAACACAAGCGTTACTGAACATGTACCGAGTAAAATATTACTGAAAATTGTTTAGTAATGCCTTACATTACTGCGTTACAGCAAAAAGTAATATGTTACTGTAATGCATTACTTTTGTAACTCGTTACTCTCAACAACTAGTACATAGCATGTCATATAGTCTATCTTTTAGTTAGAGATTAAATTGAGCTAAACTGATTATGAGAGTCTCTCCCCTAACTGGAAATAAAAAAAATAATGTGTCATAATATCATGTGAGCCATGAAAAATGTTCAGTTTTTTTAACTAAAAGATTGTACACATCTTCTTGGTTTGATAAGCTTCTTATAAATTATAAATGCATTTCTTACATTTTTATAACTTTTAAACTTTTAAAGTGCCCCATTATGGTTTTTCGATTATTTCCTTTCATGAAGTGTGTATTATAGTTATTTGTAAATGTAAACGTTCTGCAAAGTTGTATCTTCGAATGTGCACGATAGAAAGTTATTGTCTTCCAAAAGAAAGAATCGACTCTGAACCGCCTTTAAGAGTAATTTTTTATCCGAACCCCACTGCTTTACGGTTCTACGCCACTAGAAGATACATTTGCATAATTCCCCCATAATAATCATTGTTTGTCTGCCCGCAAACAACTTGACCAGCTCTCAAACGCCATTTTGCTGACGACTGCTTTTCAAATCTCTGAGTTCAACGAGGGTTTCGCAAAACTCTTGCTCATGAAAGATATATATATATATATATACAGTATATATAGCTTTTTAACCACAAATGTCCGTCTTGTACCATCTCTGAGATGTGCCACGTATTACATCATCACGTTGGAAAGGTCACGAAAAAATAAAATAATAATAATAATAATAAATGAAAACAAAAGTTTCGGACGATTTTGAAGTTGGAGGAGAAAATGAGATGGAATTTTTCAACTTCCCTACCTTTCTGAACCGGAGCACACAGACAAATAGATGGATGACGTGACACGTGACCTTTCCAACTTGATGACACAATGCGTAGCGCATCTCAGAGATGGTACTCGACGGGCATTTGTGATTAAAAAGTATATAATTATTTATTTTTTTGGTGTGAAAATGGCCGATCGTTTCGCTAGAGCCTTATTTCTCGACTCGGATCGTGTAGAGACTTTGAAGCTGCACTGAGACGGACATTTGAACCTTCTTTGGACATTTTAATATTTGGTTGCCACTGAAGTCCATTAAATGTAGAAAAATCCTGGAATGTTTTCCACAAAAACCTTAATTTCTTTTCGACTGAAGAAAAAAAAGAGATGGATATCTAGAATGACATTGGGGGTGAGTAAATTATCAGGAATTTTTTTTTTATTTTTTTTAAGTGAACTAATCCTTTAATGTAGCAGCATTATGAACAGCATTTCAGAAAGATACAGGACAAATACAGGCAATAAGAGTTCTGAATGTTTCGTCGCATCAGTGTGACTGTCGGTTTTTAAATTCTAAGATACTTGTCTCTTAATTCTAGTGTATTTTGACCAGTGAAAACCTGGTTAAGTCGCCCATGTTGGTGACGCCTGTGGAGAAAAATAATCGGTGTTTGGCAGTCAAATTCCTAGGAGAAGCACGAGCCTGGATCAAAGACATCATCACTGATGTGGACAAGATAGTGGATAGGTAAGAATATTTTCCACATGGAAACATTATTGTTCTACATGCAACTGCTATAATCAGGTAAAAGTATGAACACATTTTAAGATAAAATTTAAAGCTAGTTACACAGCCCATTGTTATAAAATGCTAATTTAACAGCAACATTTCTTCAACATTGTATAGGTATGATTTACACAACAAAGATGTAAGATCGGCCACCAGTGATGTTATCCAAGAAAAAATAGATACAGATAAAAAGATTGCAGAACAAAACCAAGAGCTGGAGCGGATTAAAGAAGCCCTGAATGAAATGAAATCTGAACTGAATAACCTCACCGCTGATAAGACCGCTCTGAACCAGAAGCAGAGACAGGTCCAACTCCAGATATTGGATCTGCAGATGAAGGCTGCCAGAGCCAGTTTTGACCAGAGTGAGTCTGTTTTCTTTCATGTTTAAAGTATACTTACATGACAAGTCATGCTTAAGACTGTGCCAAGATTCAAGTCTAGTTTAAGAACGGGAGTGAACGTGTGGCTTGTTGAAACCTTTATTTCCCCTCTGCAGATTCCATACCCGACCCCGTCTATCTACATATCGTTCAGTCAGGCTTGGCCAGACTTGAGGACATTCTGGTTCATCTCATAAAGTTCTGGGAGAGTGTTCGTCAAATGCTGGACTCCCTGGAACGGAAGACCTTTGCTGGAGAAGATATTATCAAAGACCTTGTCGGCCTAAAAGATGTATTTCTTGATTCAATCAAAAAAATATATATATATTCTCTTCATTTGTACCTTTGGGAATGCTGGAGGGTTCCCTCCTAAATGTCAGTCTCATTTTGTCCAGCCATTACTAAGGTTTCGTCTAATGTGACTTATAAATGTTTTAATTCCACAGGCTTGGATCTGTTTTGGTGCAGGCTGTCAACAAGCATCTGGCATCTTTCAGCTCCAGAACAAAGATGCCTACAAGTTTCTGGAGGTCAGTCCTTCCTCTCTCTCCAAGGAGCAGTGGGAAATAGAGAACAAAAGTGTAAAGAAACAACTGGAGGAAATATACCCACCACAAAGTGTGACATCCTCTGCTACACCTGCCATTACTGAATGATCTACAGAGCGCTGACACACACGAGTCCTCTTTAAGTTTTCTGCCTCATGATGCTGGTAACCTGGTATGATGATGATTAGCCTTTTTAAACACTGTACTTGTAAACTGCAGAGTTCTGTAATCCTTTCTACTTAATGCCTAAAACACTCTTTATATACTCCTCTCTGTATGTGTCATCTCTTATGAGCTCTTCCAAAAAGACTCTTCGTGAATGGATAAAAATGGACGAATGCTTCTACTAATAAAGTTTGATAACATCATTATTGACTTTTGTTTTTGTTTTAAATAATCATATCCCTAGTGAAAAAATACATTTATTTCATACTAAGTATCCTACAAATCCATTAACTTATTTACTGACATATAAATATTATAATTGCACAATACACATTTCTTAATATTAAGCCTAAAATATCATCTTAAAATCACTATTAGTAAGTGTGGTGCTGTAATTTAACTTTACAAAACAACAAAAGATATGATGGCACAAGAATTCCTTGGTTAATCACTCTTTAATCCAGACTGAACTCTCTTCCATGTGTGTGCACACTACACTACACCCTCATCTTGTTCTATATCTCTCCCTAGTGTTCATTCTTTGTAATAAGTCTATGTAGACACAACATACGGTGGCCGGGAAGTGCAAAGCAACATTACAGAGAATGAAACACTTTTACAAAGCTCGAGACAAATTTACATTTTGGAAAACATTTTTACCTACCATAAAACACAATTACAGTACATGGGCTGAAGACTTTTACCAAGGACAAGATAAATGAACATTTTAGAAAACAAATTAACAAGACGCAAAAGTATATTACAGTATATACAGTAATGCATTGTTTGTTTTATTTTGCAATATGAATGAATTCACAGCTGTTAGGGAGGATGAATACTACCTGGCAGGAAAGATGATTGCTGTGTCAGTTGTGCATGGAGGTCCAGGACCCCATTTCCTGTCGGAAGATCTTCTACATTAGGGTGACCATATTTTAGTTTTCAGAAAAGAGGACGGGGGTGTGGTTGATGGGTGGGGGCGTGGTTTGGGGAGGTGTGGTTAAGGGGTGGGGGCGTGGTTGGGGGGTGAATGCATCAAAAAATACTTGACAAATGCATTCACAACCTTGCAACTGTTATTGTCCTGTAATACATAAAGTAATACATCCTTTCCATTCAATGGTTGGCCCGCAACAATAGAATACTATTTAAAAAAAAAAAAAATTCTAAACACTATTTCTTTTCATGGCCATAGGTTAAAAATCTACTACTAAAATCCTCCTGATGTTCTCTTGTAGCCTATACTTTCTTTATGTGGGCTTCTAAAATTCTGTGAATGTAAAGTCCGCCTACTTTGATTTGATTGGTCATTTCAAATATTCTGACATTAACGAGCAGTGACAGACCAATGAGGCTGAGATGAACACACACACACACACACACGCACACACACAGGCCTCTGTATTCTGACGTGCTCTCTGCTTGCCGCTGCGGATTGAGGAACGCGCTGATTATAACAAGACGGGGCGAAGCCAAAGCCGGTTTCATATGTTTTGTGTGCAAAGGCAAGCGTGTATTTAAAGTACACGCTTAATGGCCCAATGTAAAATAATGCAAACCAGGACATTTTCATCAATTTATAAAAAACAGCCAGGATGGCCAGGACAGGACGTGAAAACAGGACATGTCCTGGGAAAACAGGACTATTGGTCACCCTATTCTACATTATCTTGCAGGCCAGCCTTTATTCAAAGCAACAAATAATTTAATAACTGATGAAGAAATAGGGAAAGCTTTGCAAGAGGTGAGAATAGCATAAGGCTACGGTATGGTATAGGGCAGAATTTTTACATAGTTCCTGCAGTGTTTTGAGACAATGTTTACTTCCTATATCACGTGCAGAATTTATTTCATTCATTTATTAGTTTTTGATAGTGTAAGATTACACCATGCTATGTATGTCATAAAAAAATAGGCAAGGAGATACAGTGCACACAGTTATGACTGCACTCTCAGAAAAAAAGGTACAAAAGCTGTCACTGGGACAGTACCCTTCAAAAGGGTTCTAATATGTACCATTTAGGTACTAATATGTACACGTTTGGTACCAATATGTACCTTTGAGGGACTTATATGCACTCTTTAGGTACAAAGGTGTACCTTTTGAAAAGGTACCGCCACAGTGACAGCTTTTGTACCTTTTTTTCTGAGAGTGTGGGGTGTTTATGCCCATTTTCATGTCTTTCAGATTGAGAATGCTGCTTCATTGGATGCTCTGCAAGAATGTATGATGAGACACAGCACAATGTTACAGACAGCAGGTTGTTTGAGACATGTGGCTACTGTGGAAGAAAAGAAAGAAATCGTGTCAGACTACCTCCAATGGTATATTATTGACCGCAACTCATCTGTAATTGACAGGTAAGATGATATTTGTGGTGATGAGATTCTTCTTTTTGTATGTATTTATGTAAGAATTTTTAGTTTGAAATGCCTCATGGTCCCCATCTTTGGTTTATGCAAGCATGTATATCTGTTATCAATTTGTCACTGTGACAGAATGTGTACCTTAGTGTATTTCAACTGATATGTGATGGCCTTCATTAAGTCTTCACACCTTATAGATTCAATTTAAAATATATATTAATCCTTTTTCTCATCAATCTACACACAATACAGCATAATGACAAAGCAAAAACAGAAATTAGATCTCAGGTTTCTCCTCCTGACTAACTCTTCCATAGAGGAAAATCAGTCCAGTTACCCCTTAAAGTGATCTGAATCTATTTCTGGCCTCAGTTCTCATAGAGATCATGACATGCAGAGATGCTTTAGTATCTCTTGTGAGTGTCCCTGAAAATCAGATATAAAGAGTGTGGTGATGTTGATGGGTGTGTAAAGGGTTATATTATATAATATAAAATTAGATATAAAGAGTATGTTTGTTAAGGTGGATAGTAATTGTAGAGAAGAGAATATTTAATAGTTTTCTTTAGATAATTTTAATTCAATTGGCACTACACAGTAGTGAAACAATGTTTGTGTTCACTCTGTTGATTCAGAGACGGTCTTTCAACCCTGGAGTTTTTGAATGCACTACAGCAACACCCTGCTTTGCTGGCCCCTGTCCTGTGCCACTCTGAATATGAAGGACTAAAAATGACAAAAGGAAAAATAAATAAATAAATAAATAAATAAATAAATAAATAAAAGTAGAAATAAATAAATAAATAAATAAATGCATAAATAATAGTGAAAATAAATACATTTTGGTAATATAAATGGCTATTTCTGTATTTTTGCATGTATTTATTTATTTATGCATTTCTATATGTATTTATTTATGTATTTATACATTTATTTATTTCTACATTTATTTATTTATGTATTTCCACATTTCTACATTTATTTATTTATGTATTTCCACATTTCTACATTTATTTATTTCTGTATTTCCACATTTCTACATTTATTTATTTCTGTATTTCCACATTTCTACATTTATTTTTCCTGGAACATTAGAAAAACAACAGGAACTTCAAGAAACCCTGGAGACTCCACCGTTTTTTCATATTAAACTGTTATTCTCTTAACTAAGACGAGTTGATACATACCTCTCTCGTATCAATGCGTGCACTCAATCGCTCTGGCGCGCGGCGACACTTTGATAGCACTTAGCTTAGCCCAGTTCATTCATTAGGATCCAAACAGAGATGAAGTTAGAAGCGACCAAACACCTCCACGTTTTCCCTATTTAAATACAGTTACACGAGTAGTTACACGACCAAGTATGGTGACACAAAATAAAACCTGGCGCTTTTCTAAGCGGGTTAAAAAGGATAACTATAATGTATGGCGGAATAGCACTGTTGGTAGTACTTCGACTCGGTGCAGTACAAAGTCATGCCTGAAAAATCCTTTCCCTCTCACTTCTGTCATTAGAAGTAGAACCAACGTGACTTTTTACTGCGCCGAGTTGAAGTACTCCCAAAAGTGCTATTCCGCCATACATTATAGTTATCCTTTTTAACCCGCTTAGAAAAGCGCCACGAGTAGTACTTATCAGGGTCATTGTGTCAAAATGATTAATGGCTTTGAACCTTTGACCTTTTGACAGGTTGAACTTCCGGTGAACCTCCGGAATGAGGTCATGGGATTAACCTTTGCCCTTCCTCCCTATCGATCATGTAGTTTTGACACTTGCTTTTGCCCTATTGACCCTCCTATGCTAAATCATAGTTTTGACGGTTAGTTTGTCCTATTTTAACAGAACAGATGTTTTGACGGCCAGTGTCATGTTCTAGTTACGTGTGTGTGTGTGTGTGTGTGGTTATATGGTGTGTCACAGGCGTCCCCAGCATCGCGCTCCCACCCACCTTCACATTCCTGAGCAGCGTATATAAATGGGGCCAGTTATTTCATATATGTATATTTCACACAAATAATATAATATACAATAATATCTTACTAAAAACTACTGAAAGCAATTCATTCAGTTTTAGATAAATAAAAGAATAAAACATCATCTTACATGAAACATGCTGTTCTTTTTAAAAGTGTATAAATTAAACTAAGGTTGAAAAAACATTCTATCCTTTAAAAGTATGTAATGAAATGCAAAATATAGATATATTTATATTACTATAATATAATATAAGATAATATTTATCTTACTAAAAAGAATAAAAATAAAACTCATCTTACATAAGTCTGGACGGTCTCTGACTTCAGTGATCAAGATCTCAGGGGCTGAAATTATTTCAAAGTTTAAATGATATCTTGTTAAAAATGTTTTAAATTTAATACATTATTAAAAGTGGTAAAACAAAAAGACTGTTTTTCCTGAATGCCTCACCAGCACACTCAGAGTGATGCGTGCGCGTGTCTGTGTCTGTTTGCATGTGAGCTTTGACCCCCCCTCCTTCGCATTCCAGAGGTACAGTAACAGTGATTTTATAAAATGATGTAGGCCTATATTTCACACAAAAGTTGAAAAACACTCTGTTCCCTTTCGTGGTCACTCCGAGTTACGTCGGATGACGACGATTGGGGTTTCGCTTAGAAGCCTATCACCTTCGAGTATATAAAAACGAGCCAATGGCAATGAAATGCCATGGGTCTGCGGAATTTGCATAGCGTAACTCCGCCCGCCGCAGGGGGTATATAAGGAAGTCGCTGGCACAATGCAGATATGTTTTCGCTTCGGAGCCGAGAACTTCTCCACTCCTGCAAGCCAAAGATTCTGAGTTATTCTTCTCATCCCTTCGAGACGAGCCTACTCTCCGGTGTTGGTGTGACGGCGATTTCAGCGAGTGCTCACTACCCTGCTGATCTGTTCAGTGATCTGACAGATAGTGTGATTTCTCCCTGTTCGCTTCAACATCCGCGGAGTTTTTCCTCTCACAAAAAGAGCATTGCACGCGGCACGTCTTTTTAAAGATGCCTCGCCCGTGCACTTCTGGTTGTGGTGGCGATGTGTTCTTTGCTGATGGGCACGATCTCTGCTTGGCGTGTTTGGGTGTTGATCACGCTAGAGCAGCGTTCGTGGATGACTCATGTTCTCACTGCGGGAACATGACCATCTCCATGCTGCGGTCGAGACTCAATGAGCTCACCAGAGCGAGAGTCCCCCTACCCACACCCCGATCTACTGACTCCCAGAGAGCTAGTACTTCGGCCGGGCCAGGTGTCTTCGCTTGCTCGCCATTCCTCTCCACGGACGGGATACGTGCGATATTCTCTCAGGTGAGTCTGATAAGCTATGAGTTCCTCCAGCACTGGTACGTCAACGCCTGAGTTATGCCAATCTGCCATAACGCAGCTTTTGCGCTTGACTAGGTGCCTCCATGTGCATGGTTCCCCCTCTGGGCGACCCCCACATGTGTATTCCACTGTAAGTCTCCTTGTGAGCGTGTGTCTTTCCCTTGGCAAGCCACCTTGCCAACCCTGGGGTTTAAAATTCCACCTGCGGCTGGACACCCCAGTGGTTCTCCATATGCATCCCTCTGGGTCATATGTGTATTCTAAGTCCCCCCCATCAATGGCTGGGCATGATTGCATATTTCTCTCTGGAGATATGCTTCCCAGTGTACCTTGGTATCCCTGTGTTAAGTAGGACTCCTTCGTTCGTGCTAGTCTCACAACAGGGAGTTCAGACTTACGCAGGGCACTGGAAGACAGCCGAGGTGGCGTGATTAGACTGGAACCCCAATCGTCGTCATCCGACGTAACTCGGAGTGACCACGAAAGGGAACGTCTCGGTTACGGATGTAACCCTCGTTCCCTGAGTGGGAACGGAGACGTTACGTCTTCCTGCCACTTCCGCTGTACCGCTGAAAAACGCCTGGGGCTAGTCTCGGCTCCTCAGCGAAGACATATCTGCATTGTGCCAGCGACTTCCTTATATACCCCCTGCGGCGGGCGGAGTTACGCTATGCAAATTCCGCAGACCCATGGCATTTCATTGCCATTGGCTCGTTTTTATATACTCGAAGGTGATAGGCTTCTAAGCGAAACCCCAATCGTCGTCATCCGACGTAACGTCTCCGTTCCCACTCAGGGAACGAGGGTTACATCCGTAACCGAGACGTTCTCTAAAATTGTATAAATGAAATGGTTATAAAAATTATCTTGCCAAAGTTGAAAAACATTCAGTTTTTAAAAGTATATAAAAAACTACTGAAACCAATTCTTTTAGATAAACAAAACAATACAATTCATCTTACATAAAACATTCTATTCTTTAAAAGTATATAAATGACATAATATAATGTAAAATCACAGAATAAATGCAAATATTATATTACAAGTCATTGTATTTCTGTGAATGGCATTTTACACATTTGTGACTACTTGTCTGCAGCTTCAAATCCAGAGTACAGGTTTGTGACTGTTGTCTGCGAGTGCAAATCTCAACATTCAACTTCAGATCTTTATTTGACAGGTTTTCACATTGGAGCTGTGAGTATAAATGTTCTCGTAGCCTACAAGTACGAACATTGTACAAGTTCTCAAATTCACATCTACGTGCTGTCGAGCTTTGCTACTCTTTAACCTTCATAGAAAGGAACGTAAATGCCATCCAGTTTATAACCAACACCGTAATTGAGTGTAAATCCTGCTATATACACCTTTGATCTCGCAGATGTCTGATACTACTAGAGCAGAGAACTGTCCAGCTTGTCTGCACTTTTTCCACTACTTCACTCACTGCATCCGCCTAATCTTGGCTGAATTTCAGGAATCTGACCCCATCTGACGAAACATTCACTGAACTGAATCGAACTGAACTCTTGCAGAAACTTAAAGTAATCCAAGGTTTTATATGTTGAGAACCAAAGAATGCTTCAAATAAAGGCTGACGCATATTTATGAAGTTAACATTAGCCTATAGTATATCAGATAATAGCCTAGTTTATGTACAGATATGAACTGTAAAATAAAGCTACAGGCACCAAATGCATCTTTTATTTTTTGAAGTTAAACTAGTTTAAAGTCTTTTCAGTAAACATGAAGAGAGATCATATCTTATATATTTTATATTACGATGTAATGTAGGCCTAGGCCTAAGCATTTGTTACAAATTGTATCTTTTATAAAGGATACAAGGATTCCACTACTTCCACTACCCTCTCTCTCTCTCTCTCTCTCTCTCTCTCTCTCTCTCTCTCAGCTCCTTCAGCTCTTTCTGTCGGTCTCTGACTCAGAGGGGGCCTCACACCCTCCGCATGTGACCTCTGACCCTCTCCTTCGCATACCAGAACACAGTAAGAAAGGGGTTTTCCTAAATATCAGACTAACTAAAGTTGAAAAACATTCTATAACTTTAAAAATATATAAATGAATTGCTTATAATATAATATAAAATCACAGAGTGGCTCTCTCTCCCTCTCATTTAAAACCATAACCTTAAAAGTTAAAATTTTAAAAGACTGTTTAAATCTGTAAAGTTTGAATACACGCGCATCTTCTATTTATCTTTTAGAAGATTACTGTATGATTTTGTTTAACGGTGACCTAAAGAATAATTGTTATTAAACAATGTCTGTTCAAAAACTGTTCAAAAACTGTACTTGGTCCTCTTAAATCTCATTTATATGAAAAGATTCAATCAGCATTTTTGCATGCGGGGATTTCAATTTTATGGTGGGGGCTTTTCATAGCCATGAAATAATAACATATGTTACTAAAATGTAAACAAAGTTTTAGCTAAATAAATATATAAATAAAAACACCTTACATTTCCAGAGAGGTGAAGAAGTTCTTTATGCAACAATCCAAAAAAGCAAACAGCCCCAGATCCTAGAGATAAACTACAGTGTGAACTGAAGCTTCAGAATATAGCATGACAGACGAGATGAGCCTCGGGGGGATAATGTCGCAGTAAATCTAGTCCGCGTTACAGAGTACATCCATAGTTTTATACTAAATTCATTTAAAAGCATAACCTTAAAAGTTTAAATATTTTAAAATTAAAGGACTGTTTAAATCAAATCTTTAAAGTTTGAATACATTCATATCTTCTTAGAAGACTTATGTATTATTTTTTACTAAACAGTGTCTGTTCAAAAACTTTAGATTAAAAAAAATAAAAAAAAATTAATCAAAAAGCATGCTTGGGCATCTTAGATCTTTTGTCCATACAACATGTTGTCAATGTTTTGTTGCTGCGTTGTTTTTAAGAAATCCGAGGACTCCACGTTGCTCTTATTTAGACTAAGTTGTATCGTTTGGAAAATCACCACACAATTATATTTTCATCTGTGGGTGACTGAAGGATTTCCTTGTAGTTTATGAGTCTCTGAGCTGATGTGTTTAAATTATGTGTCGTCTCGATCTGCCAGATCTCATGTTTTCTATTGATGAGGCCAGCCAAATAAAACTACAGGAAAATTAACTGGTACAGAAAACAGGTCCTCCACCCTTTGGAAAGGGATAGGCATACAGTAATGCACAGAGGTTTAAGAAATCAGTTCAATCCCCACTCATTTTTATTTTTTATTTTTTGTAAATCACTGTATGATCTGTACAATTTCAGTTAAACACAACTATCACACAAGTGCTAAACTGAATCTGTGCAAAACAAGGTGTTGAGTGACTGAGTAACTGACTGCTGTGTGTGTGTGTATTTGTGTATATATACACTCACCTAAAGGATTATTAGGAACACCATACTAATGTGTTTGACCCCCTTTCGCCTTCAGAACTGCCTTAATTCTACGTGGCATTGATTCAACAAGGTGCTGAAGGCATTCTTTAGAAATGTTGGCCCATATTGATAGGATAGCATCTTGCAGTTGATGGGGATTTGTGGGATGCACATCCAGGGCACGAAGCTCCCGTTCCACCACATCCCAAAGATGCTCTATTGGGTTGAGATCTGGTGACTGTGGGGGCCATTTTAGTACAGTGAACTCATTGTCATGTTCAAGAAACCAATTTGAAATGATTCGAGCTTTGTGACATGGTGCATTATCCTGCTGGAAGTAGCCATCAGAGGATGGGTACATGGTGGTCATAAAGGGATGGACATGGTCAGAAACAATGCTCAGGTAGGCCGTGGCATTTAAACGATGCCCAATTGGCACTAAGGGGCCTAAAGTGTGCCAAGAAAACACCCCCCACACCATTACACCACCACCACCAGCCTGCACAGTGGTAACAAGGCATGACGGATCCATGTTCTCATTCTGTTTACGCCAAATTCTGACTCTACCATCTGAATGTCTCAACAGAAATCGAGACTCATCAGACCAGGCAACATTTTTCCAGTCTTCAACTGTCCAATTTTGGTGAGCTCGTGCAAATTGTAGCCTCTTTTTCCTATTTGTAGTGGAGATGAGTGGTACCCGGTGGGGTCTTCTGCTGTTGTAGCCCATCCGCCTCAAGGTTGTGCATGTTGTGGCTTCACAAATGCTTTGCTGCATACCTCGGTTGTAACGAGTGGTTATTTCAGTCAAAGTTGCTCTTCTATCAGCTTGAATCAGTCGGCCCATTCTCCTCTGACCTCTAGCATCAACAAGGCATTTTCGCCCACAGGACTGCCGCATACAGGATGTTTTTCCCTTTTCACACTATTCTTTGTAAACCCTAGAAATGGTTGTGCGTGAAAATCCCAGTAACTGAGCAGATTGTGAAATACTCAGACCGGCCCGTCTGGCACCAACAACCATGCCACGCTCAAAATTGCTTAAATCACCTTTCTTTCCCATTCTGACATTCAGTTTGGAGTTCAGGAGATTGTCTTGACCAGGACCACACCCCTAAATGCATTGAAGCAACTGCCATGTGATTGGTTGATTAGATAATTGCATTAATGAGAAATTGAACAGGTGTTCCTAATAATCCTTTAGGTGAGTGTATATATATATATATATATATATATATATATATATATCAGACTTTGGCAGTTTTAAAAAATAAACATTGTTTCCCTTAGGGCTTAAATTACCCAGATTTTTCTTCTTTTTTTTTTTACATCATTACATTTTTCCCTGACTGACAGGTGATGCTTGTAACCCGATCATAATCCCCTAATTGACAAGATTAGAATGTTATATTCTAATTAAATTAAATTGGAATGTATGTATTTCTCAATAATTATCACTTTCATCAAAGCTCTTCACTCCGTTGTCTTAACCAACTTTCAGCTTCACTGCAGTAAATTTCTACCAAACTACCAAATCTACCAAAACTACCAAAACACATCATTCATGTCTCAAATTAAGTCATTCTTTCAGAACACTAGTGAAGGTTTCAGCCAACAAACACAATTAAATATACAAAACAAAAAACACAAACAACAGGCAGCAATATGCACTATTTTCTGCTGTTCAGAATTCAATGCAGTTTATGTTACATGGTTCATGTTTATGTTCATGTTGGTCTTTGTGTTTAAGTGAGAAATTAATTCATGTAAATTGTAAGATCTCAGTTAAGCCGCAGACTGATCTTGTGATCACTGTGTGAAGAGTTTTGAGAAGGTGTTCAATGTTGTATTATGATCGGTTTTAAACTTATGTTTAACAGTTTTGAAAAGAGCGTATAGAAATGGGCTCTGAGTTTTGGCAGTGGTTGTGTCTAAGTGACATAAGTAGTTTGGAAGATGTAGTCACTGAATGCATTAATACAACATTGAATGACACAGACATTTGCAACACTTCTACAGTAATACCATATTAAAATATATTCAGAATCTAAAAAATTAAATACTATCAAAACATTTAGATGTAGCTGAGCAAGTAGCTCAAACAGTAGCGTTGGTGCTTGCAACACCAAGGTCATGGGTTCGATTCCCAGGGAAAGCAACAACTGATAGGAATGTTAATGTGTACCTTGAAAAGCAATGTAAGTCGCTTTGGTTAAAGCATCTGCCAAATGTAAATGAACACATACGCAGGTATTAAACTTTCAGTTTCATCACCATCTATACAAAAGGGGAAACTTGATGGAAAATGTGTACTGTCATGTAAACTGTAATTGATCATGTAACATAAAATGCTGTGAATTCTGAACAACAGAAAACAATTCAATTCAATTCAAGTTCTTTATTCAGTCATGATGTTATTACAGACACAATAATAATCACATCAACAAAATAATAACATTCAATGCTGAATAGGAGCATGAGGAAGACCTAGTCTTATAATTTCATGCCCCTTTTTTCAATAATCTGAACTGACACAAAACAGATGGCTCGACGTTTTTTGTTTATTTTTTATTTTTTTTTATTTTTATTCCCTCTATCGAGGTGCAATATTACTTCACATCTAAATAATTAATTTCAAATTTGTCAAACATTGGTTCTTATGCTTCTCTACCTTCGTATTTTCTAAGTAATTTTTTTTTATACATTTTATTGAATTGTGTTACATGATTTTTGCACAATGTCCAAAGAGTTCCATAAATTGATCCCAATTACAAGAAACCCTTTTTGTTTTTGTGAGGTGCGTGAATATGGTACACAAAAATTGCCTTTTCTTCTATTATTACTGTCAGTGATTAGCATGAATTTGTTTTGAATATGTATTGGCACCAAATTATTTTTCACTCTCCACTTAGTTTGTAGTATTTTAAATTTGACCAACTCTTTAAATTTCAAGGTCTGCAATTTTATAAACAGTTTGTTTGTGTGGTCTCGTAAACCTTTGTAAGTCACATTAATTCTTATCGCTTTCTTCTGCAATAAGGACAGCCTTTCTGTATAACTGGTGCATGCATTACCCCACACTTCGATGCAATATGTTAAATATGGAAAAATTAAGGTTAAATATAGAAGCTGTAATGAAGCTTCATCCAATATGTGTTTAACGTTATAAAGAATACCAATATTTTTGCTAACTTTACCTTTGATATACTCGATATGAGGCTTCAAGCTAAGTTTGCTGTCTAGGATAACTCCCAAAAATTTGATTTCTGAAACACGTTGAATATTTACATCCTCAATAACTAATTTTGGGTATCCCTGTTTTCCCTTATTTCCAAAAACCATATAATTTGTCTTATCCCAATTTAGAAACAATTTATTACAATCAAACCATTTCTTTAATTCTGTCATTTCCCTTTCAATAATGACCATTAATTCATTTAAATCTGTCCCAACCCAGCAAGCAATTTCGCGTCTAATAGACGTCTAATAGCCGTCTAAACACAGCCCAGACGTTAGCCCGAGGCTAATTTTGGGCTGTCAGTGAAAATCGAATAGACGTCTAAACATAGCCCAAGAATAGACTAGTCATCAATTAGACCGCTATTAAACGACTACATATATACGTCTAATAGACAGGCAATATGGGTCTAGGCTAAAACAAGGCTGATTTTGGGCTGTCAGTGAAAATCTAATAGACGTCTAACCATAGCCCAAGAATAGACTAGTCATCAATTACACTACATATACATGTAATAGACAACAAAATGAGGCATAAGGATTCTTTTCACTCAAATATAACAGGCTCTCATAAATGAAAATCCATCCAAACTAATTGAATATAAAGGGATTTATTTTTAACAATTATATAGACAACAACAACTTAGACAACATTCAAACATAAAAATGAACAAATAAAACATTGGAAAAATATGTAAAACAAATTAAGATATTAAAATTTTTAAGAATTAACTGTTTACTTTTGATCCATAACCCCCACCCCCTGCCCTCCCTGGTGCTTGTTTGAAATGATTAGAAATTGCATTTTTTATTTCACATTCCGTAGCTGATGGAAAGCTGGTCATCACTGCGTCTGCCAAATGAGAAAAAGGAAATAATTATTGCTCAAGAAAAGCATTGTTGACAGTCATTTAACTAATTACAGTCAATCACTTTTGCTAGGATGCACACTAGAGCAGGCCAATATAGAGTTAACAGAATATAGATTGAGACTATATAATTTATATCAATATAGACAATAATTTATATCAATTATAAATAAATTAATATCAATAATTGAACATTTTTGCTCGCGTAATGGTGATGCAATACGGGGTGTAACGATACGCGTGTTGAACAATTCTGTACAAGGCATATATATATATATATATATATATATATATATATATACATATATAGGCTATATACACACACATACATATATATACATATACATATATATATATACACATCTGAAATTTTCTTCTCGAATGTTCATTTTTATCAAGCTCATATATGCAAGTTCAGTAATTTAACTTAAATGGCAATGAAAATGACCTCTTAATTGTCATTTAAGTGAAATTACTGAAATCACATATATGAGCTTGATAAAAATGAACATTCGAGAAGAAAATTTCAGATGGCACTTAGAGGCTTTTGCATCTGAACTCTTCATATATGTGACCCTGGATCCCAAAACCAGTCTTATGTTGCACGGGTATATTTGTGGCAATAGCCAACAAAACATTGTATGGGTCAAAATTATAGATTTTTCTTTTATGCCAAAAATCAGTAGGATATTAAGTAAAGATCATGTTCCATGAAGATATTTTGTAAATTTCCAACCTTAAATATATAAAACATTATTTTTGTGAATGGATGCAGCACTATCGCCAATAGAAATGGACAACTTTAAAGACGATTTTATCCATGTTTCGATTATAAAAATATAAAAATTGAAACTACTGCGGAAACAAAGACACCTACATCTTGGATGCCCATAAGGTAAGCTAAAACATATCAACATTTAATTTCAAAGTGAACTATCACTATAAGTCATTCTTTATCACTTACTCATATAACTCTAATAAACATAAAAAGATACTTATAGGCGTAGTTCACTTAAAAAAAAAAAAAAAAAAAAAAAAAAAAAACGTAATCATTTACTCACTTTCACTTGGTTCCAAACCTGTATGGCTTTCTTCTGTTGAACACACACAAACAAATATATTTTGATGAATGTTGGTAACAAGACATTTAATGGTAGTCATTGACAAGTGTTCTGTATATTCAATTGCTGTACTTTGTTGACTGATTGCTGGATAATTTGCAATAAACAGTGTCTTTAAATCAAATAAAGTGGATTACATCACTCCAGTTCTGAGGTTTTTACACTGGCTATCTGTCTGTCAAAAAATTCATATAAAAAAACTACAGTTGGTTATTAAATTAACATTTTAAGGCCAAAGTAAATTTCTAATCTTCTGATGCACTATGAACCATCCAGAGCAGACCTCTCAGGTCATCTGGGACAGTAGCCAGCTACTTTTATATCTCCAAAGTCAAAACAAAACATGGAGAAGCAGCATTTAGTTTTATATCTGAAACAAATTCACTGGAAACTGAATGTATGCTGCATATTGTAATTATTTAAAAACAAGTTAAAGACTTTATGTTTGCCACTACCGTTTATTAAAAGAATAATACAAAAACTGCCAACAGGAATAAAACATTTTAACACGTGTACATTATCTCCTGCATTTTGCGCAAAATATGACAATTATTCAGACAACAGTTATGATCAGATGAATTCATTACAATTGGCATATAGATGTGTTCATCTTTGAAACACTACTGACGTGATATTATGAATGAAATCTACAGTAAGAGAGATCTGTCCCTCCATTGACAGGCTATGCAACCACCACTGACATTTCAATAAAGTTCATAAAGTGCTGAAATTAATCCATATGAGTTGAGCGGGTTATTCCAAATTTTCTGATGAGACTTGATCGCTTTATGTGATGAACAGATTGAATTTAGGCTTTTATTCACATATATTGATCAGCAAAACAAACCTGAACTAATGGTGACTTTATTAAATAATTAAAGATGAATTTCAAACATTTTATTTTATTATTTCAAGCACTGTAATATTTCACCATAACAACAGTCAAATAGCTGTATTTTTAAGATATGTAATGTATGATGAATAATTTGTCTAGTTTAAATGGTATAACAATTATATTATTGTTGTTGTTATTATTACCAGTAATTTATTTCATTCATATATAACTTTTTTTTTTTAGCTGCACTCGTTGTGTTCTGTCTTCCGGTTTGTATTTCCACAGAAGTTAAGATCTTACGGATTTATGAATCACTCGTTTTAAAATCTGTTATGACATCCGTTTCAAACATTACAATGCTCATGATAACTTTCCTTAACTCTACAATAAGTAAACCCACTTCTCTAGCTAATTACTCTTCGACAGCGATGCCATAGAAATATACAGCGACCGCAAACACAGAAGTTCAAACATAATATTGTAAAGATGCGGCGCACTTGTTTCTCTGGTGCATAAGCTCTATAATGCTGTAATCCACAATAGGTAGAGGTGGTTTAAATAATTCTTAAGATCAAACTCTTGCTCAAACATGTATGGCTGTATTTTCCCAGTTCATTATTCATAATCCTAATAATAATTACTATTATTATTGGATGAATTTTGTGTCAGTGGTTCTTCAGGTTGACATCCTCATTAGATTACTGTACTTCACTGAGACTCAACTCTTCATGGACAAAGTTCACTTTCTTGTCATTAAATATGTGCATTAAATAATGAATTTGACCAGAGCAGATTTGCCTGAAGTCTGATATACACCATCTTAAATTTACAACACAAACTTAACTCTTTTTCTCCAAACTACAGAGTTGAAAAGGTTCAGAATGAGCCAGTTCTTATTCTCAAACGTTCATCATCAAATTCATCTCCATGTTATTTGAAAGGTTTTTATCAAATATCATTCAGAATAGTTTGACTTTGTGTGAAATGTCAGTCTCTGCTGCCCTCTTCTGGTCAGTCAAATCAAAAAATTATATTCCAAAACTGATAGGAACCTACTGACTGATAGACAATCACCAATTCCTTTCTATTTGTCTATCTTTCCCCCATCATTTTCATAATTTGCTTCCATGATGGTTGCTTCCAGTAATACATACAATAAAAAATAAGTTTGAAAACGCCTCGGTTACGCTAGCTTCTTGTTCCCTCTTCAGGGGAACTCGCCTTTGATTGATTGACGCTGTGGAAACATTTATACTCATGCCGCCATAATGACAAGTGCCTGTCTGTGTGAAATTGTTGGAGCGGCTCTGTGGACGTCAGCATCTAATGCCCGAACAGGACACAGCAGATTATTTCTTTCCTGGTCTGGATCCTGGAATGGAGGAGGACAGAAGAACAAGCACTGATAAGAATGTAAATGTGTTACACCTTGAAATGCAATGTAAGTCGCTTTGGATAAAAGCGTCTGCCAAATGCATAAATGTAAATGTGAATAGAAGGCCTGCTGTACAAGATCTGGACACATTAGTAGAGATCTTGGGAACGTAACCCGGCCTAGGATGAAGAAACGCCTTCACCATGCCAGGTGCAAATTCCAAGCATGAAGGGGCAACCGATAGATCTTGCAAATCTCCTATCCTTCTAAGAGAAGTGATAGCTAAGAGGAACAAAGTCTTGAGAGTCAGAAACTTGCCTAGAAGCTCCTCAATAGGCTCGAAGGGAGCCAGCGAGAACCAAAGCCAAACCCCAAGCCAGCACCCTGGTGTGTACCGCAGGCCTCAATGTGCCACGGAGGAAACGTGCTACCAATGGTCTTCTCCCTAAGGATATTCCACCAAAAGTAATGTTGTAAGAAGCTTTGGCCGCCTCATAAACCTTTAAGGTGGATGCTGATAACCCTGCAGTGAATCGCTCTTGCAGGAACTCCAGCACTGGACCAACAGGGAAGTTAACTGGGTACATTTTCTATAAATGTTTTTGAGTCTTCATTTTCTTTTCTGACATAGCCTACTCCAGTTGTTAAAACACCATGAATCATAAAACCAGAAAAACAGAGAGCTAAAAGGGGAGCTAACCTCTTACTTCCATATTTAAGATGTTCAGCAGAGATATGATCTAAACCACTTGCTTTGTTGTCGGACAATTTGCTTATAGCTTGGTACACCTCATGTGTCATTTACATTTACATTTATGCATTTGGCAGATGCTTTTATCCAAAGCGACTTACATTGCATTTCAAGGTACACATTTACATTATCAGTTGTTGCTTTCCCTGGGAATCGAACCCATGACCTTGGCGTTACAATGCTATACTGTTTGAGCTACAGGAAAACTTCATAATAAAGGAAAACTTAATCATAATCATTATTGTATCATTACCTTCAGTGTAGTCAACATTATATAATTAATTTTGCACACAATTAACAAGATTACAATAATGCTGTCTCCACAACTCTGCAATATGATCTACTCCAGAAACTCCATCTAGACTAGAGTACATGGAAGAGATATCCTGCAATTATTAGAAGTTCTCACTTCTTTCCAAAAATCAGCAATATTATTATTGAACAACTTCATGGCCATAGAATCAGCCCTCAGGGTTTGCTCATTTTTACAAATAAAGCGAATAGCATACTTATATCTAGCATTAGCAAGTTTCTTAAACTCAAGCTTAGGCTCTTGTCTGGGTCTGCCCGCCATAACCCATAATTTGGAAGCTTCGCTGGCTTCAGCATGGTTCTGTCAGGACAGAGATAGTAGAGAGGTTATAGTGCAACATATGTCACTTTGAGTGATTTATGACCCTTAAGCCCCGCCCCCTTTGACGTGGGAATATTCCCACGCTTGCCCCGCCCCTTTCTACCCCCTCCCTCCCACCTCCGGACAGGTCACGTGACCGTGGGGAAATCGGACTTATGCCACGCCTCCTTATGGGTTGAACATCTGAAGCATGGGAAAATTTCCCACGCTCAGTAGTTCTAAACAGTGTATATTAAAACTTTTTTAAGAAATGTACAATAAGAACATAGTCAGAGATGGGATCAGTGTTTTTATTAAAGAAGACAGATGTACATTAATCACTTTTAAAAATGAATTAGTGTTATTTCAAGATGTTAAAACATTAAAACAACTTTTTTTATTTACAAAAAGATAATTTTTCTCTAAAAATAGTTATTAAAAAATGAGTTACTGTTATTTCAAGATGTTAAAACATTAAAACAACTTTTTTCATTTACAAAAAGATCATTTTTTAAAATGCTGACTTGTAAGCATTTAACTTTTACGCATTATTTGTAAAATTTTACATTTTACATAAAATATCTTTAAAAAAGTGTCTCAAACACATCATAATATTAAAAACACAACATTATTAAAACTTTTTTAAAGCTATATCAACCTGTAAGAAATCGAAAAGAAATAAGTACTCGTTCATTCAAGTTTCGACCTATAACCCATGTTGAACTTGCAAAACCTACAATCAAATCTGAGATTTCTCAACGGCAATCGGGTGAAAGAGACAAATTTAGCCGTCTAGCGCCATTGACTCCCATTCATTTTGCACTCATGGCGAGCGCCCCCAGTGGAACTCTGATTGGAACTACAACCAATAGGACTTAATAGGGCGTTGGAGTGAACAGGCGTTCCGTAGGCGGGCTTTGGTCAGGACCACTATCGTCAAATACGATTGACCATTAGCATACCGTTAGGATTGGCGGTCTGGTTATGTTCTGGACGGCCTAGCATGCAGGAGAGCAGTGTATGAATACAGTGATAGAGTCGCATTCCTATACGTAGAGGATCAGCTGAGAGTCACTGATGAGAGCTTGACTAACGTGGATTGATTACTCTGTCACATACTTGCTCCAACCAGGTTTAATATTATTTACCTTACTCTTATATTTAAAATATGGCTAACTACAATCATTCAAAACATTTACCATATCTTTATACAGCGAGCAGATATCCCTCCCATGATTTACGTCTTTACAGTTAACATCGCTACACATTATTGCATCCTAAACAGATATTACTCAAGGGTCTGTACCAACATAATAAGCTAAAAGGTCCTCCTTTTTAAGTTCTGATGTATCTACAGTCTTGATAGATAATAAAATTGCAGTAGTTAGGAAAGCAAACACTTGGCCTTGAGCAGAGTTAATTCTGAGTTAAATGTTGATTTAAAAAAGAGAGGCTAATAATAATACTAATACTGTATTACCCAAAATTGGCCTAAAATAATATAAATAAAGTACAATACTGATACGATTTCTAATAGATTGTAAGATTGTGGAAGCCATCTCGTTGATGTTTTCATGTTTCCCCCTAAACACGTATGCATCTTAAAGAGGAATACATCGACAGAGAACAGTGTGTGTTCATGTGAGCAGCAAAGATTTATTTATTATTCATTATTACAACTGGTAAGTACAGGCGGTGCCATGCCTTAGTGACATATTAAGTAGATTTTGTTGCATGTTATTACATTTTGTATTAAAGTACTTCAGTAATTTACTCTGTAACACAAACACCATAAAGTGTTTCCATAAAGTGTTACACAGCTTTTCTAACTTTATATCCAATGCCTGAGAATTATTTTAAAGGCTATACCAGCAAGTTTACACCCAAAACATGTTCAGTATGACACTATGCCACCAGTGAATGAATGTTGCGATATAGTAATCCATCATTGTTCTGGTAAACTGTGTTAAAATCATCTGCATAAAGGAGCTTATTCATTATCAGAATGAAACAAGATAATATTTTGTAACCTGTATAATGTGACAATTTGTGTGCATCCAGTGACATCAAAAGTAGTTTGAGATGACGAGATATTTGCTGCAGAAACTTAAATCTATGACTTCAGACATTAAAATAAAATTATTATTTTTTAAAAACAACTCAATAATGATGTTATCAAACTTTATTCATAGAAGCATTCGTCCATTTTTATCCATTCAACAAGAGTCTTTGTGCAAGAGCTCATAAGAGATGATACATACAGAGAGGAGTATATAAAAAGTGTTTTAGGCATTACTGTAAGTAGAAAGGATTACAGAACTCTAGTTTACAAGTACAGAGTTTATAAAGGCTAAACATCATCATACCAGGTTACCAGCATCATGAGGCAGAAAACTCTAATAGGACGATGAGTGTGTCAGCGCTCTGTAGATCATTCAGTAATGGCAGGTGTATCAGAGGATGTCACACATTGTGGTGGGTCTATTTCCTCCAGTTTGTCCTTTACAATTTTGTACTCTATTTCCCACTCCTCATCGGAGAGAGAGGAAGGACTGACCTCCAGAAACTTGTAGGCATCTTTGGTCTGGAGCTTAAACATGACAGATGCTTGTTGACAGCCTGCACCAAAACAGCTCCAAGCCTGAGGAATTAAACATTTACAAGGTACATTAGACTTTTAGATGAAACCTTAGTAATGGCTGGACAAAATGAGACTGACATTTAAAAGGGAACACTCCAGCAGGTACAAATAAAGAGGTTTTTTTTTTAAATATAATATCTTGTTTTTGTAATCATGTAAACATGAATTTTACCTCTTTGGCCATTTTGATTGATTCAAGAATATCATCTTTATATTTGACAAGGTTGTTGATATAATCTTCTCCAACAAAGGTGTTCTGTTCCAGGGAGTCCAGCAGTTGACCAACACCCTCCCAGAAGTTTTTGAGCTGAACCAGAATGTCCTGAATTTTTGTCAAGGTTTTCTGAACTTCATTTAGATAGATGGTGTTGAGTATGGTATCTGCAGAAGGGGAAATAAAGGTTTCAACAAGCCACACGTTCTCTCCCATTCTTAAACTAGACTTGAATCTTGGCACAGTCTTAAGCATGACTTGTCAGGTATACTTTAAACATGAAAGAAAACAGACTCACTGTCACCACTGGCTCTGGCAGCCTTCATCTGCAGATCCATCATCTGGATTTGGACCTTCCACTGCTTCTGTTTCAGAGCATTCTTCTCAGTGTTGAGGGCATTCAGTTCAGCTTCAAGAGCCCTCAAATGTGCAGCATCTTTAGAATCATGTTCAGCATCATAAATGCTTTTAACAACCGGCCCGATGAATGGAACGATTGCAGCGAAGATGCCGAGGCCTGTACTTGTTTTAGTTATGGATCTGACAAATTCTTGAATCTCTTGGCTTTTGCGGTTTATCTTTTCATCAAGCTCTTCTATGGTTTTCTGGAGTGTTGAAGCAACATCACTGGTGGACGATGCTACATCTTCAATGTGTGAATCATACCTATACAGTGTTGAAGAAATGTTGCTGTGAAATTAGCATTTTATAACAATGGGCTCATTGGGCTGTGCTAGCTTAAAAGTTTATCTTAAAATATGTTCATACTTTTGCCTGATTATAGCAGTTGCATGTAGAAGAATAATTCAATTGCTCAAGGTATTTTGAAATATGTTTTAATGAGGAAAATATTCTTACCTTTCCACTATCTTGTCCACATCAGTGATGATGTCTGTGATCCAGGCTTGTGCTTTTTCTAGGAATTCGACCGCCAGATCAGCATCAGTGTTCTCCACAGCTGTCACCAACATGGGAAACAGCGACTGAACCAGGTCATTACTGGTCAGAAAACACTGTGAGAAGGAAGAGACATAAGATCAAGTATCTTTGACTTTAGAAAATGACAGTCACACTGATGCGACGAAACATTCAGAACTCTTATTGCCTGTATTTGTCCTGTAGATATTTCTGAAATGCTGTTCATAATGCTGCTTGTTATTATACTTTTAAGTTATAAAAATGTAAGAAATGTATTTATAAAGTATGAGAAGCATATCAAACCAAGATGATGTGTATAAACTCTTATGTTAAAGTTTTTTTTTCCACATATATAATTTTTCACTTTTTAATGTCACTTTTTGAAATATCTGCCTTGTTTTATTTTTGTAACATTGATTATTTTCTCATCCAGTTTTTGATTTTTAGGAGACACTGCCTCCCTCGCCTCCTCGGTGGAAACGCCTCTGTTATGTATTTATTTCAAGATAAGGGAGAGACTCTCATAACCAATTTAGCTCAAATTAATCTCTAGCTAAAAGACAAACTATATGACATGCTATTTACTACAGACCCTTTGAGTTTGGTGAACTGACACAAATTTCTATTTTTTTTCTTTCTTTCTAGGTGACAGAGATGAAAATAGTGAAATCAAGAGAAATCTGAAACTGTACTTTCAACATAGCTTTATCAGAGGAGCCGAACAGAAGCTGGGTTTCCACAGCGCGACTCCTGATGGTTCTCTCCAGGTTGGGGAAGTTGGCCAGGTACAGGTAAGAGAGATGGTAGAGAAGCGCTGTCTTTTCGGCAACAACGGGAAGCTCTTGTACAAACGCTGGGCTCCACTGGGATACAGCCACTGGTGAAAAAACATTGTATGTTTTTAAAGACTGAAAAGATCACATTGATGGCTGGTATTGTTTTCAAATCTATTTGATGAAATAAGATGATACTTGCTTGTGCTATCAGCCATCCTTAGTAGGTTTACACAAAAATGTGTGTGTACTGAAATCAGAACAAATGTTTTTTGTTTAAAAACATGTCTCAGAAAGTACAAAATGTAACTGGAAGGATACCTTACCTTTGTTTTAGTAAGTGATATGGACAATGTATCTGGTGCTTTTATACTAAAGCTATGACGATCCTGCCTCCGGCCTCTCAGAGAAGGACTTCCAAAGAAACTGAAATTTAACTTATGTCTTTATTTAAGAGAAAGGACCACAGGTGCTTAGGAGACTATAGGCCTAGTTCTCGCCCTGGAGTGTCGGCCAGAACGCAGGACAGGAGGCAGGAATCAGTCTGAACACTTTACTGAACTTTCTTCGGCAGCACAGACATACATTAGACTGCAACGATGCCACAGTTTTACATTACAGTGCAGATTTGAATGTAGTAGTTGCCTCTTAACTTATATTGATGGAAATGGTTGGTTTACATTATATACTTGAATGTATTTGTGTCACTGCAAATAAACAAAACAGTCATAAATGTTACATATACTGTATAAAGTAGCATTATTGATGAAGTCTATCAGCTTAACATTATATCTAACACAATACACCAGCTTAACCAGGTGACTAATAACTCGTGAGTCACCATTCCTTAACGTAATCTGTACAGAACAAATAATGATCTGTTTGAATAATACAAGCTCAACACTTAAATCAGTTACAAACAACATGCATAAGCATTCTACAATGACGTTTATTCTTTGCAAACTACATGGCATGACTCGTCATTTCTCGAGTGGATTTATGACCCAAATACTCGATTATTTCTAGATATTCACATATACAGTATAATCTTAAACAATCTTAAACAAGTATTGGGTAAAATGAAACTCACTTTTATAAGGACGTACACAGTTATTGATTTTCAACACAACCACTGCCCGGCATCTTCTGGAACAGTCTTACTGTGGAGAGCGCAGCTGTTTATATCATGCGCATTTCTCTGGCAGGCTAACGTGGCTTAATGCATTAGACTGATATTAAAAGAAATAAATGATATTATCAAACTCAGTAAACACCATACTAATAATGCATGCTAGAGAAAAGCAGATGAGCACAGAACATGACGAAAGAAAGCAAATTAGTGTTCAGTTCAAATAAACCTGGTGCCTGTGTTTTATTAATTATAACAAATTGTGTGTTTTTGTGTGTTAGCAGTAGCATGTTATTTAAATAAACTCCTGATGTACTTACAAACTTTCCAATGCCTCGTTTCATGAGTACAGAACCTATTTGTACTACTGTAGAAGTTTGGTGCCATTCTGGGCATTATTAGTGCAGTAATTTATGAGATTCATCCTTGGATCCGTTAGCGCCTGCACTAAACCATCCGGCTGATTTCTCTAAATAAGCTCTAACTTTAATAATGTTCAACCAAGGGGAAAAAGGTGGGTGTTTGGCTCGAGGTCATGGTGCAAAGGAGCCTAGGTTGATTTTACTCCGAACCATCCCTTTAAGCCTCATTAAGCGTTTTCTTGGTTTTCTATGGGAGGAAAATGCTTAACGTACAATTAAACGCGCTGCGTTCATATTCTGTGCTCATCTGCTTTTCTGTAGTATGCGCATTATTAGTGTGGTGTTTTTACTGAGTTTGATAAATATCATTTATTTATTTGAATATTTATTTTAATATCAGTCTAATAAACCCTATTCACACTGGAGCTGTGAGTGTAAATGTTCTCGTAGCCTACAAGTACGAATATTTATTGTACAAGTTCTCAAATTCACATCTACATGCTGTCGAGCTTTGCTACTCTTTTACCTTCATAGAATGGAACTTAAATGACATCCAGTTCATAACCAGCACCGTAAGTGAGTGTAAATCCTGCTATATACACCTTGGATCTCGCAGATGTCTGATACTACTAGAACAGAGAACTGTCCAGCTTGTCTGTGCTTTTTCCACTACTTGAATCTCTCCATCCGCCAAATCTTGGCTGAATTTCAGGAATCTGACGAAACCTTCACTGAACTGAATCGATTAGAGCAATTTACTGAATTTACTGAACTCTTGCAGAAAATTAAAGTAATCCAAGGTTTTATTTTTAAATTTTAAGGTTTTGTTGAGAACCAAAGAATGCTTCAAATAAAGGCTGAAGCATATTTATGAAGTTACCATTAGCCTATATCAGATAATAGCCTAGTTTATATATACAGATATGAACTGTAAAATAAAGCTACAGGCACCAAATGCCTGAAACATGTCATCTTTTATTTTTTGAAGTTGAACATTTAAAATAATTTATTTTCAGTAAACATGAAGAGAGATCATATCACATCTTAGATTTGAATAGAAATAAGTAATTTTATATTACGATGTAATGTAGGTCTAGGTCTAAGCATTAAATTATATCTTTTATAAAGGAATTGATGGTGTACTTACATGTTCTGTTTCTGGTTCCTTCTTCTTCTGTCCTGCAGCTGCTGCATCGCTCGCTTATGTTGTCGAAATGCCTTAAATCACGTACTTCCAGATCATTCTCACAGATCCTCCTTTTCATCGATCGTCTCCATAGGGATGGTCTCTGTGAACACACGTGATTTCTGAGCACTCAGATCCCCACCGTCATTTCATCCCCACCGTCAGTTGCCAGTTTCTTAAGTAATTGGATTCAGAATCTCATTAGCTACAAGCTGCTTTTTGTGCAGTAGGTAGACATTTCTTAGACTAAAATTCATAGCCATCACTTCAAAATTGTATAGACCTATTGGTAAATATCTTATTTAGATTTGCAGGGAAATGCCAGGGGAAAAAAGGAGTTTACATGTCTCATGGGTTTTTGAGGACAATAAATCACTAGGTTTTAATTCAGTGCACTTATGCCATGATGAGATGCTTATTTTGTCCTTGAATAATGCCGGTGAAGTTGAATAACTTTGTTGAATGTGGCGAAACGGTTCTAAAAAATAAAAGCGATCAATGTTTTCGGCAGAATATAGCCTAACATAAACATCCATTTTCAATGTGTGCCCTGCAACTCAGAGCCATAGAGAGCCATCTCTCTATGGCTCTGCTGCAACTGTGTGATGCAGGGGCGTCGGACTGGGGGTAAAACCAGTAGGCTACTGATTACCAGGGCCCCAAGGGGAGAGAGGGCCCTTGAAAAGTCTGGAATATATTTTATGTTACCTGGATATTTTCATTCCCTAATTAAATTTCATAATGAATGTCAGATGAAATGTAAAGTTAGTGTATTGGCTGAATAACTTTGTTGATTGACTGACTGGTCCCACCCCTTGCTAATGTGCCAAATGGTTTAGTCCATCTGCATGCATTTTGTTTATGTTAGTTAGTTGAGCATTAGGGGCCTGTTTCAGAAAGGAGGTTAAGTGAAAACTCTGAAATGAGGGAAACTCTGGGTTTTCTGTTTCAGAATGGGAGGTATGTCAAGCCTGAGAAAGCAGAGTAAGTCAAGCCTGTTTCTGAAAGAGAGGTAACTTATACTCAGAGTCATTTACCATGGTAACTTACTCTGTGAACCTAACCTGGTCAGGAGCAGGTTTTCTTCAGTAAACCCAGAGTTTCTTTCGGCCTCCTCCCCTTTTTTAAAGAGGAAGCGTTGTTTAAACACCTCATTCATTCTTTCAGTACATTTATTCATAGCAGTTTTTACTGCTGTTTTTTTTTTTTTATTATAAGATGAAGTCTATATAACTCCTTAACTGGAAGCTTAAAAAAATAGTGTAGTAGATTAGAGTTACATAATGTAGTTCTAAACAAATTCTACAGAATTAAACTGTGGCATTTACTGGAAATCACTGAACTGTGTTCATCTGTGCAACAGAAGTTGATGGACCGTCCTCCTGCTGTTCTTCCACACTCTGGGGGAGAGATAAGACTACCCGTTTATACTTAGATTTAAACTTAGATTCTATAGGCTACTCCATGTAAAACGTGGAAAAAATCTGAATTAAAACAGTTTAGAAAATAAAAATAAAATACTGTACAGTACAAACAGTCGGACGAACAGCGGCACAGTGCTCATTCAGTAAATGCATAGCTAAACAGAAGTGTTTTGAGTCTGGATTTGAAAGTGACTACTGTAAGAGCACGTCTGATCTCCTCCGGAAGCTGGTTCCAGCTGCGGCTGGCATAATAGCTAAAAGCAGACTCACCATGCTTAGAGTGAACCCTTGGAACTTCTAGCTGATATGATCCTAATGATCTGAGTGATCTGTTGGGTTTATATTCAGTGAGCATATCTGCAGTGTATTGAGGTCCTAGGCCATTGAATGATTTAAATACCAGTAATAATACTTTAAAATCAATCCTAAATCTAACTGGGAGCCAGTGTAAAGACCTGAGGACTGGTGTGATGTGTTCATATTTTCTGGTTCTGCTCAGAATCCTGTCCTGCTCAAAATATGTCTGTCTGTGGTGAGCTCTGTGGGCAGGGCTCAGCTGAGATTGTGTCCGTGAGGAGAGGTTGTTGTGGCTGAGTGGTGTTATCATTGTCCTTGTGTGATATGTCAACCGCATGTCCATTTTGCTGCTGAAGTGAAGTCCTGTGGTCATTCATACTGTGTCCAGGTGTGTGTGTGTGCCATTCAGATTGAGTGGATTGGCACTCACTGCAGAAGGATGATTGAGGGAGAAGTAGATATTGTCCTTTAAGGGTTAGGGTAACCCTAACCCTAACCCTAACCCTAACCCATTTCATCTCTAGTTATGATCAACTAAAATTATATTTATATTTAATAAAACTATATTTATGTGTTTTTACAGTACAAATTACAATTTTCTATTAAAAAATTAATCTCTGATTCTGTTCTTTTCTCTGACATTAATAAGGAGTGACATACAGGCCTACAAAAACTCTTTTAGGTCTAAAACAGTTTGGGTAGTTGTTAATATGAGAGTTATGAGACATTATTTAAGATATTTAAGTATTGTATTGAAGTTGATTGTACTGAAATGTGTGTTGGCAGTGCCTGTACACAAAATATACCCTCAACTGTTGTCAAGGCAACACTCCACTTGTGTTGTGTCAAAACGCCCCACAGAACAGAGGGGCGGGGTGAGCAAAGCTCATTATCATTTAAAGACACATGCACTGAAACGGCGTGCTGAAAACAGAGCTGTTTTTGACCAGGTAAAATGAGTGTTTTCTTACAATACTAATGAGACTTTTTAAATAAAGTTTATTACAAACTTTTAATTTAGACCCTAACGAATCATATTAACTTGTACAAAAATGGCATTATATGACCCCTTGAAGCTTGCTGTAGTTGAAAGCAGGATGTGGTGTCAGCTCTTTTTGAGCAGTGTGAAGGTGTTTGGAGGATATGTGGTCAGAGTGTTCTTGAGATTGTTCATGCTCCATCATGCATCTTTCACACAACTGCTGCTGCACACAAGCCTCAAAGCTCATACACGTCTACAGATCAATCAAACAAATCAAAAAGAGAAGAGCTGTTGGAAACAGGTGCAGAGCTGATTCATTCATGGAGCATGTTTGCAGATTATTGTATTAACAGTCTGCACCACACATCTGTACTGTTTTTCTGGAACATGTTTAACTCCTGGGCAGTTTGTTTTGCTACATATGCGGCACTGACATCTCCAGCAGCGATGCATTTTCTTTGTAGCACCTGTCCTTGTTATAGGCTATAATTTTATACAGTTTCAAGTTTGGTTTATTTATACAGCATCATTAAAACAGCAGCAGCTGACCAGTGTGCTTTACAACATCAGATAAAATAAAGGCACATTCTCCTCTTTGTTTTAATCTGGCTCTGGGAACAGTGAGCAATCTATGACTACGGGAGCAAAGAGCTCGAGAAGGGTTATGTAGAGATAGAAGTTCAGAGAGATATGAGGAGCCTAAGTTGAGGCGGGAATATTAGAGGTTTGATTAATGATGTGGGGTATTTAGAAAATTAACTAGGCTAATATATGGTTTAGAAAATACCACAAATGACTCATATAAAATGTATCATTGATTTACTGTATATAGAGGTCTATGTTTTGGATGAATATTTTCATAGGCTTCTGCCCACGATCCGCGGCTGTTTTAACCCAACCATTTTAAGAGTGTAGACAGGTTTGTTAATGTTTAATTTAACCATTAAATATGAAACCAGACAAATAAAAACGACATTTTAATGTAGTTAAAATTTAACTAGGCCTACAATATAAATTTGTAATGTAAATTTATTGTTTTTGGCAGAATTTTTCAATCCTTTTTCAATTTTTTCAAATGTGTGCCCTGCACCTGCAGCTACTGGGTGATGTGTGAATGCCACACACACACACATACACCTCTTTTTTTAAATCACATGATTTATCATTTGAGCAACTCTCACTCAACACCCACTTAATCAGGGATGCGTTTCTCAAAAGCATCGTTAGCCATATGGTCCAACGTTCCATGAACATCAACGAACATTCACAAACTGCATCGCAAAGTTGTGTGTTTGGAACGACAGATCTAGATCTCGACCTGTGGTTATAAGAAGAGTTTCTAGTCCTGCATCTGCAGCTACTGGGTGATGTGTGAATCCCCCCCCCCCCCCCACACACACACACACACACACACACACACACACACACACCTCTTCTTTGTAATCACGTGATTTTTTTACCATCCTCAAGGGAAACCCCCCACTGTCAGTTCAGTTTGGCTGTTTGTTTTTTTCAAGAAGTCGTTATTGGTGGTGGTGGGGGAGAGATGTTATCCAGAATATAGTTGAATCTGTAACACAACACATTCCATTAAAGAAAATAACATTTCAATAAAGGCTTTTCAGAAGTTACTTTTGTCTGTACTTGACTTGTTCTGCAACACATTAGAATCAATCACAATACATTTACTACAGTGTTTTCACATCATCATAAACATTAATTCCATTGTCGCACTGCCACATAAATTAATCTCACATTTGCCTTCACACTAATCTCATGTTTTACATGTAAGTCGCCATTTTGACTCGAGAAAACTCCAGTAGCAAATGTACATTTAACTCGCTTAAACGTTATCATCCAATTACAATCGACATATAAAACACTTTAGAAACATTCATAAACTCTTTTCACATGAGTATTTTCTCTCATTTCACTTCAAATACACATATTTGTCTACTGGGGAAGTATGGTGATATCAGGGTTGTTGTTTGTTTTAGTTTTTTGCCCTATTTACTGTCTTGCCTTAAAAGGACAAAACAGACGGTTGTCAGTGTATTTCACTGGACTATAAAAATCTTGCATTTCCTCACGTTTTACCCCTGATTTCTAGTGAGAGTCGGCATGGGTCTCGCCTCCCTCTTCCTCTCCTGCCTTACCCTGTCACACACACTCTCCTCCCTATACAAGCTGCATTTTTCAAAAAGATTGTGAGGCAGACTTGAGCTGAAAGAGGAGGGGTTCATGACCCTCTTAAGAACGCAAGCACGCAAGAAAACTCGTCCAGAGCTTTACATCATCTAGCAATGACAGGTTCGGTGAAAATTAGCGGGAAAAGACGCAGGATTGTGGAGGCTGTAAAGAAATTAATTACATGTCTAAATAAATGTCTAACGTTAATTAAGACATGTCTAAAGTTAATGTTAATGTTATCTATACCATGTATACTGTCAATGTTGATTATGCATTTTCTTGAAAAACCAAGTGAATTTTCCAGTCATCGATCGAGAAGTCACACTGCAGAACTGTGAGTAAAATCTTATATTTATTTTGATCGCTATGGTCTTTAATCGGCTGGTGAGCATATCAAATTAACGATCAAAGACTGCAGATTTTAGCCTAGGATCAGAGGAATCTTTTAGGATTTGCAAAATTTGTCTCAGACGGCCAAATTGGTACAGTATGAACCCAGCTTTTAAACGGAAATACTATGTTGAAATTTCTGATTTGGGCATCCGCATCTCTGTAGTCTATAATCACCTCTCACTGTGTGACCCCGTTGAAGATTGCGTTCAGGAAAACACGGAATATAGTGTAGCCTAATGTGTGAAACCTTCTATTTAATTTACTTCAAACACACAGTGTATATAGCAGGCTAGACCAGGGGTTCCCAAACGTTTCCATGACAAGGCCCCCCAAATACCATTAGGTTCTGGCCAAGGCCCCTTTTTGCAGGATGTGTTATTGAACCCACTGACAATACTACTGTAAATATAGAAATAAATGAATAAAACATCAGATTATGTGATAATGTTTGATACCAGCCAATCAGAAAGATTATAGAGTTGCACCGATTACAATTTTCTAGGCCGATTCCGATTTTTCATTGAGCTTGACCTGCCGATACAGATTTTAGCCGATTCCGATTTCATTTTTTTAACCACTTTACAGCCCACACAAATATTAATTTTCTATATATATTTATATATATTTTTTTAAATAAAACACCACTTTTACCCAAACTGATTCATAAAAACAAGTTTAAATGGGTACATTTTCTATAAATATTGAGTCTTTCTGATTTCTGACATAGCCTTCTCTAGTTCTTGTTAAAACACACTAGGCCTATACATGAAAATTATGTGCATTTTAGGTACTTTTAGTGTGAAATCAAATTTATTTTGTCCATCAAAAGTGCTTTAATTTAGTGTGAGCAGCAGCAAAAATAGACTCACCGAAACCTTGTCTATGGCCGAAACCCTCCGCTTCACTGCTGTTGACGCGACGCTCCTGTATGTCACGCGCTGCTCCTGCTCGCGGTGTGAATGCACTCATTGAACAGGCACGCCGCGCTGGCGGTCTGAAACGGCCGTAATTCACAAGGTTTCCTACATGTGCGTTCCGTGTGCACGTGTGATGCTGATGTTGCGCCCGAGTGCATTTGACTGGCATAAAATCTGCATGTCAAACTGAAAATCACGTGCAAATCTGCCATTTCCGGTCACCAGCCGATCAATCAGTTCATCTCTAAAAGATTAGCATTAAAACTATAATGTTCAGATAGGCTATGCAACAAATAATCATAATGCTATTCCATAACCGAACATTTTGACTTACCCTCTCGTAACTTCTGCATCCTTTAGCTTGGGCTACAAAATTGCAGCGAGAAATAAAAATGGCGGATTGCTCGAAGTGTTGGGCCGGAAGTCAATGTCCTTATTTGGCAGTTCCGCTGCAAATATACAACTAAATGCATTTAAGGGCTAAAAAGGTGGATTTAGCATGATATGTCCCCTTTAACAGACATTAGAAAAATTTAGCATAGGTTTTAACATTAAAGGAACACTCCATTTATTTTGGAAATAGGCTCGTTTTCTGCTCTTTTTTTTTTTTAAATGTGTCTCTTTAGTGTTTAAAGATATGGGGCCCTATCTTGCACCCAGCGCAATTGACTTTGTACACCGACACATGTATCATTCCTATTTTGCACCCGCGCAAAGCGCGCTTTTCCCTCCACAGAAGCACGTCGCTAAACTAGGGAATGAACTTGCGCTCCCTGGGCGGTTCAGCGCAAAAAAGGAGGCGTGTTCCGGCGCAAACGTTCCTTCATGCTATTTTGCAGGTTTAGAAAACAATTGCGCCACAAACCAGGAAAAAATAGTTTAAAGTCAGTGGCGCGTTGCGCATGTTATTCATAAGCTATTTTAAGGGCGCATGCTTGGCCATAATCAATGTAGCGTGTGCACAACGCCCATACACTTTGATTCTCTCATCTACACAGACGCAGCAGTTTTCATTTTTGCAAATCATACATTATTACGATAGATAGATAGATAGATAGATAGATAGATAGATAGATAGATAGATAGATAGATAGATAGACAATTTATTATAAAAGCATACATCTAGCTTACACATTTACCCAAATTATCATTATCATACGCCTTTTTAATCGAAGTTAATTTGGGTTGGTTTCTCCATCCCCAACGTCCCTGACGAGAGCGTTGCTCTCCTTGGCTGTGAACCGCTCCTGGCGTGCGCCTGGCAAATCCGCCGTTATGATAGGAATCCGCTTTAGAACAAGCGCTCCGGCTCTTAAAGGGAATGTGAGATGACGCTCTGATTGGTTTATTTCACGTTACGCCCAAACCACACCTATGAATAATGAAGCTCTTCAGACCAACCCATTTTAGATTTGCGCCCGGCGCAAGAGTCATTTATCCCGCCGGGAAAATAGCAACAGCGCCAAGACCCGCCCACAAAGTTACTTGCGCTTTGCGCTTTGACACTTGCGTTTCAGATCGTTAAAATAGGGCCCATGGTGTCACTCGTGAAGGTGGGCGTGGTCAGTCGTACACCGGCATGTAAATGAAGGTGAAGGGAAGAATAAAAACAACACGTTCTGTTGGTAACCTCACTCTGTGTAGTGTCAGTTATTGAGACAAATCTACATATCCGATCAGTAAACATGCATGACTGACCAGGTGTAAACAGGACCTGAAAACAAACAAATTAAAGGATTTTAACAAATTTAAAACTAATTTTACCACTCAATTTTGTTCATTTAATGGTAATAAATTAGATCAAAAGGTCACATGAAACAAATTAATTCAAGTGTATCTAAACTTTTAACAAGGCCAGAGAAAAATGTTTGTGAAAGAATAGTTTGTGAACAATAAAATGTGTTCTGTGAAAAGCTGCAGCAGCTGCTCCTATAGTTTGGGCTGGGGTCCACTGGACTAAGACCACTGCATGTGCTGTGACACATAACAGACATTTCCATCATGTGATGTCTCAATAAGCAATATGTTGTCTTTCTTTTGTGCTTCTAGAGACTCTAGCTGGTTTCACCAGTGGACACTCTGTAATATGACTGATGGCACAGGTGAGAGAGTTTAAATTGAACGTACAATATCAAATATGCATCATTAATTGAATGCATGTCCAATTTGAGCAAAATTGTAACATTATATTATTAGCTTCTTGAAGCAAAAATACAAAAAAAACTTTTACTTGTTAAGTGTTGCTAACCTAAAAATATTAACCAAAGGACTAACTGTGTCTTGTACCTCAGACCTTGTTTACAATCGTTCCACAAGCAGTCCTGAGTTCATCCGGGAGCTTCTCCCAACGGCACAGCGAACGGCTCTCCTCTATAACAAGGCTTACCTGTGTCTGGGTAATGTCCCAGAGCTGGAGCGTACGATCAGAAAACAAGCGGTCGAAACACAACAGCTGTTCGGATCCTCTGAGGCTCTTCTTCTGAAGGTATTCCCATGTTCATTTTCCAACAGTTTTATTAAATCCAGACTTTGGTTGATGATACAAACATTGAGATGTCCCTCATTCTCTCTTATTTCTGTCTTTACAGTGTGTAGGAACCAGTGAAAACCTTGTCACATCACTGCTGCCCAATGTGAAGGTGGCTGCGGAGAAAAACAAACCAGATTTAGCACTGAAACTCCTAGAAAAGGCCAAAGGATGGATCGGTGACATCATAAAAGATGTTAAAGATATTGTAAAGAGGTGAGAATATGAATTTGAAGACATTATCAAATGAAATACTTACATAATGTTCAAAAACCATAACTGATTATTAAAATAAAATATTTTGAAATATCTGATGCACATCCAGGTATGATAAACATAACCGAGATGTAACCTCATCAACCAGTGAGATGAAGGATCTTCAGAAGATTATTGATGGTCTGGAAGCAAAGCTTCTTAACATCGGTAAAGAGAAAGAAGATTATAAGAAGAAGATTGACCAGATAAACTCAGAGATAAATGAATGTAAGAGCCGCAGAAAGGAAGAAAGTACTTTTAGCTCCTTTTGGAAAATGATTACCTCCAGTACAGAGGAAGATCAGATCAGAGCTCTTGATGCTGATTTATCTGAGACCACTGAAGCACAGTATCGTCTGAAAGAGCAAGAGAGGGACATCCAGAACAAGCTGATGGACAATCAGTGGAAGCTGGACAAATTAAAAATTGAAAACGGTGAGACTCTACATGTTTTCTTGTTAATGCTTAAACTTCGTGTGTATTTTAGGTTTGCTCATCTGTTTACTTCTGTAACGCACATCACAGGTCAGATGGCCAGCGTCGCACACCTTAATGAAGTCCAGAAGGGTCTGTCTCAAATCTGGGAAACTCTGGCTGAGCTTCAGAAGTTCTGGGAGAAAGTGGGTTCTAGGCTGGACACGGTGGAGAAAAAGACCTTCGCTGGGGAGATTTGGGTTGAAGACCTCACTGATATGAAGAAAGAGTTCCTGGAGTCCATAGATGCAGCTAAAGAGGTAAACGATGATGATGTTTCTAAAGTTCTGCTGTTGTGAGACTTTTAAATAGCTTGACCTCTGACCTCTGATGTTAAAATTAATTTGAACAGGAATGGACAAGATTTGGCATCAGCTCCTACAAGGCCTACAACAGCTTGAGTGTTCAGTCGATTGAAGCCTACAGGTTCCTGGAGATCAGTCCTTCATCTCTGTCTATAGAAGAGTGGGAGAAAGAGTTTGAGAGCGTGAAAGAGAAACTCCAAAATGTCGACCCTGCAGCCATTACTCTGTGAGACTCAAGAGAAAATGGTATTTCCAGTATTTCCAGTATTTCCTTCATTCCTGTCCTGTTTTTTCCGACTTTTCCTAATTCTTCCATCCTCTTTTTCCTCTTTTCTTCATAGTGTCTGCAACTCAACACATGCTCTATAGTTTCTGCAACCTGACAATAGCTACAAAAACTGTTTTATTCTGTTGTGGGAGGTGTTTGATTTTATCCGGGAAGAAGACCGGATTGGTTACTGCAGTCTTATTGGTGCCACGTCCTGATTGGTCAGCTGACTCCTGGTCGTTCATTAAAGCATAGACATCATGTAGATAGCCACCCTATCGACCGCTACTGCCTACTGGCGCTGACGAGCCGTGCGGCCGCCATCTTAGACCGGTCACCCTCTCCACTCAGTGTAATCTGTATGGCAGGTGCAATAAGCTGTCAGCGCATTTAATTAATCATACCTCACTGAATACCGAACTGTGATTGGCTACAGTGCTCAACAGACTTCTCTGTGATTGGCTACAGTGCTCAACAGACTTCCCTGTGATTGGCTACAGTGCCCAGCGCTGCAAACAGGGACGCCGTGGACCGTTTGCATGCAGCCGTCTATCTCCGTGTATCTAATTAAGTCTCTGTACTCAGTAAAACCGTGCAGAAAGACGGGTATCGTCACATTTGCACAATTTAATTATTTACTTTGTATAAAGTAGCTGTAGGCTACTTTTGACAAGACTACTTCACTGAGGTAAAGGGATAAGTAATAAGTTACACACCCAGCAAGCAATTTTGCGTTTAAAAGACGTCGAATAGCCGTCCAAACACAGCCCTGATGTCTAGGCTAAAACAAGGCTAATTTTGGGCTGTCAGGGGAAATTTAACAGACGTCTAAACGCAGCCCAAGAATAGTCATCAAATAGACAGCAAATGAATAACTACTACACATAATAGACAACAAAATACAACTTAAGGTTTCTGTTTACTCAAATATAACACACATACATGACAATCCATCCAAAAATAAATAAATATAAAACTTTTATTAAGAACAATATAAAAATTAACAACTTAAGATGATAACAAATGAAAAAATATACAATAATGACACTTATTAATTATACAATTACAATTATGAAAATAAAATATTATAAATACAATAATAAATATGTAAAGATTATAATAAAAAATATTGCTTGTTTGAAATGCTCCCCAATTGCATTTCTCCAGTCAAACTCTTTTGCCGCCGGGAAGTTGGTCATCACGGCATTCTCTTAAGTAGTTGAGATCCAACTGTTGAATATGATAATTAAAAAATTATACATCATAATTTAATGTGCATCATTGTTACTGCATAAGACATGTTTGACTACTAATATCATATGATTTGAAATTAAAATATATTGTAGATTTCTAATTAACATGATGGTAAAAACAACTTTTTTTATTTCATTTTAGTTTTTTTCTAATTGTTTTCTAATCATTTATCACTAATCCATTTATGTCTAATGTACATGTAAGTATACTTAAAGGACAAGTTCGGTATTTTACACTTAAAGCCCTGTTTTTAGATCATTTCTGATGAAATAGAATGGTTAAGATTGAAATTTGGACACATGCTGCTGGCCCGAGAATTTTCGGTTTCTGTGGTAGCACCCCCCCCCCCCCCCCCACCCCCCACCCACCTCCACCTCCACAATGGCTGCATAGGTGCACTGGAACAATCCTTCCTAAAACGCATTATACTTTTGTTTACAAAGACGTAAAACTCACCGAGTGGTCAGGGGTGTTCACTGATATGCTCACACATATATCGTGAGTTTCACGTCTTTGTAAACGAAAGTTTAATGCGTTTTAGGAAGGATTGTTCCAGTGCACCTATGCAGCCATTGTGGAGGTGGAGGTGGAGGTGGGGGTTGGGGGGGGATGGGTGCTACCACAGAAACCAAAAATTCTCAGGCCAGCAGCATGTGTCCAAATTTCCATCTTAACCGTTCTATTTCATCAGAAACGATCTAAAAACAGGGCTTTAAGTGTAAAATGGCGTATGTAGGCCTATGACACGCCAATTCGTATTTCGATTTTTGGCGTGCTATCAACACGCATAATCGCTTTTCAGCGTGTTTATCAACGCCGTTGACTTAACGTTACATTACTCTCTATATAAATATATATGACCTACCCCAACTCCGTCCCTAAACCTACCCGTCACTGGGGTTAATACCATTTATGAGTCTTCCCCTACCATCCTAGTAAAAAAAATATCGATCCCCAGATGTAGATATACATTTTGCTTCGTTTCGCTCGGACATTTAACGGCGTAGACATACATGCGGAAGATGACGGCATGGACATACACGCGGATAGCTCAAAATGCCTATAGATAATGTTTACGCAAAGTCATGATGTCATGTTGAAACACGTCACGTTTTTAGCTATCATGTTGCATTAGAACAATGAGATGAGAAATTGGGAAAGCTGCTTTTATTCCTTTTTGTGAGTAATGTGCTGCCTGTAAATGTAAGTGTTAGGTTCTGTATATTTATTGTTGTGCTTAGTTGACTGTATGCTTGATAATTTGCAAGAAACAGTGTCTTTAAAACCAAGAAAGTGGATCACATCTCTCCAGTTCTCAGGTCTTTACGCCGGCTTCTTGTCTGTCAAAGAATTGATTTCAAAATACTCATGTTGGTTTAAGCACTGAATGGTTTAGGAATAAAGTACATTTCTGATCTTCTGCTTTCTGTCCCAGACTCCCCAGAGTCAAAACTAAACAGAGAAGCAGTGTTCAGTTTTTATGCACCATATATCGGGAACAAACTTCCTATAACCTTTAGCTTAGTTTTGTTTGCTACTACCTTTTATTAATTGGAAAAATTATTAATTTCTTACACTGCACTGTAACTTTTATTATTCGGTTTTATTTGTTTTTGTTTAAGTATTTTAAAGTGTTTTTAATTGTTTTCTTATATTGTATTTTTAAATTGCCTTGCTGGTGAAATGTGTTTTACAAATAAACTTGCCAAATTAAAAAGTCCTATTTTCTTATCATAATAATGATCTAAAGAAAAGAGTAAAAGATATTTGTGGCTTTCATAACACATTATAATAAGTTGCACATGCTTCATATTTACCTCTTTGAATTTAGATTGGAAACGGGTTACAGGTCACTGTGCACTGTTACCCGCTGCTGAAACGTCACAGATTCCAACAACAACAAATAATTTAGATAAAAAACTGAGCACGTCAAAACAAACACACAGATATTTACAAGACAAAAGTACGAATGTCTTTTACCTGTTCTCTTCGACCGACAGATAAATGAATGCAATGCTCCGTCTCCTTTAAAATGTTTCAAAATGAAGGAAATGTTTATCGCGCGAGAACAGTGATCTCTAGCCTACTTATTATCCAGTCTCGCGTTGCCAGTAGTCATGCCTCAGTAGGGCTGTTGCCATCTAGCAGTTGAGAAATACTTTTCATTGAAAAGTGACATTTCACTGAACTACACATTCATCTTAGTTTAACTTTCACAACCTGCAAGGGGATTGAATTGAATTAGTTAACACTGACACCTAGAGGACATGTGTGAATAATACTGCTGTCTGAAACACTCACTGATTTACAAAGTTTCGACACATCTGTACTTTTATTCCTTCATATGCTATACTTTATGGAAAAAAAGTAATGACTAACTATTATAATAACTTTATATATTGTTATATGGTGCGTAATTTTAAACACCTTTTACCTTATTGTAATTATTCTCAGGTTAGGTAAAGTAAGTCAAATCTGTCCTAAATAATAAATTAACAATGTTAACAAATCTTTCTGTATATTGTTTTATTGTGTTTTATTGTGTATTATTAAGATGAATACAACTGTCTTAACTGCATGCTTATGATTTGGCGACGGAGTGAAATAGGATACGTTTTATTAAGAATTATGTGCGTCATAATCTTGTCCATCTATTTATTGTGAAATTCTAACTACTCTCATTATTAGTAATAATCATAAGCGCCGATCCCGTCGGAAATGGCCGAGCGCCCACAGGATCGGCACCAATTATTATTAACATTAAAGGTGCTCTAAGTAACTTTTTTACCTTACCTGAACAGCTTCGGAGTCATTGGAATGGTTATATTAATTATTTCGGGTTGAATGGTGGTCGTTTCGCACCCCCCTGGTGCCCGTGAGCGGAAAATCCGCACTTGCAACTTTGAGCCGGAAGTATCGCGTGATATCAGGTCTCGCGATGTAAACAATTGCTTTACGGCCAAAAGAAATCTGCTAAAATGCTGTCATTATTGCGCTCCCTCACGCTGTTCGAACCCGAATGAAGAAGACGTTTTAAAGAATGTCCCATCTGCTTTGATGTCGTTGATCTACTAGCCTCTGGTGTCTGAGAATCACCAACGGGTTTTTACAACAGTGTTGTCAAATATCTATTCCGAAGCTGTGGGGGGAGCTCTAGAGAGAAACCTGCGAGCAAAAAGCGAGAATAGAGCGAAGAAATCCCGAAACTACTGAGCCCTGCTTTAAAGGAACCGTATGTAAGAAATGTATTTCAATTAATCATAAAATGGCCCTGATATGTCACTAGACATTAAGAAATCATGTTCATTTTAAATACTTATATCACTGACAACAGTAGTCCGGCTAGGATATTGTAATTTAAAAGTGAAGTTGCAGCCCTCAACTGATGTTGATGTTGTCATGTTGTGTTTTGGCCTGAAGCCCCGCCCTCCACATATCTACCAATCACGAAGTCAGTAGTGTTTCGGCATCCGGGTTGCCAGCTCTGCTCTAGTTACCACAGCTGCAGCTACAAACGTGACGGGTAAAAAATGTCTAACGTTACGAAACCTAAAAGACCTTGTTACGAATCCGAAATACGTCGTGACAAAGTCCGAAATAAAACAAGGATTTGTATAGGAGAAAAAATCTTACTGTAGGACTCGTCACTTGCCATTGGAAGTTCCTTGTAGCAGCCTACGTTCCTGCTGGATCCTGCAGCGTATCTGGCAACCTCAAGTCAGGGGGGAGGGGAGACACCCATAGATATCATATATAAAGGCTAGATGTCTCGTGCGCGCTGCTGGCCAATGGAGGTCGACGTCTGCACGTGGCGGCCATCTTGCCACAGACAGCTCGCTCACTCGTAATATGGTGCATGTACTTTTAAATAACCATAACTTGCTCAATTTTCTACCTATTTTCAAACGGTTTGGTTTGTTAGAAACATCAGAGATGTAGTTATGACACTGCATACATATGAATAATTATAACATACAGTGAGGAAAATAAGTATTTGTACACCCTGCTATTTTGCAAGTTCTCCCACTTAGAAATCATGGAGGGGTCTGAAATTGTCATCGTAGGTGCATGTCCACTGTGAGAGACATAATCAAAAAAAAAAAAATCCAGAAATCACAATGTATGATTTTTTAACTATTTATTTGTATGATACAGCTGCAAATAAGTATTTGAACACCTGTCTATCAGCTAGAATTCTGACCCTCAAAGACCTGTTAGTCTGCCTTTAAAATGTCCACCTCCACTCCATTTATTATCCTAAATTAGATGCACCTGTTTGAGGTCGTTAGCTGCATAAAGACACCTGTCCACTCCATACAATCAGTAAGAATCCAACTACTAACATGGCCAAGACCAAAGAGCTGTCCAAAGACACTAGAGACAAAATTGTACACCTCCACAAGGCTAGAAAGGGCTACGGGGAAATTGCCAAGCAGCTTGGTGAAAAAAGGTCCACTGTTGGAGCAATCATTAGAAAATGGAAGAAGCTAAACATGACTATCAATCTCCCTCGGACTGGGGCTCCATGCAAGATCTCACCTCGTGGGGTCTCAATGATCCTAAGAAAGGTGAGAAATCAGCCCAGAACTACACGGCAGGAGCTGGTCAATGACCTGAAAAGAGCTGGGACCACCGTTTCCAAGGTTACTGTTGGTAATACACTAAGACGGCATGGTTTGAAATCATGCATGGCACAGAAGGTTCCCCTGCTTAAACCAGCACATGTCAAGGCCCGTCTTAAGTTTGCCAATGACCATTTGGATGATCCAGAAGAGTCATGGGAGAAAGTCATGTGGTCAGATGAGACCAAAATAGAACTTTTTGGTCATAATTCCACTAAACGTGTTTGGAGGAAGAAGAATGATGAGTACCATCCCAAGAACACCATCCCTACTGTGAAGCATGGGGGTGGTAGCATCATGCTTTGGGGGTGTTTTTCTGCACATGGGACAGGGTGACTGCACTGTATTAAGGAGAGGATGACCGGGGCCATGTATTGCGAGATTTTGGGGAACAACCTCCTTCCCTCAGTTAGAGCATTGAAGATGGGTCGAGGCTGGGTCTTCCAACATGACAATGACCCGAAGCACACGGCCAGGATAACCAAGGAGTGGCTCTGTAAGAAGCATATCAAGGTTCTGGCGTGGCCTAGCCAGTCTCCAGACCTAAACCCAATAGAGAATCTTTGGAGGGAGCTCAAACTCCGTGTTTCTCAGCGACAGCCCAGAAACCTGACTGATCTAGAGGAGATCTGTGTGGAGGAGTGGGCCAAAATCCCTCCTGCAGTGTGTGCAAACCTGATGAAAAACTACAGGAAACGTTTGACCTCTGTAATTGCAAACAAAGGCTACTGTACCAAATATTAACATTGATTTTCTCAGGTGTTCAAATACTTATTTGCAGCTGTATCATACAAATAAATAGTTAAAAATCATACATTGTGATTTCTGGATTTTTTTTTTTAGATTATGTCTCTCACAGTGGACATGCACCTACGATGACAATTTCAGACCCCTCCATGATTTCTAAGTGGGAGAACTTGCAAAATAGCAGGGTGTTCAAATACTTATTTTCCTCACTGTACATGTTCAAACATTCAGAATTATAGCCACGTTAATAACATTTGTAAGAAACCAAACCGTTGGTAAATCCGTCAAGATTTCAGCGAGATATGAGGATTTGTGTGCATGCTGATCACTCACCTTAATGCACAGCTTCACTGTGGCAAGATGGCCAAACGGTGATGCCGGAAGTGACTGCGCCATAAGACATCTAGCGTTTATATATGATATCTATGGATACACCGCTCTACAGTAATTTGAAAGTGATTGCAGTACCAGTTTTGGCCACAATCTTACATACGGTTCCTTTAAAGCAGTGGTTCTCAAACCTGTCCTGGAGGACCACCAACACTGCACGTTTTCTTTGTCTCCCTAATCAAACACACCTGATTCAACTCATCAGCTCATTAACCCATGTTTGATTAGGGAGACAAAGAAAACGTGCAGTGTTGGTGGTCCTCCAGGACAGAGAACCACTGCTTTAAAGCATATTAAACTTAAAGAATATGTTGTATTGTTACAGATACAGCCACTGAAATATGCAGGACCAAACCTGCAGAAATTAAAAAATAAAATAAAATTTTATTTGAATTTATATGTGTGTTCATTTATTTTTATATTTATTTATTCCCAAATGTATTTATTTCCATATTTATTTGTTTATTAATTTAGATCAGAGTTTGCTACGGGATGTGTTAGATCAACTGAAGAGTGCCAAGTTATTTTCACAGATTCACATTATTGTGTCAAATTATTTTGAAGTGACTGTGTTAATTTTGAGTGGGAGAAGCCAGACTCAGTCGCTCAGTTCTCCTCTGGCCAACGAGCGAACAGTGTGTGATTATGATTTGGGCAGCATTACAGGTCAGAAGTCAGATTGGATCAGAACATTCACAATATTTATCCAGTTCCATCTTGGAGGTCGGAGTCATCACGGTATGGAGACGAGTTTGGTGAGGTGTCCATGAGGCCTTCACAGGGCTGATGAGGCTGGCACTTCAGGGATGCGTTGTGGTCGTGTCCAGGCGCAGGTTCACCGTCTGATCTGGATACGGCCCGGATACCCCATATGGAAAAGGTTTGCTAAAAACACATGTGATTCTTATATGTTCCAACAGAATATTGTAAGGGACATATATGCTGCAAAAACCACATATATAAATTGCATAATATTAATGTATTTTTAATCATATTATGTCAAATATGTCCTACATACAACTAAAGCCATATAGATTTTCATGATGTAAAAACATAGGAAAATAATGCTAATTTAATATGAATGTCCAGCATGGACGTGTATAAAACACAGTGCACTTTACCAATCAGTGTAAGGCTGTGCTTCACTCATACTCTTATCTTGTCCTAAGTCGAGCCCTATGCCTGTAGTCAGTCATGGTTATATACTGTATAATCAGCCTTAGATGAAACACATTTAAACTACACACACAAGCACACATTTTAATTACCAAATTGGGTAACACTTTATTTTACGGTGCCCTTGATACAGAGTAATTACTTAATTAATTACTTAGTAATAGACGTTGTAATAACATGTAACAAAATGTACTTAACATGTAACTAAGTTATGGAACAGCCTGTACTTACAGATTGTAATTACGCACATGTAATAGGCAGCTACTGTTACACATGTGTAACAAGCCGAGTCTGTTACATACGTGTTACGGACTTGGTACACTGTAATTATGTAAGAAAGTACTTAGTATAACACAATGTAACAACAAGTACTTAAATATGTTAGGCTACTGAGGTCTGCAGTTACACATGGTAAATGTGTATGTTCTGTAGCATTACTTGTATGTAACATAAAATAAAGTGTATCAAGATTGTACTTAAGTGCACTTCCTGTGTATCTACATATGCAGCCTGATCTCACGGCAATTCGTATGAATTCTACGAGGTGGCTAATTCGTACAAATTCATATGACCTCACTCATATGAATTAGTACGATTTTTGCTAAATCGTACATATTTTACAAATTGCCCAATTCGTATGAATTCATACGAATGACCTACCCCTGACCCCGCCCCTAAACCTACCCATCACGTGGGTTTAGACAAATCGTACAAATTCGTTCGAGTGAGGTCGTACGAATTCGTACGAATTAGCCAACTTTTTATCACTCGTTCGAATTCGTACGAATTGGTCGTGAGATAGCGTTGACATATGTTATCTATCTGAATTAACCCACTAGTTCATAGCTTAAATACATGCATTAGCTTCCTTATTACATTGAAATTACAGAAAATTACACAGGTATAAGCTACGTAAAATAAAGTGTATCAAGAATGTACTTAAGTGTACTTTGTGTATACATACCTTATCCAACTCTGCCTTACTTTGATTTAACTCACTAGTTCACAGCTTAAATGCATGCAGTAGTTTCCTAATTACATTGTAATTACATAATATTACACAGGTATAAGCTACGTAAAATAAAGTGTATCAAGAATGTACTTAAGTGTACTTCATGTGTATCTATAAACCTTATCCAACTCGGCTTGTTACACATGTGTAACAGTAGCTGCCTATTACATGTGCGTAATTACAATCTGTAAGTACAGGCTGTTCCATAACTTAGTTACATGTTAAGTACATTGTTACATGTTATTACAACGTCTATTACTAAGTAATTAATTAAGTAATTACTCTGTATCAAGGGCACCGTAAAATAAAGTGTTACCCAAAAGGATTTTTTAGAGTGTATTCTACAAGATACAGTTGCATATTTCACATATCAATAGTTTTCATTTTAAATCCTGCATCACCAGATTTCATTTTCATTTGTGACAATTTCTCTAAACTTTATCACAGAACAACTATGGTATACAACAGTTCTATTCTTAACCTACAAACATAAAACTTTCCTAAATGTCAAAGTGATTCTTAAGCTTATCACTCTAAAAAAATAATTCAGTGGCTTAGTAAATATCACAGTAATAATTAACTTTATTAACTTAATAAAATCTCTGAATATCATTTACTTGATATTTTGAGTTGAACATACCGAAATAATTGACTAAAACTCCAACAATTCATTTTGTCTGAAATTAAGGGTGCTTTCACACTAGCACTTTTGGTGCGCACCCGGGTTCGAATGACGTCATAGTTCGGTTCGTTTGGATGATGTGAACGCTGTTTTCCGAACTCGGGTGCGCACCCGCGAACCGTACTCGAGTCCGCTTAAAAAGGTGGTCTGGGGTACGGTTCATGTGAACTCGGGTACGATTCGCTGCTGATATGAACGCAATCGTACCAAATCGCGGAAGTGAACCGCTATTGATGACGTATAATGTGGTGCGTGCCTGCGTGCGTGTGTGTTTAACAACTGTAAAAGGGTCTATACGCTTACCTTGACGAAAACAGGGATTGACGCATGCAAGCAGAGAGATGATTTCTGCTTGCCTCCACAAAAATTGTCTTCGGCGGACATCCCGCTGTCTTTGGAACGGTTTTAATTGCGGCAGACAGACGCAAGTGTGTTTCTGTATATTTTCTTTGAAAACAAAACCAAAGGTTAAAAAAAAGAAAAAGAAATGTGAAGCGAGCAATTCTATCCATTTTGACGCCTTTTCATAGCAGTTACCAAGCAACACGAGTACGCGCCAGCTGCAGCTTAATGATGCAAGCGTACCACGGTTCGGATGCAAATAATATAATGTGAACACAGTCCATCGGGGGCAGGGGGAGGGGGGAGCAATCGAACTCGGGTTCGGAACAGACAATCGAACCAAGTGTGAAAGCACCCTTACAGTTATATTTAAGTTAGAATTTTTTCACTAAAATAATTTAAAATATTTCAAATTTCTCTTTAATGTATTATTTTTTTGCACATAGTCAATATTGCACATTTGCATACATAAATGTACAATATTTTATACGGTTTAATTATTGGGGTTTTCATAAACTGTAAGCCATAATCATCAATATGATAAATAAAGGCTTGAAATATCTCACTTTGCATGTAATGAGTCTACTGTTGATCGACGTCAAGTTAAACTGCCTGGGTATGTAAAGGACTATGTTTTGACGTAGAAGTGTCTACATGTTGTTTTTTGTTGTTTTTTTGTTTCATTCCATTGGTTCTGTTTCCTTAGCACTTACTTGCCTTGTTCAATGGATGTAATTATAAAGAAACAGGGACGTTTCTTAAGGGGGTGGGGGAAGAAATGTAAGGTTAAATGTATATATATTATATGATATATATAAATGGTGGGTTATGGTGGGAGACAGTGGGTTAAAGTCTGGAATCTGTGTTCTGGTTAAAAATCTTGATTTACTTCATTGTTCATCTTCCTGCTTTCTGACTGGCTGTATTGCAAGTTGGTGTTGTTTTTCTCAGCACTGAGTGGAAGAGTGAGCAAAAGAGACGACGACGTTCACGAGCTGTTTCTCTCCAGTGATTTACATTTACATTTATTCATTTAGCAGATGCTTTTATCCAAAGCGACTTACAAATGAGAACAATAGAAGCAGTGAAACTAACAGTAGGACAATATACAAGTGCTATGACCCTTCTCAGTTAAATGCAACGCAGTAAATGTTAACTTTTTTTTTTTTTAAATAGAACAGAATAGAATAGAAGAGAAAGTTAGTATTACTGGATCAAGTGCGTTTTGAGTGTGTGTCCGGCAAAACTAACAAACCCTACTTTACACTGTTTGCATTAATAGGCATATGCCTTATAAGGTGTAATGTATTCTATGTAATGTGTAATACGTGATGATGTAAGCTGTATGTAGGAAGTTCGAGATATAGGCCTACATAAAAAGCATGTCAGTTCAGTAGTCACCTGTGTGTCGTCTGATTTATTTGGGTAAAAACACAACAATGCATGGTGTCAGAAGTTGTGCATTGAAAGAATAATGGCCACAGTTACAGCCACCATCGAATCTATGTCTACAAGGAAATCTAGCAGAAAACTGGAAGATTTGGATTTAAAAATTCGACCTGTTCCTGACAGCTTGCTGCATCGAGGAAAAGTCTGAAAAAGTGCAGTGCGCCACATTTCTACACGTCGCAGGTGAGGAGGCAATTCAAGTTTTCAATACTTTTGAATTTCATGACGATGAGAGAGACTTGTCGGAAGTAAGTGCTCCACTCGGACAACTGCTGGAGAATGATGTTGGATGGTTCTGGGGAAGTGGACAAGAGAAAAGGGTAACACTTTAGAATACTGTATCTTACTTACTGCATAACTAATAAGGAATTATTGAGGAACTAATAGATAATTATTTATTAACACTTAAGTCACTACTGTTAACTACTAAGGAAGATGTGTTAACTAATTAGTATGTAATAGAATTGTATGATTGTGTTAAGTTTCAGTTAGTTAATCAATAACTAATGAATTATGTCATAACTCTTGAAGAACTATTATTAATTATCTATTAATTAATGTGCAAGAAAAATAACTAAGAAGTAACTACTAATGAACAGTCATACACAGTGGTTACTACAATAAACCGTTTTATTTTAGCAGTGGAGTGGTGGATGAAGTACACAAATCAAGTACTTGAGTAAAAGTACAGATAACCCAATCAAATATTACTCCAGTAAAATGATAAACTATTGGCCTATTCATTTTCAAAATTAGCTTAGTAAATGTACAAAGGTAATTACTTGAAAAGTAAAAAGCACTGATCAATGTTTTTTATTTTATTTTCTAGCCAGTTTTAGTCATTCTTCAGCACTAATAAGAAAGATAAGTGCAGACATTTACTAGGCTATATATTGATCTGCAAATAAGCAAACTTTTTATTTAATTAGCAAAATGTATCATAATGTATGATAACTTATCTATTTTACAAAGGTTTAGATAATACCGTTAATAATGTGTTTTTTACAGTAAGTTTGATTTGAGTCAGAAGTATGTGGTAATTATTTATTAATTACTAATGAGTTTCCTATATTCTCACTTTAGAATACTGTTCCAGGTTCCAAGTAATTCCTGAAGAATTATCTAATAATTATTTGTTAATTACCAATTAATTTCCTTATATGTTCACTTTAGAATACTGTTTCAGGTTATAAGTAGCCTAATTCCTGGATAATTATTTGATAATTATTTATTAATTACTAATGAGTTCCCTATATTCTCACTTTAGAATACTGTTCCAGGTTCTAAGTAATTCCTGCAGAATTATTTGATAATTATTTATGAATTACTAATAAGTTCCCTATATTCAGTTTCCCTCAGTCATTGCCTCAAACATGAATTTACTCAATGGCATTCTATGCTGAGGAAAACAGACACACACAGTACTGTATATAAAATATAAAAACTAATCTGAGGTTAGTTTTGTATGACTGTTCATTAGTAGTTACTTCTTAGTTATTTTTATTGAACCTTAATTAGTAGATAATTAGTAGTAGTTCTTCAAGAGTTATGACAGAATTCATTATTTATTGATTAACTAACAGTTACTTAACACAATCATAAAAATATATTACATACTGATTAGTTAACACATCTTCCTTAGTAGTTAACAGTAGTGAAGAAGTAGTTAATGAATAATTACCTATTAGTTCTTCAATAATTACTTATTAGTTATGCAGTAAGTAAGATACAGTATTCTAAAGTGTTACCGAGAAAAGTTTTCAGAAACTTAAAGCTCTATAGCAACAAATGCACCATACTAGTTGAAATATTACGATGTCAACAAACCGTTAACATTGTCAGTAGATGGCAGCTATGAAGGCATGGGTGCAGTATTGCTACTAGACCAACTATCTAAACTATTAAATAACAGATTGGAGATTAAAATAATATCAGATTTGTCTAATTTAAATAGTTTTTTTTTTAAACAGATGAAAAATTAACAAAAGAAACCTACTTTTGCTATGGCTAAATAAATGTTCAGTGATATCTTCCAAAGATAATTTCAGAATTTTGGTGCAATTTTTTCTCTGTATATGTACCTACCTAGGTTTCATCATTCTGGCATGTGTGGAAGTATTTAAAACAAGTGTGTGACAAGTTGACAACTAGCCCCACGTTAGATTGTGCGTGCACCGCTCACCCGTATAGCAAAACAATACATTTATAGTTTGTAAAATAGGCTACACACTGATGCCTATGGAAGCGGCAGTGACAATTCTTTCAATTATAAATTGGCCACGTGTTCAAATACACATTGTGTAAGTATAAAGTTTAGGCCTACTCTATTTTCTCCACTTACTTTCATGTAGTCTATTATTCATCGCGGGGAAATCCATGCATCACACCCGAACCTTTACACGAAAACAAACACTTGCGACTCTAATCTTAACAGTCAAAGACCCAGAACCAGATATGATGAATGAAGACCCGGAGTCAGAATTATAATAAATTAAAGAAAAGTTTTACTGAAGATAGTTTGCAGTTTCATCAGCAGAGGTTCAGCTTCAAGACTCACACAGGAGTTCGTAGGCCGTAACCCCGCGTACAGTTACAAAGATCACAGCAGTTATACCCTTCACCAAGGTCTAAACTACATCCTTGCTTCAGGTTGAATGTTTCTGATTGGCTAAGAAATATATAAACATAGTAAATTTCCACACATGGACTGATTGATAGGCTGAAGCACATCTCCATAGATTAGGCAGCTGACACTCGGGCCCTGAAGTTAGGCACGTTGTGACCTTCCAGATCTCAGATTCTGAGTTGCGAGGCGCCCAACTGTCCAGAACAACAGTCTTAAATATCCAATAATGCCAGTTGTTCCTCAACCTGTAACCAGGAAAACTAACACACACACCAACACACATCTCCTGCAAGGTTGGATTTGGCCAGGCTCTAACTATAAACAGGAGAGTATTCTCAAAACATCAAGATAATACGTTCTTTCTCTCAAGGAGAGGACACTTTAGTATAACTGTAAAGTAAAGCTTTACCTAAGAAATGTTCATTTAAACTATTGTTTCCTATGACCCTTGTGACCTATAGTTGTCATGGTGAGCTAGAAGAACAGATATATGTTTTAACACATGTTGAAGACCTTTCTCAAACAAAAAATCTTTCCATATTTCATTTCTGGAAGCTGGGATAAATGAGAAAGCACTGTTACTGCATTCAGATGTCAAATACAGACATTAGAGAATACATTTCAGTAATCACACTGGTAACTTCTATAACAAAGTAAAATCTCAAAAGCCTAGAGAAGTCATTCAACTCATGTGATATTTAAAAGGAAAAATATTGATGAATACCTTGATTATAATCACTCATTACATATACTGTTGTATAATATCAAGAAAATGCAATTACCTGCCTCGTTTATTATAGATGCCTTTTTGTTACACATATTTAGCCAATGTATTGGATGTAATGCATTGCATTCAATGTTATTATTTATTTTGTTTGTAAAAGATGGCTTATATTGTTTTGGCATAGATGTACAGTAATTGGTTATGTATGTATATGTGACTGTGCCGACCCATGTTGAGAGGAGCAGAAAAGTGCGATTATGTGTATGCACTAGACTCCTAGAACTTTAAATGAACTCAGACATCTTAGTTGAGTTTACTGTAGTTCAAGGACATGAAGAGGTGGACCGCTTGCACCTGCCTGGAGAAGGATCTGGGAAACTTTGGAGGAGTGTCAACCCAACGCCTGTTGTAAACAACAGAAGTATAAAAGACTGATGAACTGTTTGCCTGGGGGGATACTGATACGCGAGTGTGCCCCCGACGCCTGGAAGCCCAGAGCTGAGGACAAGAAACCCCAAGCAGAAGAGAAGAAGCCCAGAGCTTACTACACCTTTGATTCAAAACATGATTATTGTATTTTATACTTAAACGATTAAGTTTTATTTGCTTTTATATTTTTGTTTATTAAAAAACGAAAAGTAACCAATTAAAATAAATTTAATTGATTACAAAATCTGCCTACGGAGACTGAGATTTATGATGCTGGAAGACTTTAATGAGAACATACCACAAGGGAGTCTTCTGACCAAATTGTAAGTACCTTTTGAATGCTTACGGTTTAGGTCAGATTTGACTTTCTTTACCTCACCTGAGAATAATAAATAAATAGGTAAAAGGTGTTAAGAATAAAGTACACACCATAAAACAATACATTGAAGCAGCATTGGATTCCAGAATCCACTCCCTTCAGTAGAAGTTAAAGTCACTTATTAGAATATTAATTATAGTAGGCTATGTGATGTTTATTGTATTTTTTATATTAAACGTAGCCAAGTATTGAAAGCAAAAGTAAAATATATATATATATATATATATAATTGTTCTATAGGCTACCCAGCAGCAAGATTGTTCAGCTTTAACTGTTTCTTCCATTTAGTTTTCTTTGAATAGAAAAGTGCAGTTAGTTTTAAATGTAAAAAATATTAATATATTAATTACTGTATACCTTGATCATTGATGTTAATGCATAGTGCATTATCTAATGTAAGAGACAAATTTAAAATGTTAATGTATTAATGTTGAAATTAACAATGAACAATACTTTTATTAACCTTAGTTAATGTTAAAAATGGAATCTTATTGTAAAGTGTTACAATTTCATATAAATCCAAACTGTAATGCTTAAAGATGCACACAAAGGCAATATTGACACGTGTATATTATATACTTTTACACGTCATTTGCTTCTGTTTTACTTGATTATCTAATCAAAATATGTGTTACAGTGACAATAAAAAAAGAATTGAAATGGAATGGGTCTTGACAGAGCTCTGAGATCTACAGTGTGACATTACAGCGAGATCCATGTTCGTACAGTCTGACAAGGAACAATCGTGAAGGACTATTAGGCTGCAAATCACACAGGGGTGTGTTTCTCGTACAGCGCTGTAACTCGCTACTTCACTATCATAGTACGATGCATCGTTGAAGAAATCAACTAGCTAGTCATGATTGTTTCCCAAAACCGTATTGTCACAAATTGGTCATTTAACACGTTGGCTATGGATGTCATGCACCTGTTGGAGTAATAACTTCTTTTAATGAATCTGTTTGAGATCAAATTAATGCTAGACGTTTTGCTATAGGATAAATTACAGACATGGCATCTAAGTGTCACGGGTGGTTGCTGGCAGACAGATGAGGAAGACGTATACGATTCAATTCAAAAGGTTTATTCTCTAAAGATCCAACAGGAAGGCAAACGGATAGCAACATAGACAATACCGGACACTGAACTGAAACTGAACATATATACAGGTGTTAATGATGGTGACTGATGAGTGTACAGCTGAACGTGATTAGTGTCCGTGACAACACATGAGTGACGTAGGCAGAGGATCAGTGGCGGAAGCGGAGGAGACGGAAGCAGCGTGTATTCAGATCGGAGTAACAGAAAAGTTTGATTTCAATTCAAATAAATTCATATAGAATTAAAAAAAAAAACACAGAAGTTATTAAACTGAGAAGAAGAAAATGAGGAAATCCTGGGGGAAAAAAGAAGAAGTTGGATTAGAAACAAAAGCTAGGACTGATGATTCGGAGAATGATGATGAAATGGAGCCGGGATGGGTACAGTTGGGAGGTGGGAGAAGAGAAAGTGTTGGAAAAACAAATAAAAAGAGATAGAAAGATAATGAAGAGGATTTAGTAAGTATAGATGAGGACAGTGAAAGGGAGTTAATAAGTGGAAGGACAGAGGAAATTAAAATGTTTGTGAGATTTAAAGAGGGAAATGGAGTAAAAGAGGGTAAGCCCAATTGAATTAACAAATGAGTTGAGAAAAAAAACAGGACAGATTAAGTGCTCAAGAGTACTTCAGGATGGAGCATTGATGGTAATATATGAAAATGAGGAACAGAAGAAAAAAGTGATGAAAATGAAGGTTGTGTGTAAACAAGTGATTTCAAGTTGTAAGCAAACAGGTGAAAAAACATGGATATTTGGAGTAATTACAGGGGTCCCATTGGATGTAATTGAAGCAAAGCAGTTGCAAAAGAATAGGGAAGGTAATAAGGAAGAAAGTCTGTCTGTAATGTCACGCTTTGAAAGAGGAGTGTTACCAAGTAGAGTGATGGTTGGATATGTTAGCTTTCAGATGAGAGCATATGTGCGTGCTCCAATGAGATGTTATAACTGCCAAAGATATGGTCATATTGCAAGTGTATGCAGAGCCAAAAAGAGATGTGCACATTGTGGGAAAGAACATGAGTATGGAAAATGTGGAAGTAATGTTGAAGCAAAATGTTGAAATTGTGGTGGGGCGCATAATGGCATATGGAGGATGTGAAGTTAGAAAGAGGGCAGTAGAAATTCAAAAGGAAAGAGATGGAAATAAGTTGTCATATTCAGAAGCAGTTAATAAAGTGGACTCAAGGAAAAGGAAGGAGAGTGAGCAGAAGGAGGAATGGAGAGATCAAACCAGAAATGAGGAAAAGAGAAGCAATATATCAGATGCACAATGATAGGAAGTAAAACGAGTTTTGTGTTATTCATGGCAGAGGTCATAAATTGTTCCGCACAGGCTGAAAGAAGAACAAAAAAGATACAGATAATAGTGAGAGCCACAGAGAGGTTCCTGGATATAAAAGGGACATGGGAAATGGTTAGAGATGGTCTAACTTCAGAAATACAGCCTAGTCAAGAATCATGGGATGGACAACAATCTTGATCAGGTTCAGGTTCAGGTTCAGGTTACTTTATTGGTACCCGTAGGTAAACTAGTTTTGCAGTCTAAGAGGCAGGACATCCTTAAGACATAACATGCAACACACACATTAAAACATATAAAAACAGGAAATAAAAATAAGTAAAAACAAGGAACGGAGAACAGTACATGACCAAAGTGCTTGTGCGTTTTGTGCAAATAATTTTACAGTTTGTTTAACAGAATGATTGCTGCTGGTACAAAACTGTTTTTAAATCTTGTGGTTCTGCAACCAGGAACTTTTAGCCTCCGTCCAGAGGGGAGATACTGGAATTCCCTACTCAAAGGATGCAGACTATCTTTGTTGATGGCCATAGCTAGCCTCTGTAGTTGGTTTGCATACAGAGTTGTGGGGTGCAACTGGAGCTCCCCAGTCAGCTTACTCGACCATTTAACAATTTGGTTTAGGCGATTCTTGTGCTTGACTGAGACACAACCGAACCATGCCACCAGGGAGAATGAGATGATGGTTTCAATATAAGACTGATAAAATAATGTCATCATTGTCTTGTCTATATTAAAATAGTGCAATTTTCTCAAACAGTATAGGCGCTGTTGCCCTTTTTTACAGACAGCCTCACAATTCTCCTGGAAATTTAATTTGGAGTCAATAATTGTCCCTAGGTATCTATAGGATTGTACTTGATCCACTAGTTGACCATTTATAGTTATTGCCTCATATCCTGGGTTTTTTCCAAAATCAATGTACATATCCTTTGTTTTGGATATGTTCAGTTGAAGGTGCTCCTCACACCATTAGACAAAGTCTTCATTTATTGGACCATGGCCTCTATCATTTTTATGGAGCAGACTCAATATGACAGTGTCGTCGGCATATTTAATAATGGTCCTATTTACATATTGGCTCTGACACATGTTGGTATATAAAATGAACAAAAGGGGTGAAAGTACACACCCTTGTGGTGAACATGTAGAAGAGCACAGCTGACCAGACAGAGCTCCATTCACCTTTACTCTCTGTGTTCTTTTTGTTAAAAAATCCAGAATCCAACCAACAAGACTAGGACAAAGATCAAATTGCTCAATAAGACGGTTGGCTAAAATATATGGTTGAATTGTGTTAAAAGCAGAGGAAAAATCAATAAAAAGAATTTGTGCATGGGACCCACTTCCCTCAAGATGTTTGAAGAGCAAATGAAGCAGAGTGAGAGTGGCATCTTCTACACCCCTGCGTGGCCTAAAGGCAAATTGCATGGGATCCAATGCATGTTCAGTTATCCTTAAAATATGTTGCTTTATCACTTTTTAAAAAATTTTCATTAAAATTGAAGTGAGAGCGACAGGTCTAAATTCATTGAGTGTTTTAGAACTACTACATTTTGGAACTGGGACCACTACAGCATCCTTCCAAATTTTAGGTACATGTTGCGTCTGCAGGGATTTATTAAAAATAAATTGGAATATGTGACTCAGCTCTCTTGTACATGTTTTGATCACACGCCCACAAATATTATCAGGTCCTTGACTCTTATTGATCCTTGTCCTTCTGAACACATTTTCCACATCTTCATATGTGATATTGAAATGTTGATTATTATCCTTGAGTTTATGTTGGAGTCCTTGGACCTCCTGGCTAAAATCAGACTTATCAAAACGTGTATAAAAAGAATTAAAAGCATTGGCAAGCTCCACATCTGATCTAAAACCCTCTGGAAAGACATGGCTACTATTACTGTGCTTCTGGGTTCCTGCTATCGTTTTCATACAGGACCAGGCAGAGCCAAGGTTATTTTCAGCCAGATTTTTTTCAAGTTTAGACTTATATCTTAGTTTTGCTTTATATATCTCACTTTTAAGCTCTTTGGTTGCTACATGTAGATCAGAGGCATTTCCCTGCTTATGAGCATGTCTTTTTTTTTGTATACTATCTTTTATAGACCTATTCACCCATGGTTTATTATTAGGGTATATTTTTACTTGTTTGCTAGGTATAATCATATCTCTACAAAAGGCCACATATGAACAAACAGCATCAGTCATTTCATCCAAGTCCTTGCATGATTCTTTAAAAATATCCCAGTCTGTACAATCATAACACTCCTGGAGACACATAACTGATTCCTCAGTCCATTCTTGTACTGCCTTGGTTTGCACTTTTTCCCTTCTCAGGACAGTATGATAAGTGGGGAGGAGTTGTATACAGTTATGGTCTGCGAAGCCCAATGGGGGTAGTGGCGTCGATTTATAAGCGTTCTTTATTGTGCCATAGCAGAGATCCAGTGTCTTTCCCCGCCTGGTAGGACAGGTGACATACTGGTAAAAATCTCTTAAAGTCTTTTTCAGGGTTACATGGTTAAAGTCGCCTAGGATGAAGTTTGGCGCGTCTGGGGAGACTGACTGTAATTTCTGCACAACATCAGAAATCACAGTGCAAGCGGTGGTGGCATTTGCCCTTGGGTGTATGTACACGACTATTAAGAAAATTTGTGGGAACTCCCGTGGTAAATAAAATGGTCGCAATGACACAGACAGGAGTTCAATATCGGGTAAGCATATTTTTTCTCGAACAGTCACAGAGGTACAATACCGTCTATTAAAGTACACACATACCCCGCCACCAAGTGTCTTTCCCGTTGCACTGACTTCCCGGTCCATCTGAACAGGTGATCCAAAGCCGTCAATCCACAGATCTCGGTCTTTATCCCGGTTGGACAGCCAGGTCTCCGTGAAGGCCAGGACGCAGCATTCCCTGAAATCCTTCTGTAGCTGGACATTACCCTGGAGTTCATCTACCTTGTTCCTAAGGGATTGCACATTCCCCATTATCATCGTGGGCAGGGGGATCCGTCTCATTCCCTGCTTCCTCAGGTGTAGTCTGACACCTCCGCGTTTTCCCCGCTTCCTCTTTTTTTTCTCCCATATCGAGGGTCCGGACTTATAATCCTTTCGTATACAGTCTGGTAAGTGTAAGGTTATATCTAATACACTAGGAAAGTTCCCAGAGCTAAGATGAAGCAATTGTTCTCTGCTGTACTGTGTTCTTCCTTGGGTAGCTGCCTGCTTTGAATCCTGGGCAAGCAGCAAACATGATAAAATCCATGTCACAATCAAGTAGAGAAGTTCCATTTTTAGGTTAACGCTTAGCTGCTCTGTAGGAAGTCTCAGATAAACTTTGTACAAACTTTAGCCAGAATTAGATGCACTTAATAACGCTTACAAAACAAACAAATCGGACGCCAGCTCTTCCACTGCCAGTCGCACGTGTACGCATGCGCCCAGAGGATTTCATGATGTTAGTAATATTACAATGGAATTCTAGAAGTTTGGTGGTTAAAGGATTGGAATTTAAGGGGCATCTAAATCAGATGGAGGAAAAACCAGATGTGATATGTGTACAAGAGTCTTGGCTGAAACCTAAATTAGATTTTGTTATAAGGATATGTATCTGTGAGACGAGATCGGGAAGAGGGAAATGGTGGTGGGTGTGTTACTTTTATTAAATCTGGGATACAGTATAGAATGGTGGGGAAAGGAAGTGAAATGGAATATGTGGTGGTTGAGGTATGGAAGGAAGACAAGAGTGTAGTAATAATTCATTTTTACAATCCATGTAAGCAAATGACATTGGAAGAGATGAAGAAGATAGAAGGCCAAAGTAGAGAGAGGGTGATCTGGTGTGGGGATTTCAATGCCCATAGTAATATGTGGGGAGGAAGTGTGATTGATAGAAATGGGCAGGTGATTGAAGAATTAATGGATGAGATGAATTTGATCTATCTGAATGATAGGAGAGGTACACGAATGGATATGAGAACAGATCAATAAGCGGTGTTAGATCTAACTCTAACAAATAGAAGGGTTAGGGGGGATAATTAAATGGAAGGTATTAAGGAAATGTACTATAGGCAGTGATCACTTTCCTATTTTGATAGAAATGTGTATAAATAAGAGTGTAGAGAGAAATGAAAGAAGAGAAGGGAAATGGAAATATGAGAAAGCTAACTGGACTGAGTATGTGAAAATGGTGGAGGATGGTTTAGACAAATGATGTAAGAAATGGCGATGACATAGAAGCTATAAGTGAGAAAGTAAAGGAAGAAGAAAGATTAAAATGGTACCATGGTGGAATAAGGAGTGTGATTAAGCTATTAGAAGGAAAAGGAGAGTGTACAAGGTAAGAAGACGACATAACTATCAAGATATAGTGAAATATAAGAGAGAACAGGCAAAAGTAAAAGTTGTGATAAGAAACATTGGAGAGATTTTTGTTTGTGACAGAATAGGGAAAAGTACACCAATAGAAGAGGTATGGAATATGATTAGAAGGAGGAATGGAATAAGGAAAGAGATAGAATATGTAAGGGATAATGTATAGCGAGGCGGTTGTTATAGCAAATACAACCCCGACAGGTTGATCAGGACCATCTTGAATCAGCCTGAAGGTGTTGTATTCACTATAACAACCGCCTCGCTCTACATTATCCCGCTTACTACTGTACATGGCTATCTACTAAATAAATCAATAATTTGATTTGATAATTTTTATTGATTTAAAAACGATTGTATTGCTTCCGCTAAAGAACACTGTGTCCATGGCAACGCTCTGTTTTTCATGGCAACGGTGTGTTATACTTAGCAACGGTCTGTTATCAAGAAATAACACACCGCATTCTACATTGGAATTCAACCAAGCCATGTAATAACATGTTTTAAATGAAGGGGAAGTTATAGCAGTAGAAAACAGTGATAAAGCAGAAACGCTTTGTAATACATTTATAAAAGTAAACAGTACAGAAAATTTCCATCCATCCATCTTCTTCCGCTTATCTGGGGCCGGGTCGCGGGGGCAGCAGTCTAAGCAGAGATGCCCAGACTTCCCTCTCCCTAGACACTTCCTCCAGCTCTTCCGGGGGGACACCGAGGCGTTCCCAGGCCAGCCGGGAGACATAGTCTCTCCAGCATGTCCTAGGTCTTCCCCGGGGTCTCCTCCCAGTCGGACGCGCCCGAAACACCTTCCTGGGAAGGCGTCCAGAAGGCATCCGGAACAGATGCCCGAGCCACCTCAACTGACCCCTCTTGATGTGAAGGAGCAGCGGCTCTACTCTGAGCTCCTCCCGAGTGACCGAGCTTCTCACCTTATCTCTAAGGGATCGCCCAGCCAGATCGGCCGCCTGTATCCGGGATCTTGTCCTTTCGGTCATGACCCACAACTCATGACCATAGGTGAGAGTAGGAATGTAGACTGACCGGTAAATCGAGAGCTGAGCCGCACCACGACAGACCGGTACATCGACCGCATTACTGCAGAAGCTGCACCAATCCGTCTGTCAATCTCCCGTTCCATCCTTCCCTCACTCGTGAACAAAACCCCAAGATACTTAAACTCCTCCACTTGAGGCAGGAACTCTCCACCAACCTGAAGTGGGCAAGCCACCCTTTTCCGACTGAGGACCATGGCCTCTGATTTGGAGGTACTGATTCTCATCCCAGCCGCTTCACACTCATCTGCAAACCGTCCCAGTGCATACCGAAGGTCCTGGTTTGATGAGGCCAACAAGACAACATAATCCGCAAAGAGCAGAGACGAAATCGGGTTCGGGGATTGTCACCTCGACAGGCACCGGAGACCTTACGGCCACAGCTCCGAGTGGCTGCTTCGACAATGGAGGTGGAGAACATGGTCCACTCGGACTCAATATCTCCAGCCTCCCTCGGGATCCGGTCGAAGCTCCGCCGGAGGTGGGAGTTGAAGATCTCTCTGACAGTCTGTCCAGCTTCCTCCCCCGACCATCGGATCCAACTCACCACTAGGTGGTGATCAGTCGACAGCTCTGCCCCGCTCTTTAACCGAGTGTCCAAGACATATGGCCGCAGGTCAGATGAAACGACCACAAAGTCGATCATCGACCTGCGGCCTAGGGTGTCCTGGTGCCACGTGCACTGATGGACAAACTGTAACTAGCACAGAAGTCCAATAACTGAACACCACTCGGGTTCAGATCAGGGTTGCCGTTCCTCCCAATCACGCCCCTCCAGGTGTCACTGTCGCTGCCCACGTGGGCATTGAAGTCCCCCAGTAGAACGATGGAGTCCCCGGTTGGAGCACTTTCCAGCACCCCTCCCAGAGACCCCAAGAGGGCCGGGTACTCTACACTGCCGATCGGCCCGTAGGCGCACACGACAGTGAGAGACCTATCCCCGACCCATAGGCGCAGGGAAACGACCCTCTCGTTCCCCGGGGTGAACTCCAACACATGGCGGCTGAGCTGGGGGGCTATAAGCAAACTCACACCAGCCCGCCGCCTCTCACCATGGGCAACTCCAGAGTGGTGAAGAGTCCATCCTCTCTCGAGGAGTGTGGTTCCAGAGCCCAAGCCGTCTGTAGAGGTGATCCCGACTATCTCTAGTCGGAACCTCTCAACCTCACGCACAATCTCAGGCTCCATCCCCGCCAGCGAGGTGACATTCCACATCCCTAGAGCTAGCTTCCGTGTCCAGAGATTGGGTTGTCGGGGCCCCCGCCTTCGACTGCCGCCCGATCCTCTAAGCACCGGCCCCTTACGGTCCCTCCTACAGGTGGTGAGCCCACGGGAAGGCGGCCCCACTTCGCTCCTTCGGGCTTAGCCCGGTCGGACCCCGTGGGGGGAGGCCCGGCCACCAGGCGCTCGCATACGAGGCTCCAACTGGCTCCAGGGTGGGGCCCTGGCTGCGCCATACCGGCCGACGTTACGGTCCTCGATTTAATTTTTCTCATAAAGGGTTTTTGAACTGCTCTTAGTCTGACCCGTCGCCTAGGACCTGTTTGCCTTGGGAGACCCTACCAGGGGCATATAGCCCCGGACAACATAGCTCCTAGGGTCATTCGGGTACTCAAACCCCTCCACCACGTTAAGGTGGCAGTTCAAGGAGGGGTACAGAAAATTTGACTGAAGAAATTTAAAGGGGTCATATAATGGTACATGCACTTTTACAAGATTGTACTGAAATGTGTGTTGGCAGTGCCTATACACAACCATCATAAAATGATAAAAATCCATCCAGTGGTTTTTTTTAAATCTTCTATGTTTTCCCTTTTCTCAAATCAAGCCGTTCGATTTTGTGACGTCACACGGTCAGACGCCCCTCCTACGATCACGGCCGCATTAACAATAGGGCTAGGCAGGGCTAAAGCCCCGGGGCCCGAACAAGGAGGGGGCCTGTGATTGGCTGTGGAGCAGATTGACTACTACTAGCCATCTGATTGCCAAAGCCTTACCACACCCCCCACAAATTTGCCCTGTTATTTAGTGGCGCTTTGCCGTATATTCCATGCATTATCATGGAATCATTATCATTAATATTATAGTGATGGCGCCGCGGATGGCTGCCTCGGTGTGGAGCTCTCCAGTTATTGTGTTGTTTTTGTTGGTTTGTTCTGTGTTTAGTCATTCTTTTCCTATCAGTTTCACCAAAGACGAACTACTGGACATTAGGAAACACACACCAGACAACTTTTTACAGATTTTGATTACTCAGACGTTTTACTGGACATTCTCGTCGGAGGGGCAGCGGTGTTGTTCAAACGCGCGGTCAGACGCAAACGCGGGAAGCGCGCCGGCGCGCTGGTTAAACTCCGCGAGCGTGGCCTCCGCACTGCACTCCCCAGTATTCATCTTGCGAATCTCCGATCTCTTCCTAACAAAATGGACGAACTTCTTCTCCTCACCCGCACTAACAAGGATTTTTTAAACTCCGCTGCTCTGTGCTTCACTGAAACCTGGCTGAGTGAAGCCATACCGGACAACACACTACATCTGCCGGGCTTCCAGCTGTTCCGAGCGGATCGCATCGCGGAACTAACGGGGAAAACGAGAGGTGGTGGATTGTGTTTCTACATTAACGAAAGTTGGTGTTCAGATGTAACAACACTGAAGAAGATGTGCTCTCCTAATTTAGAGGTGCATGTCATAAACTCTAAACCTTTCTACTCGCCGCGGGAGTTTTCCTCATTCATTCTCGCGAATGTTTACATTCCTCCAGACGCGTGTGTGAGCGCGGCGCTACAACAGCTGGCTGAACATATAGCTGAAATGGAACAAAGGTACCCAGACTCTCTTTTAATCATTCTTGGGGATTTTAACAAAGCAAATCTCTCCCGTGAACTGCCAAAATACAGACAGCATGTTACATGTCCTACCAGAGACAGTAATATATTGGACCACTGTTACACCACGATAAAGAATGCGTATCACTCCGTCCCACGGGCAGCTTTGGGGCTCTCTGATCACTGTTTGGTTCATCTTACACCGACCTACAGGCAGAAACTGAAATCAGCTAAACCTGTAATAAGGACTGTAAAAAGATGGACCAACGAAGCAGAGCAGTGTCAGGCTTCCTGGGTGGATGAAGTAGGAGACGAACACGAAGACTATGAATTTCAAGGTTTTAATTCTCAATATTAAACAAATACAAACAAAAGGGAGCGTGTGCTCAGAACAATGAAAACCTAACATTCAACATTAACAAACCTAACATAGGCATTGACCGACAAGTGAAGAGTGAAAACCAGGAACTTAAATACACACACAGATGAACACAAGACAGGTGATGCAGATAATGATGATGAACCGGTGGGTAATGAAGGGAGTGAGTTCAGGTGTGGAAACAAGGAGGATTCTGGGAACTGTAGTGCAGACAGGACGATGACAGACAGTGAATGTGACATTACTCCCCCCTCCCGGTAGGCGCGTCCTCGCGCCGTAGAAAGACCAAAGGGGTGGGAGGGTGGGCGCCCTGGAGGCTGACGGGGAAGACAAGGTAAGGGAGACAAGGCAGGAAGCCTCCAGGGCGGAGCAGACTGTGGGTGTGGTCACGGTGGAGCAGGCTGTGGGCGTGGCCAGGACGGAGACGACCCCTCGGGCGGCCACGGCGGTGCGGACCCTTCGGGCGGCCATGGCGGAGAAGACCCTTCAGGTGGCCATGGCGGAGAAGACCCTTCAGGTGGCCATGGTGCCTCGAGTGGCCAGGACGGAGCCCTATGGCCCCCCCCCAAAAAATACTTGGGAAAAGTCCCGGGTACCAGAGAGGGCTCGGTGCTGGGCAGATCCAGCGATGAGGGCTCGGTGCTGGGCAGATCCAGCGAAGAGGGCTCGGTGCTGGGCAGATCCAGCGAAGAGGGCTCGGTGCTGGGCAGATCCAGCGAAGAGGGCTCGGTGCTGGGCAGATCCAGCGACGAGGGCTCGGTGCTGGGCAGATCCAGCGACGAGGGCTCGGTGCTGGGCAGATCCAGCGACGAGGGCTCGGTGCTGGGCAGATCCAGCGACGAGGGCTCGGTGCTGGGCAGATCCAGCGACGAGGGCTCGGTGCTGGGCAGATCCAGCGACGAGGGCTCGGTGCTGGGCAGATCCAGCGACGAGGGCTCGGTGCTGGGCAGATCCAGCGACGAGGGCTCGGTGCTGGGCAGATCCAGCGACGAGGGCTCGGTGCTGGGCAGATCCAGCGACGAAGAAGGCTCTGAGCTGGGCAGGACCAGCGGCGAAGAAGGCTCCGAGCTGGGCAGGACCAGCGGCGAAGAAGGCTCCGAGCTGGGCGGAACCAGCGGCGAAGAGGGCTCCGAGCTGGGCGGAACCAGCGGCGAAGAGGGCTCCGAGCTGGGCGGAACCAGCGGCGAAGAGGGCTCTGAGCTGGGCGGAACCAGCGGCGAAGAGGGCTCTGGCGGGCCGATGAGAGGAGGAAGATCGCTGTCAGTCACAGGCGCGGCGGGCACGACGCTTACTGCCTTGGTCTCGGCAGCTCTGGCGTGAGGTGCAGGCTCGGCTGGACTGGCGTGAAGTGCAGGCGGTGACATGGCGTGCCACGGGAGGAAGCTCTCCAGACAACAGGAGAGTGCCTCTCTCCAGTCCTGACCGGAAAGATCTGGAAGCTCCCTCGGGTCGACTTCCTTGGCCCCAAGCCGGTAACACGCCTTGATTATATCGTCATCCAGCGAGCATGAGGCAGCAAGAGGGACAAACCCCCAGGTGAATTGGAACAGATCGCGGCTATCCCGAGCCAAAGCCGCGATCTGTCCAGCGAGCTCCCAGCTCATTCTTTTGGTCGGTCAATCTGTCAGGCTTCCTGGGTGGATGAAGTAGGAGACGAACACGAAGACTATGAATTTCAAGGTTTTAATTCTCAATATTAAACAAATACAAACAAAAGGGAGCGTGTGCTCAGAACAATGAAAACCTAACATTCAACATTAACAAACCTAACATAGGCATTGACCGACAAGTGAAGAGTGAAAACCAGGAACTTAAATACACACACAGATGAACACAAGACAGGTGATGCAGATAATGATGATGAACCGGTGGGTAATGAAGGGAGTGAGTTCAGGTGTGGAAACAAGGAGGATTCTGGGAACTGTAGTGCAGACAGGACGATGACAGACAGTGAATTTGACAAGCAGGATCTACAGGCCTGCTTCGATTGCACTGATTGGACTGTTTTTGAAGCTGCAGCCACCGATCTGGATGAGCTCACAGATACTGTAACATCATATATCAGTTTCTGTGAGGATACATGCATTCCTACCAGGACATTCTTATCATTCACTAATGATAAACCATGGTTTACTGGGAAACTCAAACAGCTTCGTCATGCCAAAGAAGATGCTTACAGAAGTGGGGATAAAATCTTGTATAACCAGGCCAGAAACAGACTGACAAAGGAGATCAGAGTTGCTAAAAAAAGCTACTCTGAAAAGCTGAAAAACCAGTTTTCAGCCAACGACCCGGCATCAGTCTGGAGAGGCCTGAGGAACATCACCAACTACAAATCACCATCCCCCCCATCTGTGGAGAATCAACAACTGGCTGACACTCTCAATGCATTCTATTGCAGGTTTGAGAAGCCCAGACTCACACCTCACACCCGCTCTGATGTGCACTTCACACATCCACCATCACCTCCTGCAACCCCTCTCCTCCCCCCTTCTGCCATCCAACCTGAGCTTAAGGTCTGCGTGGAGGACGTGAGCCGAGTCTTCAAAAAACAGAAGACTAGGAAAGCTTCAGGCCCAGACGGCATCTCATCTGCTTGTCTAAAAGCTTGCGCTGACCAACTGGCCCCAGTCTTCACACAGATCTTCAACAGATCATTGGAGCTTTGTGAAGTTCCCTGCTGCTTCAAACGCTCCACTATCATTCCGGTTCCCAAAAAAACTAAAATCACTGGACTTAATGACTATAGACCTGTCGCTCTCACATCTGTGGTCATGAAGTCGTTTGAAAGACTGGTGTTGGCCTATCTGAAGGACATCACTGGACCCCTGCTGGATCCCTTTCAGTTTGCTTACAGAGCAAACAGGTCTGTGGATGATGCAGTCAACATGGGACTGCACTATATCCTGCAACATCTTGACAGACCTGGGACTTATGCACGGATCTTATTCGTGGACTTCAGTTCGGCCTTCAATACCAATCATCCCTGATCTTCTCACAGCCAAACTGACTCAGCTCTCCATGCCATCCTCAATCTGTCAGTGGATCTCCAGCTTTCTGATGGACCGGCAGCAGCTAGTGAGACTGGGGAAACTCACATCCAGGACCCTCACCATCAGCACTGGTGCCCCCCAAGGGTGCGTTCTCTCCCCACTGCTCTTCTCCCTGTACACTAATGACTGCACTTCTAAAGACCCCTCTGTCAAGCTCCTGAAATTTGCAGACGACACCACTGTCATCGGTCTCATCCAAAATGGTGACGAGTCTGCTTACAGACTGGGGGTTGAACAGCTGGCTGTCTGGTGCAGCTATAACAACCTTGAGCTGAACACGCTCAAAACAGTGGAGATGATCGTGGACTTCAGGAGAAAATCCCCAGCACTCGCCCCTCTCACCATCATGAACAGCACTGTGGAAGCAGTGGAGTCATTCAGGTTCCTGGGCTCTACCATCTCTCAGGACCTGAAGTGGGCAAATCACATTGACTCCATTGTGAAAAAGGCCCAGCAGAGACTGTACTTCCTTCGCCAGCTGAAGAAGTTCAATCTGCCACAGGAGCTGCTTATCCACTTCTACTCAGCCGTCATTGAGTCTGTTTTAAGCACTTCCATCACTGTCTGGTTTGGTTCAGCTTCCAAATCGGACATCAGGAGACTACAACGGACAGTCCGGACTGCAGAGAGGATTATTGGTGCACCCCTGACAACCCTCCAGGACCTGTACTCTTCCAGAGTGAGGAAGAGAGCAGGTAAAATCATCACAGACTCCACTCACCCTGGACACCCCCTGTTTGAACTGTTACCGTCAGGACGGCGACACAGATCACTGGCCACAAGAACATCCAGGCACAGGAACAGTTTCTTTCCACAGGCCATTTCCCTCCTGAACACTTAACATGCCCCCCAAAGCATATGCCTGTAAGTGCAATACTCCCACTGTCTAGTGCAATAAACTCAGGTGATATTTATATCTATATTATTCTTACTACAAAAATACTGTAAATATGTTAATAATCTGTAACATGCACTAGACTCCCACTGTCTAGTGTAATATTCTCTAATTCAGGTGATATTTATATTTATATTATTCATACTACTCAAATACTGTAAATATGTTCATAATATGTAAATGTTTATTCGGACTAAACCCAACTGTGACCCTACTTTTTTTTTTTTTTTTTTTTTTTTTACCATTTATACTATTTTTATTTTTATCCTTTTAAATATATTTTATTCTTAGAATTGTATTACTATGTTTATTGTTGTATTTGTATTTGTATATGTGCACTGGAAGCTTCAGTACCAAGAAAAATTCCTTGTGGGTGCAAGCACACTTGGCAATAAAGCTCTTTCTGATTCTGATTCTGATAGTGACCGTTCGCAAAGACCCTCCTTGTTCAGTTACTGTGTGACAAGCCAGGCCGCTCTCACGAGTCACGCACATCATGTTGTCACTCACGCAGTGAAAAATACATCGCGGGGCAAAGACGTTACACTGAGTCACTACGCGCCCACATACAAGAGAGAGCTCAGAGCAGCTTACTGTTGATATGAAAAAGTCTCAACTTTCAAATATTGTCATTTAAGTAATTTAAACAATACCGTTTTTCAAGTTCAAGTCCATCAACGTTAATCTACTGACTGCTTTGTTGTCAGACAAAATTGCGTATTCAGCAATATAATATATATTATAGCCTATATATTGGAGCAGATAAAGACACAGCGTCATCATCGACCCCACCAATTTTCGGTAAGTTTGATTATTAACTTGATGGATGTATGATATTGCTTTTTGTGTTTGATCAAACTCTATATTCGCCTAAATATATCCGGTAGAAATGTCAATTTTGCTGCACCATCATGATGTAAGTTTATAATTTAAACGCGTTTTTAAGCATTGTGGTTTAGATACAAATTATTTTAAACTCCTCAGGCAGAGTAAGCAGCGGGAGAGAATTCATTTTGTAAATGCTCGTTTTGAGACCATGGTGAACTTGAGACGGTTTTGCACAGCGCACTTGAGTTCCGACCCTGAGGTCTTAAAGTGACAGAAGCTGCTAATAAAGCTGCTGTCGCCATTTGTGTCAATAATGTTAATCAAACATCAGAAAGAAAGTAATTTACTGCCCTTGACTGAATCACTTTTGTAAAATAAATAAGAATGAATGTTGAATTTATAGTGAAAATCGTTTGTATATTTGATTACTTTATACAATATAATATTATTCAGTGCTTTAAGTTTTTCAAGTAGGTCGATTTTATTTGTCAAAAATTGTCACACAAGATTAAACAGCATTTCCATTTTCCATTACAACTGGATAAAAAATAATAATAATAATAATAATAATAATAATGTAAAAAAAAAAAAAAACATACAGCAATAACATGGGCTACTTGTCTATATACTCTCAATGTCCATCAATTCCATGAAGGAGTCACCATCTAGACTCTCCAAAAAGTTATAAAACACTTTCCAGATGGACCAAAAGGTATGTGACTTGTTTTTCAAAAAGTAGGTAATTTTTTCTAAGGCAAGGTGTGAGGTCATCCCCTTTATCCATTGAGACACGCCGGGACTTTTTTTCTTTTTTCCAAGTACATGCTATTACACGTTTAGCTTCTAGCAAACAGAGAATTAACAATAATCTTTCATGTTTGGGGATTTTAAAATTCAGACGACAAACATGCAATATACACAGCTTTGGATCAAGAGGAACTGCTTTACTAATGATTTGGCTTATAATATTCAGTATCTTAACCCAAAAGCAATTAACTTTAGTGCATTCCCACATACAGTGACATAAAGTTCCCTTTTCTTGTTTACATTTGTAACACATGTCAGGAATATTCGGGTTGAAGTGATGTAACTTAACTGGAGTGATATATTGTCTGCTTAACCATTTATACTGAAGTAGTCTCAAATGGGTGTTCATTGTCTGAGTTTGGGCTTTCAAGCATGCCATTTGCCACTCTTCCTCGGTTATATCAGTCTGCAGGTCAGACCGCCATGCTTGAAGTCTATCATTAAATGATTCTTTAGATTTGGCTACAAACAGTTTATATAGCACAGAAATCTGACCTCTACCTTTCAAGCAGTTAAGTGTGATATTCTCCAAAGTAGAAAGAGTCGGCTCAACCAGACTTTGGCCTTGTCTTGATAACATGAAGCTACGTAAGTGCAAATATTTAAAAAAATGTTTTTGCAGAATTCCAAACCGTGTCCTAATTTCTTCAAAAGACATAAATCTTCCCTCGTTATAAAGATCAGACACCTTACTAACGTAGGTCGATTTCTTATGTGCCTTTGTTCTATTGTTATTTGTGACTCTTGTCAGCAGTAAGCTTGAGATTTTTTTCTTAAGATACTATTATTTTTTGTGATATTGAAATTGGTCACAAGAATTATGAAATTTTAGTGGCATTAAATTTTGATATGATAAAAATCTTATTAAAAGTAATATAACTTGACTGTGAAGTATATCATAGATAGATAAAATGACTCGTATAATGATATAACATTTAGCTCTCTCTCTCTGTAGTTGGTGACCTAAAGTGGGGGGGGGGGGGGGGCCTGCAGTAACTTGGAGGCCCAGTGAGCTCTTAATGCGGCCCTGCCTACAATTGTTGATTGACAGCAGCGTTTCATCACAGACCCGTCCTCGCTCGTGAGCGATCTGTCAATCATAGTCCGCGCGGTTATTGTTGATACGCTGGAGCACTGTCTATGAGCAGAATGGCGTCTAAGCGATTGTGGTGTTCTGTTCTTGGGTGTAATAAGGAACACAGCATCATGTTGATGTTCCTACATCTGAACCGCTGAAGACACAGTGGCTGAGTTTTGTTTTCGAAGGGAATATTCTCCACGATCAACGTCAATGCTTTCATGTTTGCGTGAGTCACGCACCAGACTGCTTTACAAACGAGGGTCAGTATAAAGCTGTTTTTGCTAAGAAGCTTCTCCTGAAAAAAGGATCGGTACCAACTATCCGTGTTCCTGCTGCACCTCCAGAAGAAGAAGTGAGTGTAACATTTATTATTAACCTTTATATAAATCTTTATATTAATCTTTGCAAAACGCTTGCACGCTTCACGATGAATGCGGCTAAGGTTTACACTCAGTTTACACTCATGTTTTCTATGTACGACGTTCTGAATATAATTCATAATCCCACGTTTATAATGAACAATGCATTATGGTTATTGTGTTACAAACGGTGTACGCACAGAACAGAGGGGTGGGGTGAGCAAAGCTCATTATCATTTAAAGACACATGCACTTAAAGGTGAACTAAGTTACTTTTTTACCTTAACCGAACAGCTTCGGAGTCATTGGAATAGTTATATGACTTTTTTCGGGTTGAATGGTGGTCGTCGCGCACCCCCCGAGCGCCTGTGAGCAGAAAAACCACCCTTGCAACTTTGGCGTCAGGAAGTATCGCGTGATATCAGGTCTTGCGATGTAACGAATTGCTTTATGGCACTGCACACGTATGAGTTCTTCACACTTTCGTCATGGCTGAACCAGTAAAAAAGAAGCAGAAAGCTAGGAAAGGTTTGTCGGAGGACCAAAGAAAGAGGAAACTGCAGACTGACCGAGCAAGGAGTCAGACTCGAGTAAATATCGTTCTAGTTGATAGACTAGTAGACATCTTCAGAGGTTATCTGTGCCTGTTCGATGTCCGACTCTTTGTAACACGTTGTGTCAGGAGGAGAAATAGGGATAGCTCACAGATGAAGTTATTACCGAGAGCCAGACAGACTCACAAAGGGCGATTGGCATCTCACAACTTGCACTTTATTCCCCAATCGAACTTGTTTAACTGTCTGTCACCCGTTCTACCGTCCACATCTTTACTTGATAAACAAAAGTAGGATAAGAATGAGCATCAAACTGAAATAACCCGCATACATGGGGTGTTCGAGGTGCACATACAATACAGACTGACGGCAGTTCAACAGGGCGTGCGCAGCTCTTAAAGGGGCCACACCTTATTTCCACTCATTACAGCTTCCATCCTATTGAACAGGTACCGTATAGAGGGCGGAAGAGATCAGGCCGTGAGTGCAGAGACGGCTCTGCGCGAGTGCTATTTACAACAGTAATGTTAAATACAAGTACTCCACAGCGACTCTAGGGATCGCTGTTTGACAAAAGTAGTATGCTGCATAGTATGCACTTAAACGGCGTGCTGAAAACAGAGCTGTTTTTGACCAGGTAAAATGAGTGTTTTCTTACAATACTAATGAGACTTTTTAAATAAAGTTTATTACAAACTTTTAATTTAGACCCTAACGAATCATATTAACTTGTACAAAAATGGCATTATATGACCCCTTGAAGCTTGCTGTAGTTGAAAGCAGGATGTGGTGTCAGCTCTTTTTGAGCAGTGTGAAGGTGTTTGGAGGATATGTGGTCAGAGTGTTCTTGAGATTGTTCATGCTCCATCATGCATCTTTGCTGCATGCTGTTGCACACAAGCCTCAAAGCTCATACACGTCTACAGATCAATCAAACAAATCAAAAAGAGAAGAGCTGTTGGAAACAGGTGCAGAGCTGATTCATTCATGGAGCATGTTTGCAGATTATTGTATTAACAGTCTGCACCACACATCTGTACTGTTTTTCTGGAACATGTTTAACTCCTGGGCAGTTTGTTTTGCTACATATGCGGCACTGACATCTCCAGCAGCGATGCATTTTCTTTGTAGCACCTGTCCTTGTTATAGGCTATAATTTTATACAGTTTCAAGTTTGGTTTATTATACAGCATCATTAAAACAGCAGCAGCTGACCAGTGTGCTTTACAACATCGGATAAAATAAAGGCACATTCTCCTCTTTGTTTTAATCTGGCTCTGGGAACAGTGAGCAATCTATGACTACGGGAGCAAAGAGCTCGAGAAGGGTTATGTAGAGATAGAAGTTCAGAGAGATATGAGGAGCCTAAGTTGTATAGGGACTTAAAAACTCCACTCTAAACCGCACAACAGCCAATGCAATCCAGCTAGCAGGGAACGTTCTCAGAACATTGGCTAACATTCCCTACAAGTTTGGTTAATGTTTTAAAGAAAAAATTTGAATGTAATGTTCAAAGAATGTTTTAAGGATGTTTTCTCATTTCAAATAATGTTCCTAAGGTTAAATGTAAACTAAAATATAACTTTTTAACTAACATTTTGAGGATGTTTTGAGGATGTTGTTGAGATAACAGATTATATATTGTTCTCAGTAAAACATTGGCACAATGTTCCATAGCAACAGGTGGGGAACATTATCAAATCAAAGTTCGTAACATGTTTTGAGGATATTATTCCAGATAGCAATGAAGCAATCTGGCACGTGTGGTTTGGTACTGGCATCATGTTTTAACACCCTTGAGTGAAATAGCATTGGGCTGAACTTTAGTGTGAGTCTGTCTGGTCAGCCATAAGAAACAAAAGATGAAATAGCCTAGATTATTTTGGCTGAACACTGGCTTCTGGTTTGAGTGGTTAGCAGCATAATCAGATAAATTATAGGGTCTCGATTACAAAGGGAAGGAAAAGATTTGCATTGGTCGAACTCAAACTGTTAGCGAAATGTGTTTACAAGAGATGAGAAGCTGATTGGGGGCCACTGTAGATCGACGTGTAAAGTCACCAATCACAGCGTGCTTTTCACGTGACGTAGGAACATTTGAAATCGACAGCGCAAAGTAGCATTTTGTTGAAGAAATTGGTGAAAAATGTCTGTTTTCGGATGGGGGTAGGTAAATTAATACATGGGGGTGTAGGCCCAGGATTTGGCTTAATGTTACCTGACATCAAAAGAAGTAAAATTATTAAAAGACGATATTTTATTCTGACAGCTTTGGAACTGTGAGAATCATGATTATGAGGTTGACCAGTTGATATTAAAACATCAAAGCTTTCCATGACAGTTTTACTGGGGAACAGTAGAAACTGTTTAGGAACACAAAAGGAACACAAAAATATATATTACAAGGAAAGAAATTATATTTAATGACTGGCTGGTAGAATGCAGTGCACGAAAAATGCATAAATGCAATATCAGAGAGTTCAGGATGGAAGCCATTTATGTCATCAGGGACTTGGTCAAATGAAACAGTATAAAATGTGGTAATATTAACAGTCATTAATAGGAGAACAGTGCGAAGCAGGAGGTATAGCCTATGGCATGCATTGTTGGTCTGTAGCGATGTGCCCAGGGTAATCCACGGAGACGGGAAACAGCTGATTGAGATTGTACTGCGGAAGACAAAAAAACGCGGAGTAAAAAAACAAACCAACATGGTCGTTGTGGAGTCTACAATGCCATTGTGCAAACACTGATGGCAACAACTTGCCAAACAACTTTCCTTTTCAAGCAAGTTTGAGTGCGAAGCTAAACCACTCCGGGCAGTGGCGGATCTACGGGGTGGCAAAGGGTGGCAGCTGCCACCCCTGGGATACAGTCTTGCCACCCCATTTATAAATCAGATAATATTTTTTAAGTATATTTTATGTTCATAGCTACACGTTGAAGGCCAAGGAGACCCGCAACAAACTCCTCTCAAACGGGGGGGGGGGGGGGGGGGGGGGGGGATGCTATTTCATGCATACTGAGTTTTTTACACTGTTAAAGAGTTGGATTCCCATGCAAAACATGGACAAAGTTTCAAAAATTAAATTGTACGTTTTAAGGAGTATTTCTGTGCCAAAAATGCTCCTTCCGATTTGTCACAAGTTTCGGAAAGTTTTTTTCGAGTATGGGCATGTGTGACGTCAGACAGGGCGGAATTTCCTTATATGGGTCCTAAGGGCACTTCTATCGGAGGGCGCGGGCGCGCGCGCAATCGTAGACCAGAGCAAAAGAGCGGAAAGCAGTTCGCCCATCATCACAGCGCCAAAGCCCAGTTCGACGCCGGATTTGCAGATCGTCTAATACTTAAGGATGCAGTCCCAATGACAAAGGTTCACGGTCGTGCGTTGGAACCGTGAGTAAAACTGCTTGTCTGCTTCAAATGTCTGTGTGTTGTTAGCTATCAGCGCGTAAGCACAGCCCACACGGCACGCCTCCAGTCGCTCGTTTTTTTTCCGGAAAGACTCGGAACTGCCTATCTTTCTTTTATAAATATAATAAAACTAAAGACTTTTTGGAGATATGAAGGATGCAGTACTACTCTATAGGTACTCAAGATTAACATGAGATTGACTGAAAATGAGTGTTTCACCCCCCCTTTAAAGTTACATTTGTAATGAATGTATGCTAAAGACGATTCAGCATCAGCAAAAAAAAAAAAACAGCGAGTCTATAGATAGGTTTCCGATGACGTCACATTTCTCCCGCAACTCCTTACGGCGCCATCTTGTGTGTCAAGTGGGTCAAGCGTTTGTGTTACGGAGCATGATAATACCCTGAATCGGCATTATTCTGAACATAAGAAATCATACGATTATTCTCCGTTTGGCTTGAGTTAATGTTCAGTGCTGCTCTTGTGAACATTTAGAGGTTTTGTGCTCTGGAGATGTGACACTTTATCTAATCATTTCCAAGATGGGCTAGCTAAATGCGCTAGCTAGCTATAATCGGCTGTCAAATCGCTGTACCCAGGCGGCTACTATCGACACAGCCCTTGAGAGGTGTTGGCTGGGCAGAAGCACACTCTGACGATTGTCCACCTTCATCACTTTCTCTGTGGCCACATCAGCTGGTCGAGCACATCGCTCCGTGCCTCTGCTCTCCATCTCTCTCCTAAGTTAACGTTACACTAAATTAGCTCGGAGCGTTGTGTTGTTGTTGTCGTTGTCGTTGTTTTACCCAGATGGTGTTGTCTTGACACTGAGTCTAAATGTACCATATAATAAGGGCTGTGCAGATATCAGCCGCCTGGCTACAGCGATGTGAACCGTCAATGCAGGGCTCCAGACTAACATTTCCACGAGGGAGAGAGAGCAAGACAGCGCTTAGTTTGGAGACGGTGAAGTCTTGTTTACATGTTCGCCTGGCTCCGAAGAGAGAGAGAGAGTGCGCGCGCGCGCGACCGGCTCTCTCTCTATCTGCTCGTTCTTTCAGTTAAACATGCACCCAGTTCATCTACATTACTCACCGATCAAATAAGACTTTGGCGGGACAAAAATTCACTTTGGCGGGCGCTAAAACAAGTTCAATGCAGGAGAATTCATGCGTGAATTTAACTGAGTAGTGTATGACCATGCACTCGCACAAATGCGACCACATAAACTGTTAACTCGGACATTCTAACAAAATAATTGTATGCTTCCAGAGACTTTCTTCTTCTTAATTTGTCATCGTTATCTCAACACAAAAGAGTCAAAAATACTTTATATTAACTGGCTTTCTATTAATGCAGCACAGTGAATGAGCCGTGTCTCCCAGTGGCTTACTGACAGCTTTGACACACAACATGGCGGCGCGCCGCAGAGGATAATGGGTAATTCGAGAAACGGAAACCCATCTATTACGTTAGCCAAAATCAGCGGTCAAATCGCTCCCTCGTGATTTGTAAGAGCACTCTTCCCTTTGATTAGCCTAATTTTTATTTTAGTAAAGACAAGAACAGCTTAATAAAAAATATAAAATATTGTTTGTATCCATAACGTTTAGGCTACTGATGGCCGACGTTACGTTACAACACACAATACAGTGCCAGTTAGGAGATTGATCATTTGATTAGCTAAGCAGTCCTATTAAATCCAATTTCTCTCAGATATCACAGCAATGAAACCAGGGGCCCGTTCTTCGTACGTTGCTTATTACATCCGAGATCAAATGACACATCCAAGATGATATCATCGTGCGAATCATGATCTGGCTAACTCGGTTCTTCGAACACACTTGCCGGATATGATTAGTATCGCTGGATTGAGTTATCTGAGATAATTGCGCGTTCATGCGCTGGTTAAAAGGGGATATGTATCGATAGTAGAAACATTGATCAGCAACGCTGCTATTGGCTGCTCAGCGTGGGCGTGGCCAAAGAGCGCGCTCAGTTTTTCTCCTCAGCAGAGCAAGAACTAATAGTCGAAGTTTATTCGGAATTAATGTTCAAAACGCCAGAGAACACCTCAAAGTCTGCAAAAGCCAGGAGAGAGGGCTGGCAAAAAGTAGCAGACAATTTACATCCGTTAGAAGTGGCCATGTTAGATGTTTTTATCACTTATTAGCCTATATTTTTGTATTTTAATAATTGCATAATTACTTTGTTCATTGTAATGTCAGTCACCACACTGGAACATGGGAACAAATAAAAGTGAAGTACAAAAATATTCTACATAATGGTAATTTTTAGTTTTATTATAGTCTCTTTTATAAAAGGCACTGTTAAATAAATGGTTGTCTGTTTATAAAAGCAACCAAGAAAAAGGCTGAAAAAAAAAAAAGAAGATCTTAGTAGCCTACACTGTAAAATAATTTTTGCTGCATTAAATTAAGGCCGTATAGTCATTTCTGTATAGTCAGACTGTTAAATCTTGAATAATGATGAATTGCTTTGACTTGTGAAAGTGAAAACTGATAAACTTATGTTAATGTAAAAATATTTTGCCATGAGTTATTGATCACATTTTTCCCGAGTGTAGTTCATTGTAATGACATTGTGTTTTCCTCTTTTGTGCACTTTTACATAATACACCAACACTTGTGTCTGTTCCCAAGAAAGTGGAGCTGAAATATGTGCAGTAAGTGGACATTTTATAACTTTCCAAAGGAAAGAAAGTATAAGACTTTGTAATGTCCATTTGTTTCCATTGCACTGGACAGTGAATAAACCCTCTCAGATAACTGTCATATGGAGGAGCTAGCCTACCTGCAAGTGCTTAAATAACTTTACTTAATTTATACTTGTATGCTTTATGGCTGCAATATAAGTTGCAGGATTCCACATCTACAGAAAGGCCTACAGAAGAGTCTGCACAGACAGAGGAGACATATGCCTACAGGTGGGCAGTGTATAGCCAACTTTTCCTTTTTATTTGTTGCATGAGGCATGTGTCTAATATCACTTGTTGCAGGCACTTGACCACTGGCTTTTCTTTACAAAGAACAATTGAAATAAAACTCAAGGAACTAAGCATATTTGTCTTTTATTATAAACATTTAATGAAAAGTGGGGTTTTTTTTTGGCAATGTTGTGTAATATGGCACATGTAACAATGTCACAGGCCCTGTCAGGTGTGCAACCCTCAGACACTGAAATCTTCCCTTTAGTTAGCCAAAGTTCATTTCATTGTGTGCCCTTGTCCTGGCTAGAGCTGCATTGTAACTGGTTTGGGTCAGGGAATGGGGTCATAAAACACCTGTCTGCAGGCAGGAACATGTCATAATCACCTATGAAGAAATGCAGTTCTGTTAGGATCAGCATAAGTGTATGTAATACAGTGAGCTTGATATTTAATTGTGGAACTTTTCTTACCACTTTAAAATAATGTGCATAAATTTGAATCTCTGAAAATTCTTACGTCATGCACAGATCCTGGCCATTTTGCTTTCACATTTGTGATATGGAAGATTTTAGTCAACTGTTTTTTTATTTTATTTGATATAATATTACTAATCTGGAATATTAAGAATCCCAATAGTAACTGGGCTGCACATTTACATTGTGAATCCCCTTTCTGTTCACATAATCCCCTTCAGTGAGGCCTTGATGGCAGTCTATGGTAGCCTAATAGTCTACTAATCACGTTAGTGAAGCCTGAGTGACATATACTGTAATCGGCATGGTCATGATTGCATGATCTTTATAAAAAATTATGATAGCCTAAAAAAAAAAATGCTCTAAAAAAAACTGCTTTACCACATTGGGTCTTAAGTGGCTTGGAAATGCCACAAAATCTCCAATATGTAAAAGAAAGAGCCACTCGCAAATAATCTTAGGGCAATGCAAACAGTTTGTGCTGTAGTTAAAGCCCGACTCCGACAAGTTGAAAAAAAAATGTGCGTTTCCAACAAATTAATAATGTAAACGACAATCTCACGAGTCACGAGAAAAAAAAATATATATCTCAGAAAGTGCACTACTGGACTTCCCGTATCAGCTCCGCTTATGAAGCCGCGGTCTAATCCTGTTTACATGAAATAAGCTGCTCCCGAGCAGGTTTAAGATTGCGCTCCTGTTGCTATGACAGCAAGTCCAGGATGAGCTTCAAAGAACCAAACAATCCAAGATCATGCCAAATCGCCAACAATCAAATCCAGCTAACTGAGTTAGCGACGTACGAAGAACGGGCCCCAGGTTACAACTGGGGAAATAACAAATACAATAGGATTAAGTATGGGCGTTAAAGGTGAACTAAGTAACTTTTTTTACCTTAACTGAACACCTTCGGAGTCATTGGAATGGTTATATTACTTATTTCGGGTTGAATGGTGGTCGTTTCGCACCCCCCTGGTGCCCGTGAGCGGAAAATACGCACTTGCAACTTTGAGCCGGCGGGCCGCCGCGTCAGGAAGTATCGCGTGATATCAGGTCTCGCGATGTAAACAATTGCTTTACGGCCAAAAGAAATCTGCTTAAATGCTGTCATTATTGCGCTCCCTCACGCTGTTCGAACCCGAATGAAGAAGACGTTTTAAAGAATATCCCATCTGCTTTGATGTCGTTGATCTGCTAGCCTCTGGTGTCTGAGAATCACCAACGAGTTTTTACAACAGTGTTGTCAAATATCTATTCCGAAGCTGTGGGGGGAGCTCTAGAGAGATACCTGCGAGCAAAAAGCGAGAATACAGCGAAGAAATCCCGAAGCTACTGAGTGCTGCTTTAATAGTTGGGAGAAATATGATGCGTAATAATGATTAGATCCGCATTTGGTCTTAAAGAGGCAGCAGTCTAATAATCCTGCTGACGATTGCTCCATTAATGTGAATCAAATAACAAAAGGCAAAGAAAAAATCAGTCGCAGCTCTTGAATGTTATAAGCTTTAATCTATCTATGATAAACTATGCAGTGTTATTTTAAATCTGACTTTATTAGATGTCTTTTTAGCCCATATTACTGTCCTGAACAGTAATGTCAGTAGACATTACTGAAATTAAAGCACTGGATATACTGTATAATTTGTATATTTGTTTAATTGTATACTTTTTTTTTTTGTTTGACCATGTGTTTGTACTTTGTTTTTTGGTGTTCTATGTCTTCTGAATATAAAACACAAAAGCCTGCACCCTTCTGCATAACATACATGTTTTATTTGTTTTGTTAAAGCATTGCTTTTTCTTTTGCTATAGGCAACAACAAATTAAAAGTTATGGCCAATTTAATTGTGATTCAATTCAGTATATATACGTCTGCCATATTTTGCCACCCCTCAAAAATTCCTGCCCCCCTCTCGCCACCCCATAAATATTTTTCTAGATCCGCCCCTGACTCCGGGTAAACGAGTAGCCCAAACTTTGCGTTGAGTGCGAGGTGGAAAATGCTCACGCGTCAGCTGAATGCAGGGGAGAAAATTCAGTGATCGACACTTTTTCCTATCGCTTTCATGGCAAAAAAACAGTTAAAGTAAGAAGCATAACTTTCCTTAGTAAGAAGAGTTAGAGTGCGTTGGTATAGCTCTTGAGGATGAGATGTCATGTGAAACACGTGTCTTGGAAACGGGAAGCCTTCTGCCTTCTGTTCATCACACGCTTTCTTCAAACAAACGAACAAAAGCACCACAGCAGTGGTGACTGTTATGAGTTGGTTGTAATAAGTGCACGAAGAAGAAGAATCCAAGGGAACAGGTTTTAATAATAAAAAATTGCAGGAGAATACAGGAAAGCACAACCAAACACTAATAAAAATGAGGACACTACTTCAGAACAACACAGAAAATGAGATGGCTGAGAGAAGGCTGATCAGGAAAGTAGTAGGTATGGGAATAGGCTCAATCATGGCATCATATACAATAATCTGTAATCTAAGGACATCCAAATAGATAAGCCTTTATCACTATTCTCAATTTACTCACTTTCATATAGTGTTAGTAAAACAGTGAACATTGAACATACAGTAAAGAACCACAGCCGTCAAAACCAGTTTCTGGGGTTTCCATGAAAGCTAGGTGTAGGTTTAGGTAATTAATTTGTCATTTTCAACACAGGGTTGCAAAACGAAAAGAAAGATTTAATTTAGCCCTTTCACGTCAGCTAGCTAGACTAAATCACAGGTTACCTCCATTAGCCACATCAAAACCACAGAACATTAACCTGATTGAGGCTTTGAACTGATGAACACTTCTTATTTCTACTCCCTACTCTGAGGTCGTGAGGCTTCTCGCTCTTTCTCATCGACCTGTAACAGGCAGCCCTGACGCTCAAGCTCCCTGATGAATCTTTGTTTGAAACTGTGGGGAATTGAACATCATTCATGTTATGCATTAATCGTACATCATCAAAACACTACACTGTATCAAATAGCCTGTCAAGTTGTCAAAGTTTCACACTAACGTTAACTAACTGAGCTAACGTTAGCTAGCTTGCCAGTCAGCTAGCTGTTGTATAACTTACCTTCATAGTTGTCGATGTAACTAGATATATACATCTTGAACCCTTTTTCCCGTTTGCTCCTCAGGGCTGAGCTTGTCGCTTGTACTAGCCGGTGTACATCGCTGATGGTAATCTTCGGTAGGTCTTGAAGGCATCTTGAGTAAAACAGCGCCATCCTGCGTATCGTCTGTTATATCTCGGGACCAGAAGTGTACAAGCGTACACTCAATAAAGCGGAAATATAAATACGTCAACCAGTGCAACTAGTCCATTGGGACACAGCTTAGGAGTTTGACCGGTTAAAGATGGCGGCCGCATTTCTCAGCGCCCAGCGGCCAATAGGGCGTCTATCTATATGAAGTCTATGCATTAAAGCCTCCTTTGTTACTTCTTTCTTTAGCCTTGTGTTCACTTGCCGTTAGTTTTCAGAGCGTATTAGTAAGACTGTTGCTGGTGTTCATTTGAGAAAGAAGTGGTTTGTTTGTTTTTTGTGAACTGCCATATTTGTGATATTGACTACCGTCTGTTTAATGACCTCAATGGATAGTTTTGTATTTCTGATTTTATTCCATGTGGTTGGGTATATTTTCTGTATACTGTATTGTGTTTAATGTTTATCTGAGTATTTTGGGGGTTTATTCTTTGTATTTTGGATGCATCTGATATTTAACTTTAATTGTTATATGCTGAAAGATATTTTTCAGTGTTTGAGAACCCCCGTGATTTAACGTTACTATAACTGCAGCTAAAACTATATTTTGTTTTATAATTTTGTAGCCTCTGCATTTATTTTGATATTGGTAACTAACAGTTCTATTTCCTTGTGCAAAGATGTTGCTGTGTGCTGCATAGTGGCTGATGCAGATAAAGAGGCCAATAAATAAAGCATCACTGCTGTGACGACCACGATCTTTGCGTCCGCCTCATTCAACCTTCATTTAAACACAACGCAGAGACATTTTGGGGGAGCACACCGACGAAGAGGGTTACACAAATAAGTCATCTTTTATATAAATAATAACATAAGTCAATGTTATGAGATAAAAATGTTGTATCGTACATACCAAGGAAAAACTCAGAAAACGGAAACTTATGGATGGTCTCCATACTTTTGCAATGATTTACGCAGCGCCTGAAAACAGTCCCCAGCTCGGTAACTTCCAACGTGACCGGCACTAAGTTTGTAATATCATTGCGCCTGCTGGTACGGGAGCACAGTTCCTTGATTATTACGCAGGAATGAGAGTATAGTTCCTAGTCATATTGGCCTAGAATATCACAACTTTTCATTTTCTGTCGGTCTTAGTACACGATGTAACTACAGAAGAGTCAAGTTTTAAATAGGAAAATATCAAAACTCTTTGGTCATTTTTTTTTTAGAGAGATGCTAACAGTCTAATCAGATTCAATGATCTATGCTAAGCTATGCTAAAAGTGTTACCGCCAGACCCGGAGATCGGCTGAATGGATTAGAAAACGGTAAAACTCAATTGTTTAACTCTGGGGGAGTTGGAAAATGAGCCTATTTCCAAAAAAAGTGGAGTGTTCCTTTAACATAGGTGTAACCCTGGTTAAATGCACAATATGTAACTTTTTTGCTTTAAAAATAGCAAAAATCACTATATCTATGTTATATATTTTTTTTAGTTGTGTATTTACATTATCCCGACTGTTTCCAACAACTTTCAAACCAGGAGAAATTTGTAATTTAATTCGAGAAACGTCCCGTTTCTTTATTTCCGTTTTGTCGCCGCCAATGGCGTCATATCCGCGTTGTCCCTGGTTTCCGCTCGTGCTGCCATGGCAACTAGAGCTATGAACCAGAGCCGTCTGATAGTAACCAAAGCGACTGACGCGGACAACTTTGTAGTTCGCAATGTCTATTTGCACGCTGTTGTTGTTTCGTTCAAACATTATGGGCCATGGCAAGCAGACTTTGGATAAAAAAAGGAGAACTAAAACGAGAATCAATATCAGCGCGGTGTTTTCGAGATGCCGAGAGCTCCCATAGACAGTATATAAACGAGAACTCCACGTCCGAGACTTCGACCGCTTCTACATGTACTTTATTAAACAGGTGAGCACATTCACATAAAACTAATCAATGTTTTATAACGTTCAACAATGATAAAATGTCAGAATATGATCTGTATGTTATTCTAATGTTGATCTAGTTTACTGCTAGTCTCATACAGACAAACTAACACATAAATTTCAACACATTCAAATGCAGTTTAGTGTGCTAGTGTAATGTTAGACCAAGTGAAACAGCGCTGCGTTACCTCACAAGTTTAATTTGTCTAATAAACTGACCTGTGAGAAGTAATTCTGCGTGTAGTTCGGTAGAATGAAATGTCCATATTCCTTTTATATCCGCGGGACTTGCGTCGCGTGTGGAGCTGATAGCTGTCTCTTAGCAATCCCGAACTGCTTCATATCATAGTCATGATAAAAACATTGATGTATTCAGTCATCCATAAACATTATTAGATCGGTCGGCTTGACGTTGACGACAAGATCCATAATTCTTAGCAAATTTTGCGTCATCAATCTACGCTTTTGTTATTGTAAATAGGTTAGCGACCCCTAGTGGCGAAAAATGCCATACTGTACGTTTAAATAAAGATCATCAAGTGTAATTTATTCACAATTTGTCAACTTGTGTCTAATTTCCCTAATAAAAGTTGAAAAGTAGGGCTGCACGATTAATCGCAATAAAACCGCACGCGATTTGGCAAAGGCTGCGATTATTTTAAGCGCAGCTTGTCAGTGGAGTGCGGCTGATCGGTAGTAAACACTGCCCCATTTGAACACCAGAGGGCGCTCTTACGCAAACACGCTAAATATGCCCCGCCGCAGAAGTACAATAACGGCGCATCATTCCAGGAAATCCCTGTCGCTGTAGCTGAATAGTCAGAAGATTGAAACGCTTTGATTAAACATGACTTATAAATGCACCACTGCCTTATTCTGTGTCAGAAGCTCATCATCTCACAGAAGGAGGAGCTCAACTGTCCTTATGAAGTGAGTTTGGAGTAAATGCATGACATGTTATTAAATGTTGCATGTTATTAAAACGAGGTTCAAAAATGATTCCCGTGTTTGGAAAGATGTTTGACTCGTGTTGTTTTTTTCAAATGCACGTTATAAGTGACTCAAACTCACAGTGCTTTCAGATGGAGCAGCGTTTACAGAGCCGTACATCAATGACAAACTGCGCATAAAAAATAATCGCAGCCTTTGCGATTTTAAAATCGCGATAAGCGATCTCGATTTAAGTGCGATTACATGGAAATTGCGATTAATCGTGCAGCCCTATTGAAAAGTGATGTGTAAAAACGATTTAAGTAAAACAGTTGAAGTTTTAAGTTATTATTATTTGATTTGTGATTGACCAATGACCAACCACCTGTGTGTGTGTGGACGCGCCTGTGTAACGAGGAGAGAGAGCTGAGCATCGAGGAGAGAAGACGCTAGTCGATCTCTGCGATCAAAGTTAAAAGTATAGTTTGAAGAAACGTAGAAAAACTTTAATTTGATTAATTTCATACCGTGCAGCGTCACATTTCACTCCAGGCTTATAGTGAATCGCGTGGGTATTCCTCGTTCACCGACGCCATTGCTGGCCGACGCGTGCCTGTGAGATGCGCTTGGGTGAAAGCAAAAGACGATTAATATAGAGGTAAATGATTAATATAGGAAACACATATTTGTGTGTTTAAATTGTTATTTTGATTGTTTCGATCTTTGATGTTAAATTATTTCTGAAATCACTAAATGAATGCTCTGGTCTGTGATCAGGCCAGGTTTTTTTTCCCTCTCTTTCTTTTTTTTCTTCTTCCTTGTATTTCTATTTTTTTCCTTGGTTCTATGGATTGTGATCTGCGATATCCGGTGAAATTTCACGTTTGATGGCGAGCCACCCGAATCTGCTACAGAGAAGAAAAGACAACAATTCATAAAGAAGAGGACAATATCCTTTCTTTCATTCTCTGGTTTTGCTTTAAGCAAAGCAATTCCTATTAGAGACTATTAAGTACCCTTTCGAGATTGACAAATACAGGGACAGGAAACTGATCCGTGCTTTGAAGAGCATTGAACACTCTTAATGGTGTATGGTTACCCATAGCCAAAAATTTGATTGAAATTGATATGTGATATTTTGAGAAAAGTGTTGTGAAAAAAGACACCACTCCTTTATTCATTATTTTTTTGTTTATTTTATTTTATTTCTTTTTGTCATTGCATTTACCGGTCTGTACATTTAATTTATTTTTGGGGTAAAAGAAGAGTGCACTCTCAGGGGGAGATTTTCATGCTTGAGATTTGTATTATTGCCTGATATTGTAATTAACCTGTTTATTATTCTCACTGGAAATCTAATTACATCTAGGGCTGTCGCGGTGAAGGATTTTCCCTTGCGGTAATTTTGAGTGGCTCCATAGCGTGATATGCGGTTTTACCGCATTTATTAATTTATTTTGAATTATTTATATTTATTTGTTGCTATATAAATAAGTGTCACGATGTGGTCAGCATGCACAAAAACAAGTACATTTTCATTAACCAATAAACCGAAACAAAACAGCATCTCTCCGCATTGAAAGCCTGTCACTCAGCGCGCAGTTGTTATGGCAACGGACTGTCTTTGAGTGAGTCATAAACCATTCATTCAACAACACGTTCAAAAACGCTGATTGATTCATTAAAAGATAGTAATGAAACAAGGTTAATTATTTTTAACTTTGAGCTCCACTTTTCAAGGCTCAGCTGACCAGCAACGCGTCGCATGGGTAACGCTGAAGCTTCACTTAACCCTTGTGTGGTGTTCAAAACCCTATAACACCTGTGGTCTTCCCGGGTCAAAATGACCCGCCTATAAAAAATAGCTTATAAATCACTCATTATACCATATTTTCACCCAATCTTGGATTCAATCTTTTTGTCAACTTGTTCTCTTTCAATTAGGACTGGTTTTATATTTCTATTTGCATCTAATTAATCGTAGGCCTCATTTATTTGACAGTAGGAATCTAATTTTTTGAGTAAAAAAAACATTATTTTTGAATAATTTTGGAAATATTAAATGAAATCTGAAGAAAATTGGCACTGTTTATCACACTAGTCTACTTTAATATTTCACCAGGAATTTTGTTTTGAAAAACTTTTATTTTGTACAAAATGGCACATTGTCACACTTGTGGTCTTCCCGGGTCAAAATGACCCGCCTATAAAAAATAGCTTATAAATCACTCATTATACCATATTTTCACCCAATCTTGGATTCAATCTTTTTGTCAGCTTGTTCTCTTTCAATTAGGACTGGTTTTATATTTCTATTTGCATCTAATTAATCGTAGGCCTCATTTATTTGACAGTAGGGATCTCATTTTTTGAGTAAAAAAAACATTATTTTTGAATAATTTTGGAAATATTAAATGAAATCTGAAGAAAATTGGCACTGTTGATCACACTAGTCTACATTAATATTTCACCAGAAATTTTGTTTTGAAAAACTTTTATTTTGTACAAAATGGCACATTGTCACACTTGCGGTGTTCCACTGGGCCATTGAGGGCCATTGTTTCAATGGGCCATTGAAAGTGAATGGGAGAGACTGAAACATTTTCAGGAGCATGTTCATTGTTTATGTACACATATGAGCATGTGATGGATTATGGTGAGTTTGGGCTCTTTTTAATCTTAACAATCTCATGTAAATAATGATGTGCCATTTTCCACAATTTATGCATGCTTCATTGAGTTACGAGTTAAAACGCGACATAAGTGCTAGGCTACATCTATATTCAAGGCTCTGTGAGCGCCTGTGGGGGTTCGTGTGTTACAACTCCATTAGGAATATCTTTAGATCTGAGTGATGGATTATGCTGAGTTTGGGCTCTTTTTAATTGTGATAGTCTACTGAAAATAATGATGTACATTTTTCTACGATCTGTGCATGCTTCGTGAAGTTATGAGCAAAAACCAAACGTGAGAGCTTCATGAGTATATACTTGGCTAGGTGCGTCTGTGGTATTTTTTGTGTTAGAGCGCCATGAGGAATATCTTTAGATCTTATTGGTGGAATATATTGAGTTTGGGCTCTTTTTAATCGTGAGCTCCTGCTGTAAATAACGATGTGTCATTTTCCATGATCGATGTATGTTTCATGAAGTTACGAGTAAAAAGGCCAAGTCTAAGCTACCTTGCTTGGCTATGTGAGTCTGTGTGTCTGTAGTATTTTTTGTGTTAGAACTCCATGAGGAATATCTTTAGTTCTGAGTGATGGATTATGTTGAGTTTGGACTCATTTTAATTGTAAGCATCTGCTGTAAATAATGATGTGTCATTTTCCACAATCGGAGCATGTTTCATGAAGTTACGAGCGGAAATGTGTCTAAAATTCCATCATCCATGTATGGTTTACACATGGGTCTCTTGAAGGGCTTCTTTTACAAAAATCTCACTCAAGTTTAGTAAAAAGCCTGAAACAATTATGCTTGCTGTATTCTGCTAATTGAGACCTTTCAAATGACATATGACACAGGACTATCTGAGCTGTATGATGTATTTGACATATTGCTGAATGTAGTACAAAAAAGTAGTTTATAAATTATGAATTTGTTTTTTTCTATTTATCAGCAAATAACTCAGCACTACTTAGGAGTTTATCAAATTGGCTACATTCATTGTAAATTTCAGACTCTAAGCTTTCAAATGACACCTATTTTAAGTTGATCAAGGTAATAGTTTTGAAAAATATTATGATTATTTGTTTCGCAACTAGGTGGCGCCTGCGGGGAAACACTCTGTTTTAGAGTGATAACTCAGCTCTCGTTAGGAGTTGATCAAAGTGATTAGATGCATTAAAAAGCTGAGATTCTAAGCTTTAAAATGGTACCTATTTTGTGTTGTTCCATTCATTGTTTGCATTGGTCTCTCCCATTCACTTTCAATGGCCCATTGAAACAATGGCCCACAATGGCCCTCAATGGCCCAGTGGAACACCACAAGTGTAACTCTGTGCCATATTGTACAAAATAAAAGTTTTTCAAAACAAAATTCCTGGTGAAAAATTAAAGTACACTAGTGTGATCAACAGTGCCAATTTTCTTCAGATTTTATTTTATTTTTCCAAAAATTATTCAAAAATATTTTTTATTTACTCAAAAAATGAGATGCCTACTCTCAGATAAATGAGGCCCACGATTAATCAGATGCAAATGGAAATACAAAACCAGTCCTAATTGAAAGAGAACAAGTTGACAAAAAGATTGAATCCAAGATTGGGTGAAAATATGGTATAATGAGTGATTTATAAGTATTTTTTATAGGCGGGTCATTTTGACCCGGGAAGACCACAAGTGTGACTATGTACCATTTTTTACAAAATAAAAGTTTTTCAAAACAAAATTCCCGGTGAAACATTAAAGTAGACTAGTGTGATCAACAGTACCAATTTTCAAAAAAAAAAAAAAAAAAAAATTCCAAAATGATTAAAAAATTAAAGAAAATTTACTCAAAAAATGAGATGCCTACTCTCAGATAAATGAGGCCCACGATTAATCAGATGCAAATGAAAATACAAAACCAGTCCTAATTGAACGAGAACAAGTTGACAAAAAGATTGAATCCAAGATTTGATGAAAATATGGTATAATGAGTGATTTATAAGCTATTTTTTATAGGCGGGTCATTTTGACCCGGGAAGACCACAAGTGTAACAAGGTAACAAACCCCCCCCCAAAAAAGTACGAAAATTTTCAAAAAACATTTGAGAAGTAGTTATACCCTTTGGGAACAAAGTCACCAAGTTTCAGTCCAATGCAATAACATTAACTAGTATTTTTGGGAAAAAGAAAATCTTCTCCGGGTCAAAATGACCCGAAGACCACATGAGGGTTAAAGGAGAACTCCGGTCAATTTTAACATTGAGCTCATTTTTTTGTAAATTTGGAGTGCTGTCAATACAGAGAACAACGACAAAAATCGGTGTTGCCTACACTGTGTTATCCTCTTTTTAACATTTGCACCCTGTTGACTTCAATAGGGCAAGTGTTAAACCTGCTTTTAGCCTCTTAACATCCTTGATGTGTCATTACAAGTGCCCAGCCAATGTTAGTGATTCCTTCAGAGTGAACACGGGTGAATCTGACTGCAGTAGATGTGAAAGATATGAATAAAAGTGATGTTTATTCAGCCAGCGCACATACCTGTATTTACATCCTGTTTTCGGTCGAAGTCCACAGTAGTCGATTGTCGAGTTCACGCGCGTGATCATAGGTACTAAACCTATGCGCGTGAACTCGACAATCGACTACTTTGGACTTCGACCGAAAACAGGATGTAAATACAGGTATGTGCATTTATTATTTACGATATTTATTCCTCTTTTTAGTCAACTTTAGCATGGGTGTGTTCACTTATGCTAGCACTGTATATCATTGCATAAAGAACTACTACTTCAGCTCTTGTGTGCTAAACACCACGGGGGAAATAATTTGAAATGTGGGTTTGTCGACAAACCAAAAAAATCAGTCAGACATTATGGATGACGTTGCCATGCAATCTGAAAACCAAGCCTCCTACCCTCTGTCATGTCTCTTCTGATCATAAATTTAATAACCTGGGATCGCTAACCTGCAACAATAAAAAGACCCCCTGAAAAAAACATTCACTTTCCTTATCATACAACAGATTGGGGTCATAAACACACAAACACACCGGAACCGGAAGGGCAAAAGGTCACAAACACACACATGTTGTTCATAAAGCATGTCAAAAAAGGCCATAAATCACAGGGGCATAAATCAAAAGGGACACAAGCACCCTCATATAGGCCTTGTCCACACGGACACGGGTATTTTTATAACCGTGACTTTTTTTACGCGGTTCGGCCGTTCGTCCACACGGAAACGCAGTATCAGGTCACTGAAACCGAACATTTTTGAAAACCCCTGCCAGGGTGAGGATTTTCAGAAACGCCGGTTGCAGTGTTGTCGTGTAGACAGTAAAACCGGGGTTTTTGCTTCTGATTCAGGCTTCTGATTGGCCAACGTGGCTTTACGATCGCCAGAGAACGTTTCTGAGCCAAATGAAGATAAAGATGTGTTCTGGTGACTGGCGTGTTTATTGAACCAATCAGATAAGAGTAAACCTAGAGTCAGCGAGAAGCTCATCTGATTGGCTACATGAAGAAGGTGGACCCGCCCTCCTCTTCGCGCTTGCAAAACTCAATGAGTGAGAGAACCGTGCCAAAACTGGAAGCGCAGGTAAAGGAAAGACGCAACTATACAAATGTTATTTTGGTAACTTTTTTAACCCATGCACACAACAAGTCATATAGACATTTGCAACAGTTTATTTTTTTACATAAAGTTTGATTTTACGCAATGAATCTGTTTTGCAGTTCCTAACTCTGTTGCTTTCGGTTGCCAATTGCTGTTCACAGGCCTGCAGTGCTTTTTGCCGTATTTGTGTGCAAAAACCATGCCAAAAGTGTTAGCGCGGGAAAAATGGAAGTCAAAGAATACAGATCCTATTTATTTGCGTTAGCATGAAGCTGCAGATTCACAATACATGAATTACACTTACGAATAACAGTTAAATGCTGCAAATATTTTTTTCTTACACTTGAAAGGCGATTTACACCTTTACAAATCTTCTCTTGCGTATGCAAATTTAATTTACGCTTGCAATCTTATGTACACTTTCACAAATCTAACTCTGCGTGTGCAATTCATTATGGCATCATTTTACCTTCATAGATGTGTGAATCCCCCCCCCCCCCATCACACACACACACACACACACACACACACACACCTCTTCTTTGTAATCACGTGATTTTTTTTACCATCCTCAAGGGAAACCCCCCACCGTCAGTTCAGTTTGGCCGTTTGTTTTTTCAAGAAGTTGTTATTGGTGGTGGGGGGGGGGGGGGAGAGATGTTATCCAGAATATAGTTGAATGAACCACTTTTGAAGAATAGAATAATAAAGTAATTTACTCTGCAGAATAATAAAAGAAACGCTGTGAGACAGGAGTACTGCCTGCAAGATCCAGCAAAGTTTAATTAACTCTCACTCTTTTCTTAGCTTTCAGTGTATTCACAACATTAACATATTTAACTTTACAGAACAACAATTACTTGTTTCTCTGTAACACAACACATTCCATTAAAGAAAATAACATTTCAATAAAGGCTTTTTTTTAGAAGTTACTTGTTCTGCAACACATTAGAATCAATCACAATACATTTACTACAGTGTTTTCACATCATCATAAACATTCATTCCATTGTCACACTGCCACATAAATGAATCTCGCATTTGGCTTCAGACTAACCTCATGTCTTACATGCAAGTCGCCATTTTGGCTCTAGTTCACGCATGCATGTGCCGCCATTTTGACTCGAGATAACTCCAGTAGCAAATGTACATTTAACTCGCTTAAACTTTATCATCCAATTACAATCGACATATAAAACACTTTAGAAACATTCATAAACTCTTTTCACATGAGTATTTTCTCTCATTTCACTTCAAATACACATATTTGTCACTCCTGTGTAATCCGATATATATGACTCATTACTGCTTGCATATTAATAAAACAGTCTTTCTCAGTAACCCATCAAAAATCAACATATACAGCTTTGGAAAAAATTAAGAGACTACTGCAAAATTATCAGTTTCTCTGGTTTTACTATTTATAGATATGTGTTTGGGTAAAATTAACATTTTTGTTTTATTCTATAAACTACTGACAACATTTCTTCCAAATTCCAAATAAAAATATTGTCATTTAGAGCATTTATTAGCAGAAAACGACAACTGGTCAAAATAACAAAAAAGATGCAGTGTTGTCAGACCTCTACAAGCAAAAAACTGTTTGTTCATGTAGCCTCTGTCAGTTTTGAGATTTTGGATTTTTTAGCTTTTCATAATGTGTTTTTTTTTTTTTCAGACTAGTGGAAAGAAAACGTTTACGTGTATCTTATCAGCCTGATCTCATGAAATGCTTCTCTATAGCACGCATTGTAGCATTTGTGCAATTTATATATGAAATTTTTACGTGCATTTGATACGCAGATTTCAATTAGGCTACAATACATTTCTTTAAAGGCCGCTTTCTCAAAATCAGAATTTTTCTCCTACAGCCAGAAATCTTCACTACACACTCCAAACTTTACAGTTTTATTCATATTCTGAAGGTTTTTACAGAGGGATTTGTTCATATATAATTTGCCTTATTTTATGTTATTCCTTAAAAAGAAAATGAGAATTTATTTTCCCTCTGTAAAAACCTTTGATTCTAATACGTCAAAAAAATTAAACAAGAATTTTGAAGTTTAGATTTTTGTTCTAGAAATGCATTAGATAATTATGCATAGTCATGCATAATTAGATAATGCATCATTTCCATATTTAAACATAACATTTTAGAAAACTTGTAGGCTAATACATTTTTTTTTGTGCAATTCTCAATGTAATCAATCAACTGGGGAAGTACGGTGATATCAGGATTGTTTTTTTACCCTATTTACTGTCTTGCCTTAAAAGGACAAAACAGACGGTTGTCAGTGTATTTCATTGGACTTTTAGTGTTAGTCGGCATGGGCCTCGCCTCCCTCTTCCTCTCCTGCCTTACCCTGTCACACACACTCTCCTCCCTTTATACAAGTTGCATTTTTCAAAAAGATTGTGAGGCAGACTTGAGCTGAAAGAGTTCATGACCCTCTTAAGAACGCACACACGCAAGAAAACTCGTCCAGAGCTTTACATCATCAAGCAATGGCAGGTTTGGTGAAGTTAATGTTAAAGTTATCTATACCATGTATACTGTCAATTTTGATTATGCATTTTCTTGAAAAAACAAGCAAATTTCCCAGTCATCGATCGAGAAGTCACACTGCAGGACCGTGAGTAAAATCTTATATACTTCCAGAATTTTGTCTGAGGCTATTTTGATCGCTATGGTCTTTAATCGGCTGGTGAGCATGTCAAACTAACGATCAAAGACTGCAGATTTTAGCCTAGGATCAGAGGAATCTTTTAGGATTTGCAAAATTTGTCTCAGACGGCCAAATTGGTACAGTATGAACCCAGCTTTTAAACGGAAATACTATGTTGAAATTTCTGATTTGGGCATCCGCATCTCTGTAGTCTATAATCACCTCTCACTGTGTGACCCCGTTGAAGATTGCGTTCAGGAAAACACGGAATATAGTGTAGCCTAATGTGTGAAACCTTCTATTTAATTTACTTCAAACACACAGTGTATATAGCAGGCTAGACCAGGGGTTCCCAAACGTTTCCATGACAAGGCCCCCCAAATACCATTAGGTTCTGGCCAAGGCCCCTTTTTGCAGGATGTGTTATTGAACCCACTGACAATACTACGGCAAATATAGAAATAAATGAATAAAACATCAGATTATGTGATAATGTTTGATACCAGCCAATCAGAAAGATCAGAAAGAAAGATTTTTCATTGAGCTTGACCTGCCGATACAGATTTTAGCCAATTCCGATTTCATTTTTTTAACCACTTTACAGCACACACAAATATTAATTTTCTATCATCATCATCAAAACTTTATTACAGACTCAAGGTCCACATCTCACCACAACAATACATAAATACATACCCATAAACACACATGCATACGCACATACCTACACACACAAAAAAATAAAAAGAAGATCATTGTTCTACCAGGAGACAATTATACCAGTGTTTCCACATATGGGATTGGTAGCGTATAGTACTTAGCCGTATGTTAGTTAAGCCCATTATTATTTCATTTTGTGACCCATTAAGCCGGCACATGAATTTAAACATTAGGTTTCTTAAAACAGCATGAAAGGTCCTTACTCTTGCAACCACAAACATCTCTACACCATCTTGGTCTTGTGAGTAACATTCTCATTGCGTCGTTATATGCTACTTTCAACTTTAAAAGACTTGCCTTTCTATAATTTGACCACAAGTGTGCAGTATAGAACGCTGTGCAATATGCTTTAAACAGAGATATCTTCACACCAACCATACATGCCCTAAATTTATGTAAAAGAATATTGGCTTGTGCATACATCATGCGACACTGCCTGTAAATATCTTTATCATCTGTCATTTTATCAGTGATAAAATGACCAAGGTATTTCACCTTATTACAGACACTAAGCTTATTATTAGCCAATTTAAAATCAGGGTAGTTCAAACATTTATCATCTTCAGTTCTACTGATCATGACAACACTCTTATTGGCATTATATTTGATATCATGTTCCACACCATATACCGAACAGATTGTAAGAAGCTGCTGTAATCCAGCACTACTTGGACTAAAAATCACAAGGTCATCTGCATACATAATATGGATCACTATTGAATTACCAATCATGCACCCATATTACAGGCTCTCAACTGCCTGGACAGATCATCCATATAGAAATTAAAAAGAGCAGGTGACAAAATACCCCCTTGTCTGACTCGATTGCCAACCCCAAATAGAGCAGACAGAGACACTATTGCCCCATTTCACTTGCATAGTCTGGTGGGCATACCAGTAAGCCAAAATTCTCACAATATATTTGGGCACCCCTCTTTGCCTTAATATATTAAACAATTTACCATGATTCATATGGTCAAATGCTTTAGAAGCATCAATAAAACACATAAGAACTGATGAGTTTGTATCTCTATATTTGTTCACTATATATATATATATATATAATTTATAAAACACCACTTTTACCCAAACTGATTAATAAAAACAAGTTTAATCGGGTACATTTAGGTACTTTTAGTGTGAAATCATATTTATTTTGTCCATCAAAAGTGTGCTTTCACTTTAATTTAGCATGAGCAGCGCAGCAAAAATAGACTCACCGAAACCCTCCGCTTCACTGCTGTTGACGCGACGCTCCTGTATGTCACGCGCTGCTCCTGCTCGCGGTGTGAATGCACTCATTGAACATGCATGCCGCGCTGGCGGTCTGAAACGGCAGTAATTACCCCTCATTTACACCGCACACGTCTGCAGCGCATTACAGCTGCGACACGGCTACCGGAGCTGATCGCGCCCATTCAAGTCAATGCTTGTGTTTACACTGGCCGCGACGCGGCGCGTTTCAGAAGCTTCCCAGAAGCGGCTCTCCGCGCCGCTTCGCTAAATATAGGCGCCTAGTCTATTTCTGACGGACGCGCGTCCAAGTCGCACCGGAAATACAAAATAAAAAAATAAAAAAAACATTGTCATATTCAAAATAAACACCCTGTGCAAACTCCCAAACGTATTCACACCAATATCCTTGGTAGAAACCATAGACATATGGTAGAAACCCCAAAATCAAGAAAAACCACGTCGGACAGGCAAATCACGTGGTCTCGCGCATCCAGTCGCTCCGCTTCTGAAATGCTCCTGGTGTGAGTTGGCACCGCGTGGAGGACGGAATAAAACCTTGTCGCAGACGTAATGCACCGCACACGTGTGCAGTGTAAATGAGGGGTTAGGTTTCCTACATGTGCGTTCCGTGTGCACGTGTGATGCTGATGTTGCGCCCGAGTGCATTTGACTGGCATAAAATCTGCATAATGTCAAACTGAAAATCACGTGAAAATCTGCCATTTCCGGTCACCAGCCGATCAATCAGTTAATCTCTAAAATATTAGCATTAAAACTATAATGTTCAGATAGGCTATGCAACAAATAATTATAATGCTATTCCATAACAATACTCATATTAACAAATATCTGTACGTTTTTTAACTTTTTAAAGCCCCCCTGGCGCCCCCACTTTGAAAACCCCGGGGCTAGACTATCCAATAGGCTATACACCTGCTAAACTAAGACACTTTGGGACTTTCCTTAGACATAATGATTTGTGCACAGTCACACTGTATATTATAACTCCTAAACCAATCACAGAAAACTTTCTTCATTTTTACATTTTCAAAAAATATAATTCCGTCTGATTTTTAAGCTGTTTTTCTATTATAAATAAATAAACAAATAATAAAAACCCACAAGATCAAACATTTCTGGTATTATTATCATTGTGGGGACATTTCTCGAGGCGGTTTTAATTCAATTAAATTCAATTCACATTTATTTATATAGCGCTTTATACACATCTATTCAAAGCAGCTTTACAGAAAATGCATGAGTCCATATTACAATGTTATTATCAGAGGAAACTGTCTAAGTTATGTATTTCAGAAATGTATGTAGCCTACCTACATATACATATCAGTTAGCTAAAAATTTATTCATTTTAACAATGTAATAATTTAATGCAGAAACAATGAGCTCATTGAAGTAATGAATACTTGTTAGTTAACAAATGATTATGACATTTAGAAAAATTTAGCATAGGTTTTAACATTAAAGAGATATGGTGTCGGGCGTGGTCAGTCGTACACCGGCATGTAAATGAAGGTGAAGGGAAGAATAAAAACAACACGTTCTGTTGGTAACCTCACTCTGTGTAGTGTCAGTTATTGAGACAAATCTACATATCCGATCAGTAAACATGCATGACTGACCAGGTGTAAACAGGACCTGAAAACAAACAAATTAAAGGATTTTAACTAATCTAACCTAAAACTAATACATTTTTTAAAACGTCCTGCTCAATTCTGTTCATTTAATGGTAATAAATTAGATCAAAAGGTCACATGAAACAAATTAATTCAAGTGTATCTAAACTTTAAACAAGGCCAGAGAAAAATGTTTGTGAAAGAATAGTTTGTGAACAATAAAATGTGTTCTGTGAAAAGCTGCAGCAGCTGCTCCTGTAGTTTGGGCTGGGGTCCACTGGACTAAGACCACTGCATGTGCTGTGACACATAACAGACATTTCCATCATGTGATGTCTCATAAGCAATATGTTGTCTTTCTTTTGTGCTTCTAGAGACTCTAGCTGGTTTGGCACAGGTGAGAGAGTTTAAATTTCAAACCATGTATAAAATGTATTAATTCCAGCTTTTGCTTGAAATAACAATTCTTCTATGAAGTTTTAATAGCAAGTGCTGAACACGACAGAACAAAGTTCTAAGGGTCATGTAACCTTATATTAGTAAATGCAACAGAAAGTATAGGCCTACATTTACATATTGTTGGTATGCACTAGCACTTATGATATAATATATTTTAATTGACAGCATTTATGAAACTATACATTAATGTGAATGTACAATATCAAATATGCATCATTAATTGAATGCATTTCCAATTTGAGCATAATTGTAACTATATTATTAGCTTCTTGAAGTAAAAATACAAAAACTTGTGTTACTTGTTAAGTGTTGCTAACCTAAAAATATTAACCAAAGGACTAACTGTGTCTTGTACCTCAGACTTTGTCAACAGTGATTCCACAAGCAGTCCTGAGTTCATCCTGGATCTTCTTCCGATGGCACAGCAAACGGCTCTCCTCTATCACAAGGCTTACCTGTGTCTGCGAAGCTTCCCAGAGCTGGAGCGTACGGTCAGAAAACAAGCGGTCGAAACACAACAGCTGTTCGGATCCTCTGAGGCTCTTCTTCTGAAGGTATTCCCATGTTCATTTTCCAACAGCTTCATTAAATCCAGACTTTGGTTGATGATACAAACATTGAGATGTCCCTCATTCTCTCTTATTTCTGTCTTTACAGTGTGAAGGAACCAGTGAAAACCTTGTCACATCACTGCTGCCCAATCTGAAGGTGGCTGTGGAGAAAAACAAACCAAAATTAGCACTGAAATTCCTAGAAAAGGCCAAAGGATGGATCGGTGACATCATAATAGATGTTAAAGATATTGTAAAGAGGTGAGAATATGAATTTGAAGACATTTTCAAATGAAATACTTGCATAATGTTCAAAAACCAAAACTGATTATTAAAATAAAATATTTTGAAATATCTGATGCACATCCAGGTATGATGAACATAACAGTAACGTAACCTCATCAACCAGTGACATCATCAGTGTAAAGAAAGAGACCGAGGAGAAGCAGCAGCAACAAACCAGTGAGATGAAGGAACTTCAGAAGATTATTGATGGTCTGGAAGCAAAGCTTCTTAACATCGGTAAAGAGAAAGAAGATTATAAGAAGAAGATTGACCAGATAAACTCAGAGATAAATGAATGTAAGAGCCGCAGAAAGGAAGAAAGTACTTTTAGCTCCTTTTGGAAAATGATTACCTCCAGTACAGAGGAAGATCAGATCAGAGCTCTTGATGCTGATTTATCTGAGACCACTAAAACACAGTATCGTCTGAAAGAGCAAGAGAGGGACATCCAGAACAAGCTGATGGACAATCAGTGGAAGCTGGACAAATTAAAGATTGAAAACGGTGAGACTCTACATGTTTTCTTGTTAATGCTTAAACTTCGTGTGTATTTTAGGTTTGCTCATCTGTTTACTTCTGTAACGGACATCACAGGTCAGATGGCCAGCGTCGCACACCTTAATGAAGTCCAGAAGGGTCTGTCTCGAATCCGGGAAACTCTGGCTGAGCTTCAGAAGTTCTGGGAGAAAGTGGGTTCTAGGCTGGACATGCTGGAGAAAAAGACCTTCGCTGGGGAGGATTTGGTTAAATACCTCACTGATATGAAGAAAGAGTTCCTGGAGTCCATAGATGCAGCTAAAGAGGTAAACGATGATGATGTTTCTAAAGTTCTGCTGTTGTGAGACTTTTAAATAGCTTGACCTCTGACCTCTGATGTTAAAATTAATTTGAACAGGAATGGACAAGATTTGGCATCAGCTCCTACAAGGCCTACAACAGCTTGAGTGTTCAGTCGATTGAAGCCTACAGGTTCCTGGAGATCAGTCCTTCATCTCTGTCTATAGAAGAGTGGGAGAAAGAGTTTGAGAGCGTGAAAGAGAAACTCCAAAATGTCGACCCTGCAGCCATTACTCTGTGAGACTCAAGAGAAAATGGTATTTCCAGTATTTCCAGTATTTCCTTCATTCCTGTCCTGTTTTTTCCGACTTTTCCTAATTCTTCCATCCTCTTTTTCCTCTTTTCTTCATAGTGTCTGCAACTCAACACATGCTCTATAGTTTCTGCAACCTGACAATAGCTACAAAAACTGTTTTATTCTGTTGTGGGAGGTGTTTGATTTTATCCGGGAAGAAGACCGGATTGGTTACTGCAGTCTGATTGGTGCCACGTCCTGATTGGTCAGCTGACTCCTGGTCGTTCATTAAAGCATAGACATCATGTAGATAGCCGCCCTATCGACCGCTACTGCCTACTGGCGCTGACGAGCCGTGCGGCCGCCATCTTAGACCGGTCACCCTCTCCACTCAGTGTAATCTGTATGGCAGGTGCAATAAGCTGTCAGCGCATTTAATTAATCATACCTCACTGAATACCGAACTGTGATTGGCTACAGTGCTCAACAGACTTCTCTGTGATTGGCTACAGTGCTCAACAGACTTCCCTGTGATTGGCTACAGTGCCCAGCGCTGCAAACAGGGACGCCGTGGACCGTTTGCATGCAGCCGTCTATCTCCGTGTATCTAATTAAGTCTCTGTACTCAGTAAAACCGTGCAGAAAGACGGGTATCGTCACATTTGCACAATTTAATTATTTACTTTGTATAAAGTAGCTGTAGGCTACTTTTGACAAGACTACTTCACTGAGGTAAAGGGATAAGTAATAAGTTACACACCCAGCAAGCAATTTTGCGTTTAAAAGACGTCGAATAGCCGTCCAAACACAGCCCTGATGTCTAGGCTAAAACAAGGCTAATTTTGGGCTGTCAGGGGAAATTTAACAGACGTCTAAACGCAGCCCAAGAATAGTCATCAAATAGACAGCAAATGAATAACTACTACACATAATAGACAACAAAATACAACTTAAGGTTTCTGTTTACTCAAATATAACACACATACATGACAATCCATCCAAAAATAAATAAATATAAAACTTTTATTAAGAACAATATAAAAATTAACAACTTAAGATGATAACAAATGAAAAAATATACAATAATGACACTTATTAATTATACAATTACAATTATGAAAATAAAATATTATAAATACAATAATAAATATGTAAAGATTATAATAAAAAATATTGCTTGTTTGAAATGCTCCCCAATTGCATTTCTCCAGTCAAACTCTTTTGCCGCCGGGAAGTTGGTCATCACGGCATTCTCTTAAGTAGTTGAGATCCAACTGTTGAATATGATAATTAAAAAATTATACATCATAATTTAATGTGCATCACTGTTACTGCATAAGACATGTTTGACTACTAATATCATATGATTTGAAATTAAAATATATTGTAGATTTCTAATTAACATGATGGTAAAAACAACTTTTTTTATTTCATTTTAGTTTTTTTCTAATTGTTTTCTAATCATTTATCACTAATCCATTTATGTCTAATGTACATGTAAGTATACTTAAAGGACAAGTTCGGTATTTTACAATTAAAGCCCTGTTTTTAGATCATTTCTGATGAAATAGAATGGTTAAGATTGAAATTTGGACACATGCTGCTGGCCCGAGAATTTTCGGTTTCTGTGGTAGCACCCCCCCCCCACCCCACCCCCCACCCACCTCCACCTCCACAATGGCTGCATAGGTGCACTGGAACAATCCTTCCTAAAACGCATTATACTTTTGTTTACAAAGACGTAAAACTCACCGAGTGGTCAGGGGTGTTCACTGATATGCTCACACATATATCGTGAGTTTCACGTCTTTGTAAACGAAAGTTTAATGCGTTTTAGGAAGGATTGTTCCAGTGCACCTATGCAGCCATTGTGGAGGTGGAGGTGGAGGTGGGGGTTGGGGGGGGATGGGTGCTACCACAGAAACCAAAAATTCTCAGGCCAGCAGCATGTGTCCAAATTTCCATCTTAACCGTTCTATTTCATCAGAAACGATCTAAAAACAGGGCTTTAAGTGTAAAATGGCGTATGTAGGCCTATGACACGCCAATTCGTATTTCGATTTTTGGCGTGCTATCAACACGCATAATCGCTTTTCAGCGTGTTTATCAACGCCGTTGACTTAACGTTACATTACTCTCTATATAAATATATATGACCTACCCCAACTCCGTCCCTAAACCTACCCGTCACTGGGGTTAATACCATTTATGAGTCTTCCCCTACCATCCTAGTAAAAAAAATATCGATCCCCAGATGTAGATATACATTTTGCTTCGTTTCGCTCGGACATTTAACGGCGTAGACATACATGCGGAAGATGACGGCATGGACATACACGCGGATAGCTCAAAATGCCTATAGATAATGTTTACGCAAAGTCATGATGTCATGTTGAAACACGTCACGTTTTTAGCTATCATGTTGCATTAGAACAATGAGATGAGAAATTGGGAAAGCTGCTTTTATTCCTTTTTGTGAGTAATGTGCTGCCTGTAAATGTAAGTGTTATGTTCTGTATATTTATTGTTGTGCTTAGTTGACTGTATGCTTGATAATTTGCAAGAAACAGTGTCTTTAAAACCAAGAAAGTGGATCACATCTCTCCAGTTCTCAGGTCTTTACGCCGGCTTCTTGTCTGTCAAAGAATTGATTTCAAAATACTCATGTTGGTTTAAGCACTGAATGGTTTAGGAATAAAGTACATTTCTGATCTTCTGCTTTCTGTCCCAGACTCCCCAGAGTCAAAACTAAACAGAGAAGCAGTGTTCAGTTTTTATGCACCATATATCGGGAACAAACTTCCTATAACCTTTAGCTTAGTTTTGTTTGCTACTACCTTTTATTAATTGGAAAAATTATTAATTTCTTACACTGCACTGTAACTTTTATTATTCGGTTTTATTTGTTTTTGTTTAAGTATTTTAAAGTGTTTTTAATTGTTTTCTTATATTGTATTTTTAAATTGCCTTGCTGGTGAAATGTGTTTTACAAATAAACTTGCCAAATTAAAAAGTCCTATTTTCTTATCATAATAATGATCTAAAGAAAAGAGTAAAAGATATTTGTGGCTTTCATAACACATTATAATAAGTTGCACATGCTTCATATTTACCTCTTTGAATTTAGATTGGAAACGGGTTACAGGTCACTGTGCACTGTTACCCGCTGCTGAAACGTCACAGATTCCAACAACAACAAATAATTTAGATAAAAAACTGAGCACGTCAAAACAAACACACAGATATTTACAAGACAAAAGTACGAATGTCTTTTACCTGTTCTCTTCGACCGACAGATAAATGAATGCAATGCTCCGTCTCCTTTAAAATGTTTCAAAATGAAGGAAATGTTTATCGCGCGAGAACAGTGATCTCTAGCCTACTTATTATCCAGTCTCGCGTTGCCAGTAGTCATGCCTCAGTAGGGCTGTTGCCATCTAGCAGTTGAGAAATACTTTTCATTGTAAAGTGACATTTCACTGAACTACACATTCATCTTAGTTTAACTTTCACAACCTGCAAGGGGATTTAATTGAATTAGGAAACACCGACACCTAGAGGCCATGTGAGAATAATACTGCTGTCTGAAAACACTCACTGATTTACAAAGTTTTGACACATCTGTACTTTTGTCCTTCATATGCAATACTTTATGGAAAAAAAGTAATGACTAACTATTATAATAACTTTATATATTGTTATATGGTGCGTAATTTTAAACACCTTTTACCTTATTTTAATTATTCTCAGGTTAGGTAAAGTCAAATCTGTCCTAAATAATAAATTAACAATGTTAACAAATCTTTCTGTATATTGTTTTATTGTGTTTTATTGTGTATTATTAAGATGAATACAACTGTCTTAACTGCATGCTTATGATTTGGCGACGGAGTGAAATAGGATACGTTTTATTAAGAATTATGTGCGTCATAATCTTGTCCATCTATTTATTGTGAAATTCTAACTACTCTCATTATTAGTAATAATCATAAGCGCCGATCCCGTCGGAAATGGCCGAGCGCCCACAGGATCGGCACCAATTATTATTAACATTAAAGGTGCTCTAAGTAACTTTTTTACCTTACCTGAACAGCTTCGGAGTCATTGGAATGGTTATATTAATTATTTCGGGTTGAATGGTGGTCGTTTCGCACCCCCCTGGTGCCCGTGAGCGGAAAATCCGCACTTGCAACTTTGAGCCGGAAGTATCGCGTGATATCAGGTCTCGCGATGTAAACAATTGCTTTACGGCCAAAAGAAATCTGCTAAAATGCTGTCATTATTGCGCTCCCTCACGCTGTTCGAACCCGAATGAAGAAGACGTTTTAAAGAATGTCCCATCTGCTTTGATGTCGTTGATCTACTAGCCTCTGGTGTCTGAGAATCACCAACGGGTTTTTACAACAGTGTTGTCAAATATCTATTCCGAAGCTGTGGGGGGAGCTCTAGAGAGAAACCTGCGAGCAAAAAGCGAGAATAGAGCGAAGAAATCCCGAAACTACTGAGCCCTGCTTTAAAGGAACCGTATGTAAGAAATGTATTTCAATTAATCATAAAATGGCCCTGATATGTCACTAGACATTAAGAAATCATGTTCATTTTAAATACTTATATCACTGACAACAGTAGTCCGGCTAGGATATTGTAATTTAAAAGTGAAGTTGCAGCCCTCAACTGATGTTGATGTTGTCATGTTGTGTTTTGGCCTGAAGCCCCGCCCTCCACATATCTACCAATCACGAAGTCAGTAGTGTTTCGGCATCCGGGTTGCCAGCTCTGCTCTAGTTACCACAGCTGCAGCTACAAACGTGACGGGTAAAAAATGTCTAACGTTACGAAACCTAAAAGACCTTGTTACGAATCCGAAATACGTCGTGACAAAGTCCGAAATAAAACAAGGATTTGTATAGGAGAAAAAATCTTACTGTAGGACTCGTCACTTGCCATTGGAAGTTCCTTGTAGCAGCCTACGTTCCTGCTGGATCCTGCAGCGTATCTGGCAACCTCAAGTCAGGGGGGAGGGGAGACACCCATAGATATCATATATAAAGGCTAGATGTCTCGTGCGCGCTGCTGGCCAATGGAGGTCGACGTCTGCACGTGGCGGCCATCTTGCCACAGACAGCTCGCTCACTCGTAACATGGTGCATGTACTTTTAAATAACCATAACTTGCTCAATTTTCTACCTATTTTCAAACGGTTTGGTTTGTTAGAAACATCAGAGATGTAGTTATGACACTGCATACATATGAATAATTATAACATACAGTGAGGAAAATAAGTATTTGTACACCCTGCTATTTTGCAAGTTCTCCCACTTAGAAATCATGGAGGGGTCTGAAATTGTCATCGTAGGTGCATGTCCACTGTGAGAGACATAATCAAAAAAAAAAAAATCCAGAAATCACAATGTATGATTTTTTAACTATTTATTTGTATGATACAGCTGCAAATAAGTATTTGAACACCTGTCTATCAGCTAGAATTCTGACCCTCAAAGACCTGTTAGTCTGCCTTTAAAATGTCCACCTCCACTCCATTTATTATCCTAAATTAGATGCACCTGTTTGAGGTCGTTAGCTGCATAAAGACACCTGTCCACTCCATACAATCAGTAAGAATCCAACTACTAACATGGCCAAGACCAAAGAGCTGTCCAAAGACACTAGAGACAAAATTGTACACCTCCACAAGGCTAGAAAGGGCTACGGGGAAATTGCCAAGCAGCTTGGTGAAAAAAGGTCCACTGTTGGAGCAATCATTAGAAAATGGAAGAAGCTAAACATGACTATCAATCTCCCTCGGACTGGGGCTCCATGCAAGATCTCACCTCGTGGGGTCTCAATGATCCTAAGAAAGGTGAGAAATCAGCCCAGAACTACACGGCAGGAGCTGGTCAATGACCTGAAAAGAGCTGGGACCACCGTTTCCAAGGTTACTGTTGGTAATACACTAAGACGGCATGGTTTGAAATCATGCATGGCACAGAAGGTTCCCCTGCTTAAACCAGCACATGTCAAGGCCCGTCTTAAGTTTGCCAATGACCATTTGGATGATCCAGAAGAGTCATGGGAGAAAGTCATGTGGTCAGATGAGACCAAAATAGAACTTTTTGGTCATAATTCCACTAAACGTGTTTGGAGGAAGAAGAATGATGAGTACCATCCCAAGAACACCATCCCTACTGTGAAGCATGGGGGTGGTAGCATCATGCTTTGGGGGTGTTTTTCTGCACATGGGACAGGGTGACTGCACTGTATTAAGGAGAGGATGACCGGGGCCATGTATTGCGAGATTTTGGGGAACAACCTCCTTCCCTCAGTTAGAGCATTGAAGATGGGTCGAGGCTGGGTCTTCCAACATGACAATGACCCGAAGCACACGGCCAGGATAACCAAGGAGTGGCTCTGTAAGAAGCATATCAAGGTTCTGGCGTGGCCTAGCCAGTCTCCAGACCTAAACCCAATAGAGAATCTTTGGAGGGAGCTCAAACTCCGTGTTTCTCAGCGACAGCCCAGAAACCTGACTGATCTAGAGGAGATCTGTGTGGAGGAGTGGGCCAAAATCCCTCCTGCAGTGTGTGCAAACCTGATGAAAAACTACAGGAAACGTTTGACCTCTGTAATTGCAAACAAAGGCTACTGTACCAAATATTAACATTGATTTTCTCAGGTGTTCAAATACTTATTTGCAGCTGTATCATACAAATAAATAGTTAAAAATCATACATTGTGATTTCTGGATTTTTTTTTTTAGATTATGTCTCTCACAGTGGACATGCACCTACGATGACCATTTCAGACCCCTCCATGATTTCTAAGTGGGAGAACTTGCAAAATAGCAGGGTGTTCAAATACTTATTTTCCTCACTGTACATGTTCAAACATTCAGAATTATAGCCACGTTAATAACATTTGTAAGAAACCAAACCGTTGGTAAATCCGTCAAGATTTCAGCGAGATATGAGGATTTGTGTGCATGCTGATCACTCACCTTAATGCACAGCTTCACTGTGGCAAGATGGCCAAACGGTGATGCCGGAAGTGACTGCGCCATAAGACATCTAGCGTTTATATATGATATCTATGGATACACCGCTCTACAGTAATTTGAAAGTGATTGCAGTACCAGTTTTGGCCACAATCTTACATACGGTTCCTTTAACCCTCTGGGCTTCTTCGTATTATAGTCACACTTAGCTTCCTCCCGCCCGAAAACGGGCGAAGCCTTAAAATCGTACTTTACTTTTTCCCAGGATAACCAATCAAATATATTTTTGTTCTATAATGTTTTCTGATTATTATTTAGAATTTTTGGAATTTTTTATGATATTTTGCATTAATTATATAATTTTTATGAGCTATTATTTCCATTAGAATTAACATATTATTTTATATTTTTTTTATTTTTTTTTATTTTTCAATAAATGCAACATTTCACATCAAAATAGAGTGCAGGCCTAAAAAAAAAAAAATTTAACTGAGAAGAGCGCCATCTAGTGGCTTCAAAATGTATTAATTTGTGTCATGTCCTATAACCGCCTATAGGCGGCCTATAGCTTTTTTATTTATTTATTTGATTTATTCCCATTCGGGTATAATAATCCCATAATTATTACTAAGCAACCACTGAATGGAACAACACAAATTATATATCATTTTAAAGCTTAGGATCTCAGCTTTTTAATGCATCTAATCACATTTATTAACTCCTAACGAGTGCTGAGTAATCCCTCTAAAACCGAGTGTACCGCCAGCAGGCGCCACCTAGCTGCGAAAATATTCTTTACCATATTTTTAAAAAATCTTGCCTTGATTAACACAAAGTTGATGTCATTTGAAAGCTTAGAGTCTGAACTTTACAGTGAATGTATCCACTTTGAAAAACTCTTAAGTATTGCTGAGTTATTTGCTGATAAATAGAATTTTTTTTTCATAATCTATAAAATAATGTACTGCAATGTGTCAAAAACATCATACAGCTCATGAAACATTCTCAGATAATTGAAAATGGCACTTCATTTTTTACAGCATATTATTACAATTAAAATGAGCCCAAAATTAACATAATCTATTGCTTTTATGACAAGATATTCTTCATGAAGAAAAAATTGCCCATGAGGGGGTGTCAAAGACTGTACAAAAAGGCTATCTCTTTTCCAAATGCTGTAACTTTTGATTCCTTTGTCCAAAAATTATTATTTTTTTATCCAGATGCAGCTAACATGTAGGGGGACTTCACTAAAAAAGAATTTTCCTCCTACCTTATTTCCTTCCTGAGTTATTCCATGACAAATAAGAAAGATATGCAAAATCATAATAAAAATTATATATATATATTGTCTTTTATCCGCTGTTTCTTGGCAGGACAATGTCCAAATGTAATGTAATTTATATTTTCAAAAAATTTAAAAAGAGTTCTTTCAAACGATACCTACCTTTTGACTCTCCTTGCTATAGTTTTGGAGTTATTATGATTATATCATTTTTATATAGTTTGGGGCAAAATTTGCTGTTTCAGTCTTACCAGTTCATTTCTCTCTGTGTGTGTGTGTGTGTTTGTGTGTGTGTGTGTGGGGGGGGTGTCTTATTTGCACTCTTGATGTTCTAGAGTGTCACCCCTTCATTGCTGTACACTTTTTTTCAGCACAGTGGCTGATCTGTAGCTTGTACCACCAAAAGTTTCTCAGAGTTTTCCTATTTTTTCGTATTTCCCATTCATTTCCTATGTCGCCCGTTTTCTGGCGGGAGGAAGCTAAGTGTGACTTTTTTTTTTACGACCCTTTAACATATCAGAATCATCTCCTTGATTTTTTTGTGTGTTCATATAGGTAATAAAACAAAAGTCACCAAGTTTCACCCCCATCCGATGAAGCAAAAAAATTAAACAATTCGAAACATTCAAGTTTTCGCCCGTTTTCGGGCGAAGAAGCCCAGAGGGTTAAAGCAGTGGTTCTCAAACCTGTCCTGGAGGACCACCAACACTGCACGTTTTCTTTGTCTCCCTAATCAAACACACCTGATTCAACTCATCAGCTCATTAACCCATGTTTGATTAGGGAGACAAAGAAAACGTGCAGTGTTGGTGGTCCTCCAGGACAGAGAACCACTGCTTTAAAGCATATTAAACTTAAAGAATATGTTGTATTGTTACAGATACAGCCACTGAAATATGCAGGACCAAACCTGCAGAAATTAAAAAATAAAATAAAATTTTATTTGAATTTATATGTGTGTTCATTTATTTTTATATTTATTTATTCCCAAATGTATTTATTTCCATATTTATTTGTTTATTAATTTAGATCAGAGTTTGCTACGGGATGTGTTAGATCAACTGAAGAGTGCCAAGTTATTTTCACAGATTCACATTATTGTGTCAAATTATTTTGAAGTGACTGTGTTAATTTTGAGTGGGAGAAGCCAGACTCAGTCGCTCAGTTCTCCTCTGGCCAACGAGCGAACAGTGTGTGATTATGATTTGGGCAGCATTACAGGTCAGAAGTCAGATTGGATCAGAACATTCACAATATTTATCCAGTTCCATCTTGGAGGTCGGAGTCATCACGGTATGGAGACGAGTTTGGTGAGGTGTCCATGAGGCCTTCACAGGGCTGATGAGGCTGGCACTTCAGGGATGCGTTGTGGTCGTGTCCAGGCGCAGGTTCACCGTCTGATCTGGATACGGCCCGGATACCCCATATGGAAAAGGTTTGCTAAAAACACATGTGATTCTTATATGTTCCAACAGAATATTGTAAGGGACATATATGCTGCAAAAACCACATATATAAATTGCATAATATTAATGTATTTTTAATCATATTATGTCAAATATGTCCTACATACAACTAAAGCCATATAGATTTTCATGATGTAAAAACATAGGAAAATAATGCTAATTTAATATGAATGTCCAGCATGGACGTGTATAAAACACAGTGCACTTTACCAATCAGTGTAAGGCTGTGCTTCACTCATACTCTTATCTTGTCCTAAGTCGAGCCCTATGCCTGTAGTCAGTCATGGTTGGTAACACTTTATTTTACGGTGCCCTTGATACAGAGTAATTACTTAATTAATTACTTAGTAATAGACGTTGTAATAACATGTAACAAAATGTACTTAACATGTAACTAAGTTATGGAACAGCCTGTACTTACAGATTGTAATTACGCACATGTAATAGGCAGCTACTGTTACACATGTGTAACAAGCCGAGTCTGTTACATACGTGTTACGGACTTGGTACACTGTAATTATGTAAGAAAGTACTTAGTATAACACAATGTAACAACAAGTACTTAAATATGTTAGGCTACTGAGGTCTGCAGTTACACATGGTAAATGTGTATGTTCTGTAGCATTACTTGTATGTAACATAAAATAAAGTGTATCAAGATTGTACTTAAGTGCACTTCCTGTGTATCTACATATGCAGCCTGATCTCACGGCAATTCGTACGAATTCTACGAGGTGGCTAATTCGTACAAATTCATATGACCTCACTCATATGAATTAGTACGATTTTTGCTAAATCGTACATATTTTACAAATTGCCCAATTCGTATGAATTCATACGAATGACCTACCCCTGACCGAAATACACAAACCTGCCAGACATAGCTATGTGAGCGTGCCGTGAACGCGCATGACGTCACGCCCAGTCTAAAATTCCGGCCCGAATCCCTCTTATTTATTTTACTTTACAGGATTATAGAGGCAATCGCAGTGATCAGAGAAGGGCTCATTCAGCCCATCAGGCAATTGTTTAAGCATGTATGGGTTAGAAAACGGGTATTTTTAACATGAAAAGTTGCGCAATGCACCTTTAAAAAAGTAGGCTACTTCAAAAAGGAAAATAAGAAGTCATACAGGTGTAGCCTAATATAAAACTAACTATAATGTGGTAGAAGAAAACGAATGTGGAGACATCGTTTCAGTCAGTAAAGATTCATTTTGGAATCTAAAAAGACACATCTCTCAAAAACATGCAGTGTGCTATGTGAACACGCTGGGAAGAAAGCAAAAGGTTAGCAAATTGAATACGGTAACTTGTAACAAAGTGTAAATTAAATATAGCATAATATTCAAACAATTGATACAAGCCCATTTAAACTTTAATCCTGTGCGCTACTTCAGTTATAAGAATGTTGGCCTAATAGTTAATTTAGCCTACTTTTAAAACGTTTATGTATTTTTTTAAAATTTTTGTTTATAGAAATTTTATTTATATTATTAGGCCCATTTATTCATTTTATTTTACAGCAGTTTGTGTGTACAATGGATATAAGCCCATTTAAATTTTAATCGTGCGCGTTGCGCAAAAGTTTACTTATCAAAATTCTGGCCTAATAAATTTACTTTTAAAAAATTTATGTAGGCTATATTTTTGTTTATATAATTGTTATTTATATTATTAGGCCCATTTATTCGTTTAATTTTACAGGTCTTTGTGTAGGCTATATTCCTTCTTACATAGGCCTAATTTGTAATTTGAAATAAAACATTTCTATTTGAAAAATGTTGTTGTTGCTCATTAGTTCTTTAGGAGGTAAGGCTGTGATCTAAGCTAAAAGTGATATACATGCAGATTTTTTTTCCTTTTTTGGAGCGAGCGGGGTCGATTTGAGTGGAGCGCGGAGCAAACTGCGTTGAGCGCTGAGCGATGATGAGCGGAGCGGCCTGATGTAGCTTTGAGCGGGGGAGCGGAGAGGTGAACATTTCCGTGAGCGATGAGCGGAGATTCTCACCGCTCCACTCCGCTCATATGCTCTCTCGTACTATACAAATTACAAAGGTTTAATTGGCATCTTTATTTCAAACGACCCGACCGACCGCGACCCGAATATCATTAAAAATATTTTTGGATGACTCGTAACCGCGGGTGACCGCAGGCACCCGCTCATTTCGGATCAACCCGCGCATCACTACTGCCTACTGGCGCTGACGAGCCGTGCGGCCGCCATCTTAGACCGGTCACCCGCTCCACTCAGTGTAATCTGTTTGGCAGGTGCAATAAGCTGTCAGCGCATTTAATTAATCATACCTCACTGAATACCGAACTGGGTTTTTTTCTGCAAAGGTCATACATGTAGCTATGATATACAGGACACATGGTTCGGCATATTTTAATATTCATAGTAGGCTTAACAGTAATAAAGTATTCTGATATGACCAGACGTCCGAGATCAAAACTAGGACATTTTGACTATCAATCTGACTGAAAAACAAAAACCTAATGTTGTGTCTTCAAAAACAAAATGGGGATAAAGGTAGTTTTTTTTCTGTATTTAGCCAGGGACAGTAGGGGTTGGAACGAGACACGAGACATTGGCTACAGTGATTGGCTACAGTGCTCAGCGCTGCTAACAGGACCGTTTGAATGCAGCCGTCTATCTGCGTGTATCTAATTAAGTCTCTGTACTCAGTAAAACCATGCAGAAAGACTTGTATCGTCACATTTGCACAATTTAATTATTTACTTTGTATAAAGTACCGGTAGGCTACTTTTGACAAGACTACTTAGATTGTGTATGAATGTGTGACAGCAAACATGAAGCTGTGTGGGCGAAAAACATGTAAACAATTTTAAGACTATTTTGGCTACTAATCGCTGGTCTGAATCTGGGGCCGTATGTATAAAGCCACTCAGAGTAAAATTTTAGTCTCAAGTCTGTCAAAATTCTAAGAATGACGTCATTTTACTCTTATTCCTAAACTTAAGAATAAGTGTGATTCATAAAGGTTCCTAAGTGTCAAGACTAGGTCTCAGCTCCTAAATTATTTAAGAGAGCTGAAGAGGTCTCTTAACCTAGTTAGGAGTAACAAGATGGCAGCAGAGAGGAGGAGGCCACGCACTTTTCAATGAAAATATGATGTATTGGACTTACAGTGTGGACTTACAAATGATGGCGGAGTTGATTTTATAGCAATGAAATAAAAAGGAAAGTAATAATTAAATTGTTGCTGACTGGAAAAAAGCAGCAGTACACCCGGTGATGACTTGAGCTCATCATTCCACAGTAAGCAGGGTCTTAATTTCACTATTGTGGCACTGACCACACCAAACACATTAGTGGCTAAAAGTGATGTGCAGAGTTTTTTTTTATTGTTTTTTTTTTTATGACCCTACAAGTTTGCTTAAACCATCAAAATATAAGGAAAATAAACTTAGTGAAGATATTTATCTGACAAAATTATTTCAAGTCAAGTCACTTTTTACAGAACAGATTGTTTCAAAGCAAGTTTGGGCTGTACAGCAGCTCTAGAAGAACATAGTGTCATTGTGCAGCTTAAGTTAGTTCAATGATGATTCATTTCCAATGTAAAAGATCATTAGTTATCTAATTAGTTCATTATACAGCCGCTCTGAGAAAACAGTGATGTCATTGTTCAGCTCAGTTCAGTTCTCAGACAGTGGTGTCAATCCAGGCAGATCAATAATATTGTTGAAAAAAGGGCAAACTACAGCAACAGGTTTAAAAATAAAAATAAAAAAAAAGCTCACAGGAGAAGAAAAAAATCATACGTTGTCTGCAACATAGTCAGTTATTAATATTTTATTGTCCTCTCTTGTTCATTTGTTTGACAACCTTGGCTAAAAAAGATGTCTGTACAGTTTGACATGTTTCATTGTGTTATCACAAATAAACAATTGACTCCGAGCACAACTACACAATACGCGTACAAAATCTTTAACACATTTTTAATACTATTTGAATAAAGGGTGAGTGTCAATTTTTCTTGGCCTCACTTTTGGCCAATACTATATGGCAGTTCTTTGACTTTCCAATTGATCTTCAAATCTCGCAGTAAAATAAAGCCACTTTATTGAGTATTTCGGGCTTTCCTGAGTTGTTGGATCCATTGATGGAACTCATGTTTGCATAATTGCTCCAACTGTAAATGAGGAGACACGCATCAATAGAAAAGGGTTTCCACAGCATACTACTAATTTGTGATAATTTTGCACAATGCACTGCAAAGCATTTTTTTAAATAAATTTAAATATTAAGCTTCAGTGTCTTAATTAAATTATTTTATTATAATTATATTAAATGATTGGTGTCATGCTGCAGTGACCTCATCCTTGCAGGCTCACTATTGGCTGATTTAGTGGCTGAGGGCGGCCATTTTGGGTTGACATCACTGTAGTCCTTAGTTCACAACACTTAAGTCCCACTTCAGTCAGCACTTAAGAATCAGTCTTATACTTTACTGAAAGTTGCTTTTAGCTGCTTTATAAAAGTCTCCTACTCTTAGAAAAGTCCTACTCTTTACTAAGTATTTTCTGACACTTAAGTCAAAGCTTAAGACTATTCTTAAGAGCATTTCTTAGAAGTTTTATACATACGGGCCCAGGTCTATTGCCAAGTCGTTAAACGTAGACCACTGATTGGGCTTGTTTTGGAAAATTCAGCGTTTCTTATAATCATTCGTTTCCAAACTGTTTAATCATATGTTTTCTGTGAGGGTTTCTAGCATCCAAGGGGGGGACAGGGAAGCGAGAGGCAATTTAGGTCGTAGATGAAGGCCTTTGGGTGTCTCAGGGACAAAGAACAGTGTGGCCTGGGCCAGGGGGGTAGAAACCAGTCCGAACCAGCAGGAGATAGGGGGTATCTTTCTGGAAATTTACAAGAAAGCTGGAAGGAGGAGTTTTTGCCAAGAAACTGTATAAGATCTGTATGTTTTATTATGTCTGGTGGGTATTCTATTTCAAAGCTGGGTGGCTGCGGCTTTTGTGAAAGGAATCCTCATTGAAATAAACCTTTTCTCTTTATTACAGTTTTGTCTCGTGAAAGTTTTCTTACACCTCTGATGCTGTTTGATATTAACTTTTGAAAATTGCCACTACAACTTGGTGTCAGAAGTGGGATCCTGTGCGGATCTTCTTCTCCTGGTCCTGAAGAACGGTTTTTGACGGAAGTGTACAATCCCGGCGGCATCAGGCAGCCGTCTCATACCCCGACTGTTTGAGATAGTGACTCAACAGGTTAAGGGAGAGAGAGACAATTCCGGCGTTCAGGACCAAGGGAGGAACTCCCACCAGGATCAGAAAGAATCCGCGGCAATTACAGAAAAGAGAAAGCATCTCTGGGTAAGAAACGGCAGAATTGTTTTATTGATGTTAAGTGTGATTTGATAATTGTGTGTGAACGTGAACCATGTCTGGCTGAATTTGCTTTGGGTACGAGCGAGAGGTGATTCAGGGAATCACAGGTTTTGAGGGAGAAATTGGTCTGACGGTCAGACCGGTTTCTGCCACACTTAGCTCGTTAGTGGACAGGGGTACCACTGGTGATTCAGGGGAATCACAGGTGCTGGTTAATTAGTTTTGCTCAAAGTCTCTGTAACCCAAAGAAGTCTTGCAAAGGTGGACGGAAGAGCCACGCCAGATTAATTGGGTGAATCAGAATCAATCGAGCGCTGGAAGGTGCTCATGAGAAGATTTTGAGTAAAACATAATTACAAAAGCACGGCATATTTGCTGAAACCCGACCGGTTTTGGGTGGAATAAAATCGGGTCTGTTGAAGACGTTTGACAGATACTAAGACACGTGTCGAAAGAGTAAAATCCAGAGGGGAAATTCAGCCAAAAATGGGGTCATCTAACAGTAAATTAGATCATTTTTATACACCAATTTTCTGTCAAATGAGAAATAATTATGGTGGTAAATGTATGGTTGACATACAGAAACTGATCAAATATCACGATTTTCCCGAAGCGGGGACCTTGAGTAAAATAAGACTAAATGTAGTAAAAGAGTCAGTAGAAAAGAACGAGGGAAAACAGAGTAGCTGCTGTGTGTGTGTCAAACATGTGTGTAAGAACTGTGAACCGACTATAATGTGTTGGGTAGAAGAGGCTGACAGGCGAGAACGAGAGCAAATACAAAAAGAATTGGCATGTAATGTTGAGAATGTTGTGTGTGTAAAAACAGTTCCACTGGAACAGAATGCTACTAATGAACCGAATGTATGTGCTTTTCCACATGTGACTGAGGTGGCAACGGCTCCGCCGCCTGCCTACAATATAGCTCACTACCCAGTAGCAGAGATACCGGCCCTCAGGCTGGACCTCGATCTGGACCGCTTTCCACCAGCCCCGAGAACAGCCCAAGAAGCACGACTTGCAGAAGCACGAGCACAAATTGAACTGGCAGAGGCAGCCCAAAGAGCAGCGCAGGCAGAGACAGATGCAAGAGAAGCGCGAGAGGGGGCAGAGGCCGCAGAGCGAGTGGCACAAAGACTAACAGCGCAGTTTCATGCACAGTTACACGGGCGTTTGAGTGCAATGCTGCGGCACGCTACTCACGCTGAAGAGGACAGAAAGGAGAAGGAAAAACCCCTCACAATGGTGGTTATGCAACAACGACAACCTAAACAACCCAACAAACCTGCATCTTCCTGCTCAAACCCTGCTGGTCGAAAAGGACAGAAAGGAAGAGCTGCTGGAGGAAAATGGAGCTGTTATGTTTGTGCCACAAATGCCCACTCGCTCCGAGACTGTACAAAATATAGAGTGTGCAAGAAGACGGACACTGGAGCAGAGCGTGTCCCACCATGAAGTCGGATTGAACCGAGGGGGCTGAGAGAGCGGGACGGAAAGAGTCCGGTTCTGGGAAGCCATTCTCAAGCTGCAGCAAAGGGAAGTGAAAATATTTTTACTAACACACACACACACACACGACGCACACACAAACACATACACTGATTTTCTTTCTGCTACCTGCAATGAAAAAACTGCTTGCAAATCTTTTTGTGTGTCTGATGAAACTTTGAGCAAAGCTATGACTGATACTTTGAGCAGTGTTGTGAATGACGAATGTATGAGATTGTACAAAAGTACAGGGTTTCCTGAAATGCCAATTTACCCGTTATTAGTGTGGTGGATTTAAATTAATCAACTTAAATTAATCAACTAACATTTGTTTTTCTTACAGGAACAAAATTCATATGCTTTTAATGTGTCCAAACTCTTTGGAAGAACTTGTGACTTGTGACTCTGAGTATGTGTCTATGGGTAAAAATAACATAGTTATGGGAAGTGAAACTAGACAGTCTGTTAGAACAAATTAAGTCATCGTTAAAACCTTGTGATAAGTAATCACAAGGGCAGAGTTTGCTTTACCTAGTAACAGAGGGGTTTGCATATGAAGAACCAATCAAATAGTGAGGAAATTATGTAATGCAGCCTGACATTTATGCCATACCCTGATTCTATAAAAACTGTTGTATATGTGTTTTTCGGTGGGATTCTCAATGGAATTTGTCTGAGATCCTCCGGCCTCTGCTTCTTGGGAGAGATTCCCTGAGAACTGCTCGGGAAGATCTCCTGGCCGTGATTAAAGCATTTAAAGGACATTTGCAGATCTGTTTGTCGATTTATTCCTGCGCAGGAAGCTAGTTTAGGGAAGCAAGTTAGTTAGAAACTCGGCCAGTTGTCGACTGAAGACGCAAGAGCCGGAGAGTTAAGGTATTGGTGTCGAGTGTAGACGCCAGAGAGAGTTTAAGGTATTGGTGTCGAGTGGAGACGCCACAGATATTAAGATCAGTAGGGTGTCGAGTGCAGACGCCCCAGATAGTTAGGTTTAGGGAAAGAAATCCATGACATTTTGGCGAGCCAGCCAGGAGTCCTCGGAATGGTCCCTCTGTTGGGCGGATGGGAGCGAGGAACCACGTTGTCTTCACTCTGCCAGACTGCAGAACCCTCTTCGACAGAGGGAACCATTCCAGTCGGGCTAAAAGGACCTAAAGTATTAAGGTAGGACAAACAGACCTCAGCACTTTTCCTTTGAAATGCTTCTAAATTAATTAAAAGGTTTAATTAAATTTTGGCTTTTCTGTTAAGTGAAATTTTGAAGAAAACTGGTAATCACATCTAAAAGATTTAAGTGATTAAAAAAGATATGTTTTACCTTGTCTATTAAGGGCAATGAATGATTATGGTTAAATTCAACCAAATTAGTATATGTTGAGTATTTTATTTGTTGTTTTTGAGAGTACGCACAGAAAGAGTTTGATGAAACTTTGTTCTGCAAATAGCAACTTGTCATACTGGAAACCAGATCCAGGAGGGGAAAATACCCTGAGAAGCTACAGTATTGAAACTTGCTTTTTGTTTGAAAAAAGACTTTGATTTTGATTGAATTAAATAAAGGTTAATAAAGAAAGATAAAGATAAAGAAAGAAATGTGGAAACAAGATAAATAGAATATTGTTATCCTGAGATTTATGAATTTTTACATTTTGAAATCAATTAAAAAATGAAGAAATTGTTAAAATTATAAATCATAATAGGAATATGTATACTCTGTGATAATTAGGGAATTTTGAAGCATAAAGAAACTTTTATGGGTTAGACTTTAATTATGTATTTATGTAGATGAGATATATAAAACTGAGCAATAGGGGCTCTTAAAGTGATGAAAAAATAGTAAGATATTGTCTTCTCACATCGCTATTTGCATTTGCGCCACAGTTAATGCAATTCTCAAAACAATTAGTACAAACTGCAAAACCTAGTTGATAACCTGCAAAAGCGTGTCACTTGCTCAAAATGGATAGCTCATTCCTCAAAATGGATAGCTCATTCCTCAAAAGCAAGTATTCATGTCAATGAAAGTGTCAGTATCATCAAGATAAAAAGTCCAGACACCATTGTTTATGAACAAGATAATCAAATGGCTTTGTCATGTTTTCATTATGACAGTTTACTCTGTAAATGTTTTCCAATGCAAAAAAGTCAGATCTTGGTGACACTACCTGAAAATGCTCAAGACAGCACTATATACTATTTGCACAGCCATTTGAAAAATACAGTAAAGTTACACAGTGCTGTATTTAGTGAGGTAACTGAGTACAAGACACTGAATATGTATGTTTCACATTTTTACTGCATATGCTCTTTGCAATTCTAATTTGTTCACAGCATTGAGCAAAAGAACAAATACACGCTTATTTACAACAAACATAAACTCCCTTTGGGTAGAGCTTTTTCAACATTTTTGCATGTAATGACTCAAGCAATGAAATGAGGACTATTAGTTTTATATGGAATGACTATTCAGCATTCACAAGTATAGTTAATTTTGACTGACATGACATAAGCAAATGATAATGTTATAAAACAGCAGAGAGTTGTATGAAACCAATTGATGCATGTCCAAAAGCATTTGCAATTTGTTGGAAGGACTGAGAGAAACTGTAAATGCACGTGTTTAAATAATATACTTTCTATATGAAAGTGTCTAGAATTTGTATCCCGTTATCCCTGGGAGACAGTGTGGAAAAATGGTTTTGATCCATGAGATTCTAAGAGTCAATGGTTTATGTTTAACTGAGATAATTTTTGTGCATTGTGCATAGTATGAGAATGAGATTGGGTGACCAACTTTAAATAGAAATTGTGATTTGAACATGCACATAACTGACATCTTAGAGTCATTTTATTTTGGTTTCTTGTAAAAGAGAAAAGAAAGAATTATTTTTGTTTACATTACACTGTTATAATTAGAGAAGTTTTCCTGCTTTTTCCTGCGTCTTTGCAAAGAAGAAGTGCTTGCTTTTTTCCGCAATGAAGGACTAAGCTTTTTAACAAATTGAAGAATTGCTGTGTTGTAAACCAGAAGAGACTTTTGGAAATTAAGCTGTTTAATTTGATTTTTGCGGTTCTCTGAGTGTTCAAGATTTCAGACAGCTGCCTTGAAAAGTGAGATGACTGCAGAAAAATAAAAGAGGAAGTGGGGCCTGCAGCCGCCCTCCTGAAAGAGGAAGTTGACACTTCTGAGGGGGGTCAGAATGGGGAGACTGATTCAGCCTGCAAAGGTGACAGTTCACTTGAGACTTTTCCTAAAGACATTTTTGCCATGCATTATGACATTTTGTGGCAGGATGGATCAAAAGCCAGACCGAGGAGAGTGCCATCACAGCCTGACGATCCAATGTATCAGCCTGAGTTCAACTAAATGACAATCCACACAGAAAGACAATCAGCCGTGTGGGCTAGGTGCTGCATTTTCAATGATCACTACAGAGACCGTTTCAAATTTAGTTACAGTATTATTAACTTGATTGTTTTTGATTATCCACTGGTTTAAGCAATTCTTCATATTTCTTCATATTTCAGCAATTCTTCATATTTCTTCAACTAACTCTTTGAATCTGCTTTCAATAGGTAACATTAACAGCCCTACTGCAAGAAGTTCAATAGCAGAAGTGAGAGCATGACTCTCCAATCTGGACATGGCAGTGAGGTTTATGTAAAAGCATTAATAGGTTATTGACATTGCAGAATTCTATGGAAAAGAAAAATATAATATAGGCCACAAGGGGTCTAAAGAGAAATTATGACTAGAAAAGTAAAAATATTGGTCACTCCATTTCATTTAAAGGTAATCTCTACATTCAATAGAAACAATGTTTTCTAATTATAGACTTTTGAAATCACATGCTGTCATCATCAGGGGTACGAGATGGAAATGTTATTTTCTTTTTGTCCATGGACCAAAGATTATGTGAAGGTTTCTAAATCTTCTTTTAAATAGCTTGTGAGCAACAACAAAAAGTTGAAAAATTGAAATTGTGCAAAGAATGACAAATTGCATTTGAGAAATTAGAACTGATTCTCTCAACTGCAACTGTAGGTCTATACATTATTATTATTAAAAGTGTTTAATCTATTTGATTTTTGAAAAGCTAGGTTTACGTCCACTGTGTAAACTCAAACACATGGCGACTGCATCAGACAATTGAAAATTGATATCCTAACGTTCAGACACTGTCGCAAGGGGAATGCCACAGTGTGTCTACGTTCAGTAGTTTCTGTCGTCGTCGAACTTTGTTACCGTTCAGATTTGGTGGTATTCCACTCCTAATAAATATATGTTCCCCATTCAGTTCATAAACTGCTATGGCAGACGAGAATGTATGAATCTCTGGCCAGAGAGGGGTGTGTGAAAGTGTGTGAAAGTGAGTGTGTGAAATATGGTGTTCTGAGAAACACAAAGACAAATAAATTATGTCAATCAAAACAGCTGTATCTAAATTTATAAAATTTGACCACACTGGTTAAAATATACCCAACAAAACAACGACCATGGATGATTTTGGCTAACTATCCTGAGCTGGGTTTATTGTTATGGCAGAAATAAACAATGCCACACCTGTGCAGTGTATAACTTTGGGAAGGCAGAGAGCAAGCAAGCTTGCCCTGTCCACCCCATATTTAACTTTTTACAGGATGTCATGGTGGACCTCATCGAACAGAACTGATTCTGTTTCCAAATGTATAAAATATTGTCTTGTTACTGTTTAACATGAAATTTTACAGGTCTCATCAAAAAAGGACGACCGGCCAGACGAGCAGGCAACATGATACATGTTGTAATTAACAAAAATACTTAAGGTCTCCATTCACAGGTTGTTTTTTGTGGTTCACTCCACAAACAAGGTCCCATCTGGGGTGCAGTGACACCTCCGTCCAAGCATCTCGATTTAAACTACACCAACCAGCCCTCAGCAACCACACACAGCAACCCCAAACGCAGACACCAACGACAACGCACCGCGTAAAGTAAGGGACAAAGGAAGTGCTAGTTTAACTTTCCTCCCTTGCCAACGTGGGAAAGCCCATTGCAACGTTTCGCAAAGAATCACCCTGGTGAAGATGGAACGTCCATGGGACAACGAGATGATCAACACACCTGGAGGAAGATGTGAACCAACTAATGTTTTAAGCTTAGTATAAGAATTAATTTTGTGTGATGTTTATTGATGTTTTATTTGTTTCAATCAAACTATACTGTAGGACTGAGAATTTAGATCTCATGATTTGAACAATTACTGATTAATTTGAATATTTCAGGTAGTCTTAAATTGGAAAGAGGAAAATCTCTTAATTCTGTGCAAATAGTATATAGTGCTGTCTTGAGCATTTAAATCAAAATGTGACTTTGAGGTTGGGGTTCAGAGAAATGTGACTGCTATTGGGAAAAATGTGACAGGACAGGGAGAGGGGGATATTTCTGCCTCAGAAATTGATATTTCTTTGGCACAAATATGACCAAACTTGTGGGCAAAAAAAACCAAACAAAAACAAATATGATGTGGGGCTGATAAAAGGTTGTGAGCCAGTTGTAATCACACCAAAATCTGATTTCAGACCATGTAAGGCACAGTATCGCCTGAAACGTGAAGCAATAGAGGGCATAAAACCAGTGTTTGATGCTCTATTGAAAGAGGGTGTAATTAGGCCTTGTGATGGTTCACAAGTTAGAACCGAAATTAACCGTACTCCTTTCTTATGTTGATGACCTTTTGATCTGTTCAGAAGGTGAGTCTATTTGCAGGGCTGACACTGTGACTCTCCTGAAGCATCTTGAAAGGGAGGGGCACCAGGTCAGCCTTTCAAAGCTGCAGTTTGTGAAACAGGAAGTGACATTCCTGGGCCATGTTATCAAACCAAACAGCAAAGCACTGTCACAGAAAAGGGTGCAGGGCATAAAAGAAGCCCCAAAGCCTGTAACAAAAAAACAGTTGCTGTCATTTTTGGGGATGTGTGCTTACTGTCGTACATTCATTCCCAATTATGCCATTTTAGAACAGCCTTTACGAGCCCTGACAACAGGGAAAGGGTTGAAGTCATGTGACAGACTTGTTTGGACAAGTGAAGCTGAGACAGCATTTGATAACATGAAAGCACAATGAGATATCTCGATTGTTAGGCCTTCTGGTTGTAGACCATCCGTTGTTTAGATGGTTGATGAAAAGCATGACCTTATGACTTCTGTTCTCCTGTAGACGCATGGTGACCGATGAGAAGGTAGCCTATTTTCAACAAAACTCGACCCCGTGGCAGCGGGATTGCCACACTGTCTCCGGGCGGTGGTGGTAGCTGAACTGGCCCTCAATGGCCTCAAGAGAGTTTGTAGGCTATGCTGATCTGACTTTAGGAGTCTCACATTTGGTGTCTTTGATTTTGCAGGAGCAGTGAACGTCACATTTGTCTACAGCTCGACTGAGGTATCATAAAATTTTGTTTGACATGCGAAATGTCACTGTTAAAAGGTGTGCACACCGCGTCCAGATTTGTTGGACGTTCCGCTTGATAATTGTGACAATGTCCTTTTTGTGGATGGATCTGCGTCGAAGAATCCACAAACAGGACAGAATAACGTAGGTTATGCGGTGACGACTGAATTTGAAACTGTAAAATCTGGCAAATTACCATGTCATTACTCTGCACAGGCAGCTGAATTAGTCGCTTTGACTGAAGCATGTAAACTGATGACTGACAAGTGTGTAACGATTTACACAGACTCGCGTTATGCTTTTGGGGTCACGCATGACTTTGGGGCTCTGTGGAAGCAGAGAAAATTTTTAAAGTCAGACGGACGACCAATACTGAACGCTACGTTAGTATCTGACCTTTTGGAGGCCATTATGCTACCAGACAAGATTGCAGTTTGTAAATGCGCAGCGCATATTAATGATAAAAGTTTCGTATCAACAGGCAACAAACCAGACTGGAGCTGATACCATTGGCGCCACTTGCGTACAAGTTGACAATAACCTTAACAATGACATTTCTCCTTGTTTACAGAGCATGCAGTCTTTTTCCACAGGGGCTGAGAAAAACAAATGGAAGACGGCAGGCTGCAGCCTTGTTGATGGTGTATGGACATCTGTCGATGGAAAGCCGTGTCTGCCCAGCCATTTTTTCCCACATTAGGCTAAATTAATGCATGGGTGGGACCCCAACCCTTGAATCTTTTAAATCTCGTCTTAAAACTCATTTATTTTCTTTGGCTTTTAACCCATCATGTTAACTGTGTGATCATATGTTGTTTTAGGTGTGTATATGTTTGTTTTATGTGTTTATATGCACATATATTATATGCGCTTTTATGTATTATCCCTTGTTCAGCACTTTGTAAACCTTTGTTTTTTAAATGTGCTATACAAATAAAATGGATTGGATTGGATTGGATAAAAGAGGGGATGATTATGCAAATGAGAGAATTGTGGTTTACCAAAGGTTTCACAATATATGCTGAGAATTTTTGCAAAAGATGTGTGATTTGCACCGCATATAACATTGCACGGGGCATTAAAACACCACTGGCAAGTCAGCCAGCCCCAGACGGGCCATTTGAATATTTAATGATTGATTTCATTGAACTAACCCCGTGTGGAAAACAGAAATATTGTTTGGTAGTCGTGGATATGTGGTCACGATGGAACACACTGTGCCTAAGACGCTGCCAGCGGGGGCGCTGTTGAGCGTGAAAACCAGACGGTAAAGAACAAATTGGCAAAATGCTGTGAAGAAACAGGACTCTCGTGGGTGAACGCACTCCCCACTGTGTTAATGTACATGAGAATGAGAAAGAGAGTCAAAAGTAAGTTTGAGCCCATTTGAAATCCTCTTTGGTAGACCACCATTCATGGGTATAACGGGGGAAAGAAGGAGGCTTCCATCAACAGATGTGTGTGAGAATGAAATGTTGAATTACTGCAAAGAGATGTTGTGTTTGTGATCTAACAGTTCTGTGCAGGTGAAAGAAATACCAGGGGCAAAGTAGCAGAGACGTTCCTGCACAAAATCAGACCGGGTGATTACGTGGTGATTCGCGACCTCAGGAGGAAGAACTGGAGGGCAAAACGGTGGCTGGGACCGTTCCAAGTCTTGCTGATCACGCATACGGCGGCGAAGGTCGGAGAATTAACGAGCGACGTGGGTGAATGCCAGTCACTGCAGGAGAGTTCAACCCATATCAGGAGAGCAACAGGAGGAGGAACCCCGACGACAAACAACAACAACAACAACGGCGAAACCTATCGTGCTGCCAGGGCCACCCGAGATCGAACGGGCCTCTGGAGAGGAGCTGGCCTGGATGAGAGACGAGGGGACAAGCAAAGGTCAGACCGAGACAATTGAAAACTGGGTGGTCAGACTGCAGAATTAAAACCAACCACGAAGAAATCAACTTTAAGTGTCCATTCGATAAACCGTATCAAAGTTCACCGGCGGCAGTTTGGGTTTGTGGTAATATCATATCACCGTTTGCAAAAGGGACTGGTCAGGGTGCTGTTATCCAGCTTTTAATGAATGTGGGAACTTCTGTGTATCTGCCAAACAAGGTGGTTGGAGTTAACAAAGAAAATGTTTAGTGAAAACCCCTTAGAATATGTTGAATGATTTTCTGTGCAGTTTATGAAAATTTATGTGCTGCCAATGATAATGATGAAGATTATGATTTGGCTGTTGTGATTGAATCCACACTGGTGGACTGTAAAATAATACAGAGAACTGCTTATCAGTGGCTCTGTTTACATTCCTGATGGGGACACACTGCTTCAAGGGTGTGCAGTAAGTTGGAGCTGTTTGAAAGCTCAATGATCAAACTATAGGCAAAGTGAGTGTTTTAATTGTGGTCAGCAGGGCCATTTAGTCCGTAATTGCAAGTAAATAAGGGAGAAAAGAAAGTTAAAGGAAAGTTGATAGATGGAAGTCGTAAGAAGATTGAAGGTTAAAAGAAGGTTGAAAGATTTAAGTCTTAAGGGAATCCTTTTGAAGGAAAGAGCTAGTGAATTGATGAATACAGGTTGATGTAAAATTACAGATGACTCCAACAAATGAGTTGCAAAATATTTTAAAAGTACCGGTAACTAAAAGGATGAAAATATGAGAATGAAACGCTTTGATAAGGTTTTAGATGATATAGAGGGACTAATCTCACGGATGATTTAAAAATGACAACTTGTAAAATGTATCACAAGCAGAGAGGGCAGCCTCAAAAGTTAGTGTGAATCCTAAAAGGAGATTGATAAACTCCTAGAAAACAAAACATTGAAGTAATTGAGAACTTGACAACTAAAATTGAGATGAAATGTGATCAAATAAGTAAAAGCAGTATTACTGGATTAATAGTTGATAAATGTAAAATATGTAGAAAGGCATCTGATTAAACAAAAAGTTTGTTAGTGATTTGAACGTGGAGGAATAGTGTTGACCATGAAAGAACTAAGAGCTGATGTTTTGCTTTCAAAAGATAAGCTTGTGATTGGCTGAGACAGTTTGCTTATCGGAATCTGGTGTGTGCTGTGGCTGAGACGTCCAGTGCGACAGAGACACGATCTGAGAGGAAATTTGTAATGTCTAAATTCCCTGATGTGGGCAAAAGACAAATATAAAAATTATGTTTATTTGAAAATGCATGTAAATTCTGGCAAAGATGCCTTACGCTGGAGTTAAAAGTTTAAGTGGAAGATAAAGTTTGATTTTAGAAGTTTAGAGAGTACAGTGTGCCAGTCCTAAATGCCTCAGAGTCTCTCTCATTCAATGTCAGCTAAAAGCTGTTAACTGAGCCTGTGCGATTTAGGGATTGAGAGATGAGTAATATGATGTTTAGTTTTTTTGTGAAACAGCAGAGATAAGTGGGACTGAGAAAATATAGATAACATTAAGTTGAATCTGCAGACTAACCACTTGATAGAGGATACTGTTTCAACACAGTTTTAATGAAATTGATGACATGTAGTACAAATTCTTATACTTATGTGAAGAGTCCTGAAACAAACAGTGAAAAGAGGAGAGCAAACGCTGTAAGCAGCTGTGCTCTGAAGCTTTGACTTCAAAGAAATGTGGAGTTGTAAAATGTTGGGGGTATCATGTTGTTTTAACATTCCTGATTACAGTGACAACATAACCAATATCATCGAGCACATGAGGAAAGCTGTAAAAGAGCCGCCTCAAGCTACTGGTAGTGAGTGGGTGGGGTGGCTGATGTCTGCATGGTCAGGGTGGTTTTATAGAATAATTCAAACTGTCTTGCCAATTGTGGGTATGGGATTATTAATTCTGTTTTGTTTACCATGCATTATGAAGTGTGTTTAAAGCTTAGTGCAGAGATTAATCAGGGCAGGGACGGTTAGCAAGTGACGTCAGTCCAAGCAGTGAAACTGACTCTGTACCCAATAACTGATGGAGAGCAATGTGATGATTATGACAGCGATGACGTGTATGCAGACATGAGTTAAATGTGTTTTCTTTCTTTTTGTTTGCCTTCCTGGGACCAGGAAAGGGATTTTCTAAACTTTGATTGTTTAGGTTTTGATGTCAATGATTGACTGTTCTATTCACTGTTTTTATTATTATTATTGTTTTCATTATTTTTATTTATTTTTCCATTGTAAGAATGATGATATGTTCAGAAGGTTAAAAACAGCGGTCATCCGTGTTACGAGGTGACGTACAAGTGGAAGGGTTTGAGCTGAGGGATTTTTATGTATACTATTTCTTTGCATTCTTTTTTTATGAATTGATATGTTTTTTCCATACTAATGTGATCTATACTATTTCTTGTTTATACTGAGGTGACTGAGGGTCCGATCTATAGTGTCGGGGATGCAATAACAGTGCTTATTCATCTAGCCCGGTTTCAGAATAAATCTTTACTTGCTTGCTATAACATAGGGGGCCTATCCTGAAAAAAACAGCCTAAGCTTTTTCATTCTAAATTTTAATGAAGGTTCAAGTAAAATGATCAGGTATATAAAAGTCAGACATGAAGAGTATAACTGTGATGTAGAGACTTGAATCAATTCTGTTCTTGAAATGTAATGATGTAATGATGTTTGATCAAGAAATTAGAAGTAAATTTTCCTTTAATACGTTTATCAGAGAATGATAAAGAGGAGGAATTGTTTTGGAAAATTCAGCGTTTCTTATAATCATTCGTTTCCAAACTGTTTAATAATATGTTTTCTGTGAGGGTTTCTAGCATCCAAGGGGGGGACAGGGAAGCGAGAGGCAATTTAGGTCGTAGATGAAGGCCTTTGGGTGTCTCAGGGACAAAGAACAGTGTGGCCTGGGCCAGGGGGGTAGAAACCAGTCCGAACCAGCAGGAGATAGGGGGTATCTTTCTGGAAATTTACAAGAAAGCTGGAAGGAGGAGTTTTTGCCAAGAAACTGTATAAGATCTGTATGTTTTATTATGTCTGGTGGGTATTCTATTTCAAAGCTGGGTGGCTGCGGCTTTTGTGAAAGGAATCCTCATTGAAATAAACCTTTTCTCTTTATTACAGTTTTGTCTCGTGAAAGTTTTCTTACACCTCTGATGCTGTTTGATATTAACTTTTGAAAATTGCCACTACAGGCTAAAAGCAGACTACACATAGACCGTCCAATTCAGAGCTAAATCTACAGATCGACCATGTCATGAAATGACACTTGCACCTTTTATATTATTATTTAAATATTATTACCAATGCGAACATAATGGGATATCAACCATCTCATGCGCTGCCTGGTCAAAAAAACTATAATTAATTAGTTTTGACTATAAGTGGGCTACAAATAGCCGATCTGAATACGAGCTAAATCGTGGCTACGCAAAGAACATGTCAAAGAAATGAAACCAAACACCTTGTAATCACAGATCATACATCTCACAAGTTATTTTGCAAAAAATGACATGTAACCAGATTCAATGTTATTTTGGCTAAAAGTGCACATAGCCGGACTATATCGGGTCTATATTTAACCGAGATGGTGAAATGATGGCTATTGCTTGCTGGATAGTTAATGTGATGATGTTCAACAGTGTTAATTTAATAAGAAGTGGTTCTAGTTGTTAGTCCCTTGTTCACTTTAAGGGGTGTGGTATTAGGGGTTCAGGGGGCTAGAGAGTTGAGAGCTAGAAGTGTGAGCGATTCTGCAGTTCTTAAAGTCTCAAGGAGAAAGAACCCGCCTGGTTACTCCTAACAAAACGCTACAATATATATTTCTGTCATTTCAGATGTTAAAAGTGTGTTGGATTTGCAAACAGTAGTTGTCTGACTACACTCTGGGCTCATCTTCACTCTCAGCAACATTAATAGGAGTTGCAGCTCCGGTCTTGTGATGAATTTTGAGTGTTTAATGTTTTTAATCGTCTTTGATTCATGTACATTTTTTCCCAGTTTATCATCACACCATCTTAAAATTATATGACAAAGTTTGCTCAAATTAATATTTTAATGCAAGATCCACACAAACATAATTTACATATTGTTATCCATATTTACAGTACATATCGAGATTTATCACACACTTTTCGGGTTACTTCGGTGTTTAAAGTGCGATAAGGTTGTTTCTCATTATGTGAAAATGCAGATTCCTGTGCAGCGAATATATATTTACAGAACATAAGCAGTGGCATAAACAGTCGCCTCGCTCGAACAATATAGTTTCTCACTTGGTCTCTTTGAAAAGAAATTTGTGAGGAGTTGTTTCCATCACTTTATATTTACTTTCCTCTCCTCTTTTTGCCTGATTTTAGTTTAAACACTGAACACGGCAGCATCACGAATCATAGATGCTGCTTCTCTTCGGCGAATCCGCTCTCCCTCACAGACAATTAGTGTTTTGCAATGTTCCTATTCAACCAATCAATTAATGCAAATTAGGTGCATGAAATAGCGCAGACGCAACGCATGCGCACAATTGTAAAATAATAATAATAATTTCAGGATCTTCGAGGGCCCCTCACACGCCTTATGAACTCAGTCACCCTTTCCTCCACTTATGACGCCCCTGTTTATGTGTATGTTAATACAAGTGGGACGGTACTTGTGTGTCAACTATTTTTGAGAAATAAATGTATTTGGTTCAGATTCCTAAAAATTTGGGTCGAGGCTTAATGACCTTGTGAAAATGTGGGTCCCACAGCCAAACCAGCTGAGAACCACTGGTATCAACATTAGTCTGTTTTTTCACCAGTGGAAGCATGTGTGACTGCTGTGACCAATAATACATTCTTTTCTATATAACCGTTTGTTCAGATTTTACAGTGTATGTTAAAGAGGTCTGTGTGGAACAGGACAGGGATTGAGCGGTAAAGAGCCTTATAGAGGGATTCCAGTCTTAAATTCACCATGGCAACAACAACTCACTCGCCACATTACAAATGATCCTTACAAAACAAGAAGTTCTGTTTGTGAGGGTCTGATGGATTTCTCTCTAAACACACACACACATTTACCATAATGATTGTGTACAGGGTCAACGCTTCAATATTTTGTATGACAGAAAATTCTTGAAAAGTGACATTTCACTGAACTACACATTCATCTTAAGCTGTGTCCCAATGAGAAGACTGCATCCTTCGAAGGCCGCGGACTTCAAATGATGCAGCCTATGCGTCCTCCGAAGGACGCACCATGCAGCCTTCGTGGGTTTTCCTAATTGCTTAGCCAGGTGTTCCTGATCACCGCTCCAGGCGCCAACGGTGCGAGAGTATGCTGCCATCCTGATAAATCATTTGATTTAATTGAGTAAACCGCTATGGAGCCATAATTGGCTATTGTCATTTTTATGTTTTATATGTAAGGATGTTTCAGGTCATGTACTTTCGGCTTAGCCGAAGATTTAAATGTTCATTTATATCTTACCTTGATGCGATTTTGTAGGCTAGTGTATTCTTTTTATTATGCACATAAATGGACCATGGTAAATATACTTACACAGGTTTTCAACCCTATTTGAATATAAAACCCAGTTGAATATAAAAAGTCCAGTGCGAATGTTACTCCGGCTCTTCATCGGCAGCTGTCAGTCACTGTTGCTAGGCGACAAAAACAATCCTCCGTAGGCTAGACCGGGACGGAGCTGTAGTTAGCAACAATTTGTTAATATTGTGACAATAGGCCTACATTTTGTTACTTTAATTTTCAAAATAACCAGTGGTGGTATGTAAGGAACTACATACTTCGTTAATACTCAAAGTAATTTTCCCACACGACAGCAACACTACAAAATTTAAAAAAAATCTTATTTTACAATATGATGCATTGTTTTACATTAAACTACACAAAAGTATATAGTTTAAATGTATCAACCTTGAAAATATTCAGAAGTAAAATGCAACATATGCAGTAATATAATTGCAAAACATCATAAAAACCCTGACAAGGTTTTTTTCCCTGCAGAATTCCTTTAGGCTACTTTTACTCTTGATGCCTTAAATACATTAGAGTATGCAAGATAATTTTGCTTAACTGAGGTTTGAAATATATGACTAGTAGTTTTTCCCCAATGTGGTATTAGTGGTTATTAAAAGTACTTTAGTGTAATAAAGTATCTCAATATTTATTCCATAAGTCAGCCCTGCAAACCTATTGGTAGACGTGGATAGTGGAAATATGCAGTCAAACACTCTGGAGAGCATCCCAGATGATGTCCCACCAGCAGGAGGCCTTACCAGGGTCTCTATTGTGGAGCCCATCCCGGTCCAGCAGCACACCAGGGTCTCCCACTCAGCTGAATAAAAGTCTACATCATTTTTTATTTACTGTAAATTTAAATGTTCATGTTGATTTTGATATGTTTAACGTATGTTGTAAATAGTTGGGGGGAAAAAAAAGGTATAGAAGAATTTGTTTCATGTAGAAATTATGACTGTCATTACAAAAATAAACAATGTCCAGAGCAATGAATTCTCTTTTATTTACACATTTAAAGTTGCATAAAAATATATAAAATGTACAGAATTTTCCTTTAAAAAAATATAAGTGAAAAAAAAGTTAAAGAAAAAAAAAATATATATATATATTTATTTTTTTCTAAATCATTCTTTCAAGAAGAGAAAACAGCCTGTCCATCCTCTCCTGTGCTCTCCTCGCCTCTGCAGTCCCATGTCTTCTCTAATCAAGTCCAAAAACTCATCCTCTCTGTCTCGCCTTCTTCGTGGTGCTGGTGCTGATGCTGATGCTGATGCTGATGCTGATGCTGATGCTGCTGCTGCCCCTGGCTCCTCCTCTTCTCGTCTTTTAATATTGAATTGAAAAGATGGCGCCGGTGTGTGTGGCATGCCGTCTCCCCTCTATGCTATTGATGATGTCTTTACTGTCTCTGTTTTTTTTATGTTGTCACTCATTGATCGCTTATGATCGCCTACAACTCATAGACATTTATCATTCCATGCCAAAGTTTTCTGGGATTCACCCCGATTTAAACAACTACGAGTTTTACTCACCACCCCTGCAGTCAAATCTACCGGGTTATCTACACCGGTGCGCTTTTGAAGTTCTACGCAGGAAACGCCAGAGGAGACGCGGAAGGCGGGGTGGCGTCGCCGTTCGGCTGAGGTTGGCCTGGGCAACGGGCTCATCTTCCACCTCGGCATCGATCTCCGCCTTGTTGAACTTGGCGTGCCACTCTCGGCTCTCTCAAGGGGCTACGGAGCCAAATCGTCTGTGGATTCGTCCGATTGCCCCGTGTACATCAACCGGGCTTGCTCAACGGACCTCTCCACGGTTCCGACGCAGGTCTGTTAATCATCATAATCTGCGATCACTCCGTAGTGCACTATACTTCCCACAGGATCCACCGCAGCTCAGGATGGCGCTTGCCAACGTTCGATCCTTACTTAATAAAACTTTTATCTGCAATGACTTCATCTCCTCAAACAATTTGGATTATTTTTTCGTGACTGAATCATGGATAAAAACAGGCGATCTCAGTGTTTTTTCCGAATCGGTTCCCCCGGAGTATGATTTCTTTAACACTCCCCGGTTAACTGGCAGGGGAGGTGGACTTGTGACTATTTTTAAAAACAGAGTACAGTGTCGCCAACAGTCAACTACCACTTTTACCAGCTTTGAACTCCAGGAAATTCATCTAAATTCTCCCTGTCCAGTTTTACTTCTACTTATTTACCGTCCACCTTCATCCAGTAATTTCATAAATGAGTTTGCGCTTACATCTCTTGGGGAGCGTTTTGACTAAATATGACCATATTTTAATAATTGGTGATTTTAACATTCATGTATGTTGTTCTGCTAATGCTTTAGCCAAGGACTTTTTAAACCTATTATCTTCTTTAAACATTGTTCAGTGGGTTAATGGTCCCACCCACTGTCACGGTCATACATTAGATTTAATTCTGTCGTATGGTCTGTCTGTGGCCGATATTGAAATTAGAGATACTCCACTTTCCGACCACAAACCATTGCTCTTTTCAACATTCCTTCCTTTACCACCCACAACTGTACCACCCCATGCTCTTTGGTCTCGCTCTTTAACCCCACTCTCTCATGTTGTGTTCTCTGAAATGTACTCTGAGGCCGAAAATCCTCTCATTTTGGACTCCCCTACTTCTCATCCGGATGTCGATGAGCAGCTACAAGCTTTTAATAACAAATGTTCCAACATCTTAGACTCTATTGCACCTCGAAAGTTTATCCACCCTCAAAAAAAGCCCCAGCCATGGATAACTAGGGACATTTGTCTATTGCGTCAACAATGTCGTCGGCTTGAGCGTAAATGGAAGAAAGACAGGCTTCAAATTTCCTTTGAGATGCTGACTGTTTCACTAAATAATTTCCAAAAAACAGCCAAGGCAGCAAAGCATAAATTCTTATCTGACATCATTAAAAAAAATGTGCATTGTTCCAAAACGCTCTTTTCTACTATCGATTCTGTTTTAAACCCTTCTGTTAAGTCTTTTCCTACGATCTCTACCACCGAGTGCGAAAACTTCCTTAATTTCTTCTCTGATAAAATTAACACTACCCGAGCACAAGTTTTTACTTCAAGAGAGCATGTACCCGAACCTACTTTCTCCAGTGCACAATGGAGCCACTTTGAACTGATCTCCCTTCAGACATGCAGGGAAATCACTTTAAAACTGAAATCCACCTTCTCTCCTCAAGATATTCTACCGTCGCGTTTTATAAAACAGGTATTTGACACTGTTGGTTCAGATGTTCTGCATATCATTAACAACAGTCTTTCAACTGGGGTTTTCCCTGCTTGTTTTAAACTCGCCACTGTGACTCCCATTCTCAAGAAACCGTCACTCGACTCCGCTGTATATGTGAATTACAGACCCATTTCCAACCTGTCTTTCCTATCAAAAATTCTATACAGCTGCAACACTATCTGCACATTAATTCTATTTCGGATATTTTTCAGTCTGGTTTTAAACCCCTCCACAGCACTGAGTCCGCTCTTTTAAAAGTTCTTAATGACATTTTAACAACGACAGACGCTGGCGATACCATGGCTTTAGTGTTATTAGACCTGAGTTCAGCTTTTGACTTTGTAGATCACCAGATTCTCCTATCTCGGCTAGAACATTCGATCGGTATCTCGGGTATGGTACTCAAATGGTTCCAGTCTTTCCTATCTAACAGAAGTTTTTCTGTTAGATTAGGTATTCATCTATCTTCTGCGACTCACCTCAATTGTGGGGTACCCCAGGGATCGGTTCTGGCACCCCTACTTTTTTCACTGTACATGCTTCCTCTGGGAACAATTATGAGTAGATTTGGTGTGTCGTACCATTGTTATGCGGACGATACCCAACTCTACATACCTATAAAACCTAATGATAACACTACATATAAGAGACTGCAAGACTGTCTCCACGAACTCAAGCTATGGCTCACTAACAACTTCATGCTGCTAAATGACGATAAAACCCAAATCATACAATTTGGTCCAAATGAGCTCTCTGACCGACACTGCACTGATCTTGGTACCCTCACGCCACACCTCACTTCTGAAGTTAAAAACTTAGGTTTTTACCTTGACAGTAGTCTTAAACTGACCAAGCAAATTAATGCCACAGTTAGAGCTAGCTTTTATCATTTACGACGGTTAGCCAAAGTCAAGCCATTTTTAAACAGGAATAGCTTCGAAACAATCATTCACGCTTTTATTTCAACACGACTTGACTATTGCAACTCACTATATGTTGGGTTACCTCTCACTTCCATCTCTCGTCTTCAGATGGTGCAAAACGCGGCTGCCCGTCTGCTCACTGGCAGCCGAAAACGAGATCACATCACCCCAATCCTACGTTCTCTGCATTGGTTACTGGTTCGATTCAGAATTGATTTTAAAATTTTATTATTTGTTTACAAATCTCTTAACAACCAGGCCCCCAAATACCTTTCTGATTTAATTATCATTCATAATCCATCCAGATCACTCAGATCAAGAGATCATCATCTCCTGGCTGTCCCACGTTCTCGCTTAAAACGAAGAGGTGATCGGGCTTTTGCAGTAGTCGGCCCTAAGCTGTGGAACACCCTACCACTACATGTTAAATCAGCCTCCACACTAGCTGAATTCAAATCTTTGCTGAAAACACATTTTTTCTCTAAAGCGTTTAATGTACCATAACGTGTATGTTTTTTGTCTTGTTTGTTTGGTTTTTCTTATCTTACTGTACAGCACTTTGGCCAACCATAGTTGATTTTAAATGTGCTCTATAAATAAACTTGATTTGATTTGATTTGACTTGTCACACACTGCTGAACTCGGCCCTGGTCTGTCCTCAGGGATTGAGGCAATGAGGACAGGGGGGTGGTGCAATGCCTCTGTCCCAACACCTCATCAATGAGGACAAACCAGGGCCAAGTTTCAGTAGTGGGTTTCCCACTCACACCCTCACCTGTCCCAGGACACTTGCAATCCTAAGGCAGAGCAAATTAACTCCTTCGTCACCATTGCGTGGCTTCATTTGGTTTTGGTAAAACTTGTGGTAATAACGTTATTAGTTTAACGACCTATTTGTAATATTTGCACTTGTGTATTATAAGAAATATCACTCACCCTATAAAGCCCACAACAATAAGAAAAGCAGTAGATAAGGCAATGGGGTTCCACTTTTATGTGTTTTTGTAGTGCTGTCATGCAAGCTATGTGGTTTTAACCAAATTTGAGTATACAGAAATATTAAGTATATTTTGCATGTGTCATATTTTGCAGTGTTAACAATGCACTTAAGATTGCACCCCTGTGTTAAGTACCCTTTTCTGCTTTTTTAGAACAATTCAGGAAAAAATGGGTCTGGGGTACATAACTCCCATACAGGCACAAAATTATATATATATATATATATATATATATATATATATATATATATATATATATATATATATATATATTATATATATATATATATATATTTAAGAAAATTAATACACACATCTTTGCTGAAATGTATTGTGCTGTTGTTGTTAACAAGCCATGGTTAAGATGAAGTTTATAATAAACTTTAACTCTGGTTTCGCTAGCTATTTGAGTAAATGAAAACATAATACTTACATTTAAATGTGAAATTTGCTGTCCACCACCGATCTCTAGTCTTGGCCGCCTTTAAAAATAAATAAATAAATGTTGTCGTCACCGGCACGCAATGACTTATGGGGTAGAATAGGGTAGGATAGGCCGCTAAGTGTCCATTTATGTATCCTTCCTTTCACAGGGAAACGAAGTGCGCATTTGGCGTCGCTTTTGAATCAGGGTAACCTTCGTCGCGTCGCGATGACGCAACCGGCCTTCGAATACGGCCTTCGGAGGATGCAGAACTGAATAGAGTGTCGAAGTTATGACGTCACTTTGTAGGCCAAATTCGCGGAAGTGAGTTAGCATTTTAGCATTACCGGTTCCCTCGCCCTAAAGTCTATGGGTTTTTTTAATGGGTTTTTGCTAAATGGCCTGAAATAAGGTCTGTGGGTAACAAAGCCTCTAAATATTTTCACGTTTTGATCTTTGACATAAAACACACCAGTTATAACCTGCTTGTGATTTTTTTTAACTTTATTGTGTCTTAAAAACAGTGGTTGCTAACAAGTTGCTAAAAGGGACTACATCCTTTGGCGGGGACTTTAGACGTCATCATGACAAACATGAAATCTCTCACTAGCCCGCGTTTCAGCTTCACGTTCAGCTTCACGTTCTTAGAAGTTTACCTTTCAGTTAATATACATAACGTTATTTTTGTTTTGTCCCGAGATGCAACCACAAGTCATCGAATGAAAATGAAATCTCGTTTTACCGTTTTCCGTCCGATGTTACCCAGCGGAGACTCTGGGTTTGTGCCAGATGGAGTAAAAAAGGCTAGCAGTAGCAAGAATAAACGTTTTTCATAACCAAATCAACAGCTAAAATACCTTTTGTCTTTCTCTTAAAATATCTAAAAGCTTGTTTACTTTGCCACTGTTTAATAGATTAGATCCGCTGCAGTTTTATTAAAGGCTAACGTTACGTTGAGAAATGTGTTTAATTAAAATATTCAAAAATAATACCTTGTGTATTGACTTTTATTGTAACTTGTTTGGATATAATTATAGAAAGGGTGGGTCCTGCAACCTGATATTTGTGAACTTGGCTTTTACCCACTTATAATAATATGATTGTATTTGTAAACAGCATTACCGGTAGTTAAGGCATTAGGTAACAATGTTAATCTTTGTTATTTTAGTAGTAAATGTTAACTATATTTAATGTGCTATATAAACGTGGATAATTCCCAGAGAACACGCTGATATGTATAGCCTTAATGCACTGTAAGTTGCCTGTCTGACAAATACACAAATTAAATGTTAAACTGTTGTATACTACTTGTATACTATTGTAACTACAGTCAGCTCACAGTAATGTGAATGTGAGATAAAATTTACTACACTGGCTCTCACATTGGGGCTTGTGGATTACCAGGTAAAAATATATAGAAAATGTTAACAAAATGAGTATATATGGTTTATTTAGGGAACATATATGGTTTAATTATAATATATTATAATAAGCATTTGCTATTGGACAATTCTCTTTAAATTCAACATATATAATTATATACAACTATTATATTAAATGTTTGGAATTTAACTGTGTTATGCTTGTTCAGAGATTATTTGTATAGTTATCTTAAATACATAGAACACTATTATAACTCCTCTATCTCTCCCTAGTTTTACTTACTCGATTAACCTTGTCCCTCATGCTGGCCCTTACAATACCGGCAAGTAAACCAGCATCTAAGCTTCACTGTTCATGTCCAGATTTATATTTAGCGTGTTTTTTAAATAAAGTTTGAGGAAGCTTGATGATGACGTTGATCCGCGACCATGGTGTGCTGGTGTGCTGTAGTCCGTTTATAGCCTACCGTTAGCATTTTATATCTGATGGCTTTATTTAGGCTTCAAAATGTATAAATTGTGGATTAACTTGTAAAGATTATCTTGATAGACAAAACGTGTTAGGGTCACAACTCTTTGTTGAACACAGATCTTATTTTTTGCGATTTTCCAAAAGTCTATGGGGAAAATGCATTGCTTTTCGATCGAGGGAACCCATGCGCCGCTAACTTCCGGGTTGTCCTACAAAATGACGTCATAACTTCGGCACTCTATTGGGACGTCCTTCGTCGCGCCGCTGTGACGCAATCTGCCTTCAAATACGGCCTAAGGAGGATGCAGCCTTCACTTTGGGACACAGCTTTAGTTTAACTTTCACAACCTGCAAGGGGATTTAACTGTATTAGGAAACACTGACACCTAGAGGACATGTGGGAATAATAATATTGCTGTCTGAAAACACACTGATTTACTGAAAGTTTCGACACATCTGTACTTTTGTCCTTCATATGCAATACTTTATAAAAAAAAGTAATGACTAACAATTTTAATAACTTTATATTTTCTAATTAAACACACCTCTGTGTCAGCTTTATGGTTTCATTGATGGTAGGTTTATGCTAATTCAATAAATATTCAAATATTCAAATTAAACATTCTAACAAGTGTACATTTAAAATATTGAAACTCTCCTGCATTTTGCGCAAAATATGACAATTATTCAGACAACAGTTATGATCAGATGAATACATTACAATTGGCATATAGATGTGTTCATCTCTGAAACACGAATGACGTGATATTATGAATGAAATCTACAGTAAGAGAGATCTGTCACTCCACTGTGACGTTTCAATAAAGTTCATAAAGAGATCCTGAAATTAATCCATATGAGTTGAGCGGGTTATTCCAAATTTTCTGATGAGACTTGATCGCTTTATGTGATGAACAGATTGAATTAAGGCTTTTATTCACATATATTGATCAGCGAAACAAACCTCAACTAATGGTGACTTTATTAAATAATTAAAGGTGAGTTTCAAACATTTTATTTGATTATTTCAAGCACTGTAACAACAGTCAAATAGCTGTATTTTTATGTAACGTATGATGAATCATTTGTCAAGTTTAAATGGTATAACAATTATATTATTGTTGCTGTTATTATTACCAGTAATTTATTTCATTCATCTTTTTATTTTTTATTTATTTATTTATTTTAGCTGCACTCGTTGTGTTCTGTCTTCCGGTTTGTATTTCCACAGAAGTTAAGATCTTACAGATTTATGAATCACTCGTTTTAAAATCTTCCTGTTCTACTGAATCTTATGACATCCGTTTCCAACATTACACTGATCATGATAACTTTCCTTAACTCTACAATAAGTAAATCCACTTCTCTAGCTAATTACTCTTCGACAGCGATGCCATAGAAATATACAGCGACCGCAAAAACAAGTTCTAACATAATATTGTAAAGATTCGGCGCACTTGTTTCTCTGGTGCATAAGCTCTATAATGCTGTGATCCACAATAGGTAGAGGTGGTTTAAATAATTCTTAAGATCAAACTCTGTATTTTCCCAGTTCATTATTCATAATCCTGAGTAATAATTACTATTATCACTGGATGAATTTTGTGTCAGTGGTTCTTCAGGTTGACATCCTCATAAGATTACTGTACTTCACTGAGACTCAACTCTTCATGGACAAAGTTCACTTTCTTGTCATTAAATATGTGCATTAAATAATGAATTTGACCAGAGCAGATTTGCCTGAAGTCTGATATACACCATCTTAAATTTACAACACAAACTTAACTCTTTTTCTCCAAACTACAGAGTTGAAAAGGTTCAGAATGAGCCAGTTCTTATTCTCAAACGTTCATCATCAAATTCATCTCCATGTTATTTGAAAGGTTTTGATCAAATATCATTCAGAATAGTTTGACTTTGTGTGAAATGTCAGTCTCTGCTGCCCTCTTCTGGTCAGTCAGATCATCAAACAAACTTTAAAAAAATATATATTCCAAAACTGATAGGAACCTATTGACTGATAAACAATCACCAATTCCTTTCTATTTGTCTATCTTTTCCCCCATCATTTTCATAATTTGCTTCCAGTAATACATTCAATAGAAAATAAGTTTGAAAACACCTCGGTTACGCTAGCTTCCCGTTCCCTCTTCAGGGAACCAAGGATACAGTCTTAACTTTCAAGGGAACTCGCGCTACGTTGACTGATGCTGTGGAAACATTTATACCCATGCCAAATTGTTGGAGCGGCTCTGTGGACGTAAGCATCTAATGCCCGAACAGGACACAGCAGATTATTTCTTTCTTGGTCTGGATCCTGGAATGGAGGAGGACAGAAGAACAAGCACTGATAAGAATGTAAATGTGTACCTTGAAATGCAATGTAAGTCGCTTTGGATAAAAGCATCTGCCAAATGCATAAATGTAAACTCAAGCTCAGGCTCTTCTCTTGGTCTGCCCGCCATAACCCATAATTTAGAAGCTTCCCTGGCTTCAGCATGGTTCTCTGCCACATTATCGCTCCAACCAGGTTTAATATTATTTACCTTACTCTTATTTTTAAAATATGGCTTACTACAATCATACAAAATTTAAAAAACATTTACCATATCAGTATACAGAGAGCAGATATCCCTCCCATGATTTACGTCTTTACAGTTAACATCGCTAAACATTATTGCATCCTTGGGTAAACAGATATTATTATCTGTACCAACATAATAAGCTAAAAGCTCCTCCTTTTTTAAGTTCTGACCTGCAGACTTGATAGTTAATAAAATGGCAGTAGTAGGAAAGCAAACACTTGGCCTTGAGCAGAGTTAATTCTGAGTTAAATGTTGATTTAAAAAAGCATAATTTATTAACTGACAGGCCTATATTTACATCTGTGGACTATGGTGCGGTGTATGGAGAAAACACACACACACACACACACACACACGTAGATATGCAAGGAATATTTTCCGCTGGGTTTAAAATCCAGAAGCATCTCAGATGGGCTAAATTGCCTGCTTTCCTTTCAGTATTTTTTCCATAAATTTCTCCCATTGGGTTTTTTTTTCTCTAAAGCATTTATTTAACACTTATAAATATAATTTCTATTCACATGGCTTCTCCTTAATTAAGAAACTAATGATAATTATATTTTAACTCTGCAGTCAAATTCAATCTGTTATGTGGCATTCAATAACACGGTTCATATATTTTTATTATTATTATTAGCCTATAATATATATATACCCACACACACACACACACACACAAATATATATATAGAGAGAGAAAGAGGCTAATAATAATACTAATACTTTATTACCCAAAATTGGCCTAAAATGATATAAATAAAGTACAATACTGATACGATTTCTAATAGATTGTAAGATTGTGGAAGCCATCTCGTTGATGTCTTCATGTTTCCCCCTAAACACGTATGCATCTTGAAGAGGAATACATCGACAGAGAACAGTTTGTGTTCGTGTGAGCAGCAAAGATTTATTTATTATTCATTATTACAACTGGTAAGTACAGGCGGTGCCATGCCTTAGTGACATATTAAGTAGATTTTGTTGCATGTTATTACATTTTGTATTAAAGTACTTCAGTAATTTACTCTGTAACACGAACACCATAAAATGATTACACAGCTTTTCTATCTTTATATCCAATGACTGAGAATTATTTTAAAGGCTATACCAGCAAGTTTACACCCAAAACATGTTCAGTATGACACTATGCCACCAGTGAATGAATGTTGCGATATAGTAATCCATCATTGTTCTGGTAAACTGTGTTAACCTCACGAAACGCACCAATTCACAAAATTAAAAGAATGCATAGCTGATACAAAAATTTGGATGACTAGTAATTTCCTACTACTTCATTCTGAAAAAAACAGAGTTCCTAATTATTGGACAAAAAACTTCCTCACATAATAATCTAGAATACTGTCTAACACTTGATGGCTGCTCTGTTAAGTCTTCGTCGTCGGTTAGGAACCTGTGTGTGTGTGTGTGTGTGTGTGTGTGTGTGTGTGTGTGTGTGTGTTCTTTGATACCAATCTTTCATTTGAAAGTCACATGTCTAGTATCTGTAAAACTGCATTCTTCCATCTTAAAAATATCTAAAATTACGACATTCTTTCAATGAAAAATGCGGAACAATTAGTTCATGCGTTCATGACCTCAAGGCTAGATTATTGTCATGCTCTACTGGGTGGTTGCCCTGCACGCTTAATAAACAAACTACAGCTAGTTCAAAACGCAGCAGCTCGAGTTCTTACCAGAACCAGGAAGTATGACCATGGTATCAGGCCGGGTGAAACCCGTAGTTGTTGGGACATCAGAGACCAGTTTGTCCAGGAGGGCAACATGTTTATTAGCAATAGCTAACGTTAGCTCCGTAGTGTCCGACGTTTTGAGCCATTCCTACGCACATTGCTTGATTTTTTCCCATCGGACTTCAGTAAAGGGTTGCGGACCTTTCCCACCATCTTTTCCGACATGAAGAATACACTTTACGGGTGTTAATCGAGCTTGATCGCCGCTATCAGATGAAGATGCGCTGCTTACGTCCTCCTCTGTTTACATGTGCGTAGTGATATTGGCTTGATTTCGGCTGTGACCTACTTACATTTTCGATGCTGATTGGTTGAAAATCGAGCTCAACCGTTTTAGACGTCTCAATACGCAGTCAATATAGTGCGCCAATAAATACACTTTTCTCATTAACTGCAGGAAAATGCGTGGAGAACTTTTTGCTTGGATACCTTTTATTAACGTTGAACATATTGAGCAAAAGAAAAATTAGTGCCCCATTTGGTGGAACGAAACTGAACAATACAGCTCACGTACAGCGGCCTATGTGCGCAAGCGTGAACCACTAGTGTTTCTGTCTCACTCTGGATCTGCCACTGCATCACATTTCTCTCTGCGTGGCGTGGAGTGTCCGTTTTTATGTCGGCTCTCATGTTAACTGGTTAGAGCTTGTGTTAGAGCACAATGCCTGCGTGACACACACACTTCTCGAGCCGCGCCGAAACCGCATGCTAGAAATAGAACCGCAACCGACGCCTATTTTTCACGCGACACGCAAGAGTGTTGGAAGTTTTCAGACAAAATAGAAGGCGCAAATAGATATTAATAAATTACATTTTGATGCTTGAAAGTCTCTCGGTTTTTGACAAATGCATATATAATTGTAATTTAAAAAATAGGCCTAATTATCGATTTTCAAATATTGCCCCTGTCAATAGGCCTAGTACAGAACGAAATATTCTGTAGCCTATTTTGCCGTCAATACTGCCGACGTTGTCTTTGCTGTATCAGGCTATATATATTATGTTTAACACCAAATGTAGATGGTCTGTCGGCGCACAGAGCCACGCAGTCGCAGACAGCACGTGAAGTTCGTGAACACCGAATTCCCTTTTCTTTCTTATCTATTTGTGTTTGAACAGACATGTGCACGAAAAAATAAGCAAAGTGTCCGTCTCAACGAGGTTCCCCGTAAACGCAGTCAAAATAAGACGGATGCGTGTCATTACCGGTATTAGATACGTGCATTCGTCTTAAAGGGACAGCACCCAATATACCTGCAGCTGTTTGTGTCACCAAAGTTAATCAAACAACAAAAGAGAAAGAGAAAAATCACGTTTTCTCAAAAGATAAACTGTATTAATATGTAATACGGATTAATTTACCTGAAAAACATAAAGCACTGCTTTATTTCTTGTGTATTTGTGTTTTATTGTATTTATATTTGTATTTTGTTTATTAGTTTATATGCAGATGCACTAGGCCTACCCTACACAATTACCCCAATCATCCTAGAATTATTCATTTTTTACAAAAAGAGCTATTCAAATCATCAGGTGAAATTGTTTTCAGGAAGTAGCAGTAAAGCAAGAAGAAGTGCAAGATAGTTTTTCTAAATTTCATTTGACTCTATGTGCCTATAGGGGTGGGTTGGGGATGGTGGCAATGTAGTATCTGGATATTTGCCGCGGGACGAGGGCTTCGATTACCTCTCTGTTTTTTGACCATACATGTGTTTGCACCCCTGTGATTACTTACAAAGCACTAAATGGTTTATCTCCGCAGTACTTGAGCGAGCTCTTAACGCATTATAGTCCGTCACGTCTATTGCGATCTCAAAATTCTGGCCAGTTGATAATACCTAGAATATCTAAATCGACTGCTGGCGGTAGATCCTTCTCCTATTTAAGACCTAAACTTTGGAACAGTCTTCCTACCTGTGTCTGCTTCCCAGACAATGTTAGGAAGACTGTTCCAAAGTTTAGACAATGCTATATATATAAATTAACTAAACTAATAACTTTTTTACAACAAAAAATGAACCATCACTGAACCTAATTAAGCTGGATTATGACGCTATTTTCTTCTAGATCTGCTGTACAGCCGAAACAAACTTTGTTGCATTATTTTCTTGTTATCACTGTAAAGGCCCTTTCACACTGGACGCGATTTTGACGCACGAATAATTTGCGCAATGGTTTTATTTTTTGATCAGCTGTGTGTGTAATGAGCGCTTCCACACCGAACGCGAATGTGCGACTTTTATTTTTTTCGCTTCGATGTCGATTTTTTTTTACTTTTGCGGCGACAGAAAAGGCTTCAGCCAATCACACACTACAAGGACAACGATTTGAAAGACAGTGTGTGGCGTAGCATTGCCAAACCAACTCGGTTATCACGACTGTGAGTGTGTTGTGTGATAGTTTTAGTCGCTGTATAGTCCTGTGCTGTGCAGGCTAGCAGGCTAAACTACATCTGGGATAGAAAGCTAACACTATTATCGTCAAAGATAGAGACCGTGTTTACTGTGAACATGTAACAAAATGTAGTGAGACTAAAGGGCTGCTTTTAGTATACTATACATTCTTTGTGTGATATCTACAGTTTCTAGTCGAATGATTTTAACTTACTTCATGTGTTACATGTAATGTGTAGTGACATAACAAAATGCACTGTGTTTAGTTGAAGACGCAAAAACAAAACTGTGCACATTAGCACACTCCCCTTCAGACTCCCTGTTCTGTAAGATCGGCTGCACCCAAAACCTTCTTTTCTGTCTTTTAAAGAAAATGAAAAGCTCGTCTTCACTGGATGATGATGATGAAGTGTCCGTGTTTTCTCAGCTGTCGGCGGGAAAGTTTTGGAATGTTGAAGCTCTGAACGTCACAGACGTCGCAAATTCGCGTCGCGGCTGATGTGAATGGTTTTGACGCGAACTATTTGCACACGAACTATTCGCTTTTTCGTTTCGCTTTTTCGTTACGCATCCGGTGTGAAAGGGCCTTAAAAGCTGCTTTGAAACAATCTGTATTGTAAAAAGCGCTATACAAATAAAGGTGACTTGACTAGTTTAATGGATTATTGTAAAACATGTAATATTGTGTAATATTTTTCCTTAGATGTTCTATAAACATTAAAATGTTTAAATTCAATACACAGATGTAGATAAAAAGAAAGAAAAGAAAAGAAAGAAAAAAGCAACAAAAAAATACAAATAATGTTTATGCTAAAAAAAAAAGTGAAAAAAGTAATCTACCAAAAACGAACTGTCAGGGCCGGATTGACAAAAATCTTGCTAAGAAGTTAAAAATTAGTGGAAATTAAAAAAATAGTTATTAGTCTTTAAATTAAAAAAGTTAAAGAAGTTAGTGAGAATGTTCCATAGTGCCATTCTAAAATTGCATTTTTTCTTTTTGTTTTCCTAAAGAAGATAAACTGAAGAAGATGATAACAGGCTCTAGTGTTATGTGATTGTATGGTGGGTCTTGACGAACAAGACGCGTTGTGTTTTGTAGTGATGCATATCTCAGCTGTCACATTCTAGGGCTGCGTTTCTTGACTGTCACGTCATCAAGCCCCATCAAATGTCATCTCAATTCAAAGGAAACTTGAAAGGAAGCCTTTGTTTCTCATCCTTCTTTCTGCCTATCCTTTGCGCACATTCCAATTCACACAAAAAGAATTGCAAGACAAACAAAACAACCAAAAAAAACATAAATGAAAGCGTTATATTTTCTTTTGTTTGTTGTAAATTAATCAAACTGCCCATGACGTAAATCACTGTGAGACCGCTGATGCACATCATTCACTGCATTGCATTAATACAAAGTCAGACAATATAAAGATTTTTAATGTAAAGTATTTTTCCACAGTTCATTTTATTGGTATTTTGTGCCGTGACCGTGTGTATAGACACCGCCAGGTGCACTTTCTAGCCCAGGGGCTCTCAACTTTCCAGTTTAGCTCAAACCCTAATCAAACACACATGAACATGCTAATCAAGGTCTTCAGGATTATAAGAAATTTTCAGACAGTTCAGTTTGATCAAGGCTGAAGTTAAAACCTCTGTACCAGCAACCTCTGTTGTACTCTGTTGGGAACCTCTGTACCAGACCCTTTCATTAAAGCTTTAATGCTGAGGACTCAAGCCTAGAAGCATCAGAAGCTTAATTACACAGTTATGCTGCCTATGAAATCTGTCACGGAAACTATTTCGGGAGATACCTTCGTACGCTAACGCTGTCTGTGCTGTCATTGGTAGCAAGGCAATAAGTCAGCTGGCTAACTGTGCGTTCACACCGCCACCAGCGAGAGCATCAGAATTCGCTCTGGCTGCCCTGAAAACAACGCGGTAAAAAGATTTGTGGACGCTCTGACGTAGATCGAATGTTTGGTCTTGTAAACTTTATTTAAAGAGGCTGCAAAGCAAACAAGCATGTTGATCGGTATTGGTGCAGACTGAACACAAGTATGGTATAAATTATCTATTAAATGTGAAAGTAAGTAATGTATCATTAGAAATAACTTAACATTTATAGTTGCATGTTTGCTAACGAAATAAACAAATTAAAAGCCATTTGTGGGGTGTGGCTTTTGTGCTCATGGTTAAGTGCTAAATGCTTCGTTCATATTTCAAAGTACTATTCTAATTTTTTCATCATTTCTTATTCTTATATTTGATACATTAGTCTCATAAGATAATTTATGCAATTTGTAAGTGCTGTGAAAAGGCATGTACAGGTGCTCCTTCAAAAATTTAAGTATATAGAGTCGTGCGTTTATAATTATACTTGGCATTAAGTGTTTGTGTGTGTATTATGTATGTGAGTGTATGTATAAAGTAAGAATAAGGTAGCCTATACAATTGAATATGTGCATGAAGAATATGGACTAATAGTATTTAATGTTGTAAAATGTTAACTATTACACTAACTAATGTTAACAAACTGAATTTTACTGTAAAACATTCTCACAAAAAGAAAATTCAAAGCAAATGAAAAAGGCAAATACACAAAGTAGAGAAGTGGGCAGACTTTAAGAGGAGAATAGTGTAAAAGGGTATAGAGAGAAAAAAGAGTGGGGAGAGAGTGGAGGAAAAGAGTGGATAAGATGTATGGAGAAGAGAAAGGGAGGACATTAAAACATAAATGTAACCAAGAAGAGGGATGAAGACATTAGATGACAGGTATGGATAGAAGAAGAGAAAAGGAGTGGAGAAAGGCAAGGAGAGCAGTCAGAAGCCCAAAGGAGAGATGTTATGATCAGAAGAAAAAAAACTATTGAGAGAAGAGGAAAGCTGGACAAAACAGCAAAACTTTATGAGGCAGCGCCAGCACAGGAATGATGCACATACTTCAGTATAGGGTAAGGTTTATCTGCAGTGCTAAACTGAATAACTTAAATCTGTTTACTGTAATGCATTTAAACAGAGAGATAAGGTCCTTTGACTGGTATATCCTTGTAGAGTAAGAGTATGTCAGTGCAATGCTTAATGTTTGCTTCTATATCTAATATCCCCGTTCTACCAGGACTAGTGTGGCCAGTCAGGCTTGTCTAGAAAAGAAAAGAAAACTGAGAAAAAAAAAGTGAGATAGAGAAACAACATCAGCAGAATAGTTTAGGAAAAAGAAATTGACTGATTTTCCTGCTATCAATTGCTATAGCAGTGCACATGTTGAACTTGACCTTTGCTGTTCACTTTGTTTGTAAATCTAGCATCTTGGAATGGCTGGTTTTCTTACTTTGGAAAGCATTGTTGCATTTGTGTTGATGAGTATGATCATAGGCAAGCAATAAAAGCTTTGTCCCATGCTGTCGCTATTGAAGATTTTAAACCTGTTCAGTATTAACGATGATTGTGGATTGATGTTTTCAGTTTAACTTGGTGTGACATTGTGACTTTTTATTTTAATAAGCAAGAAACAATCAAAAAAAAATTAAAACAAATTTAAACATTTTATTTAAAGTTTATCCCGTGTATCCTGACACATACATGGACCCTAGAACCGCCCCTGTCAGAAGTTGTATGACTTCAAACCGCAACTACCACAATGTTAACAGAAAGTAAATAAAGTTAATAAAAGGATAATATGTAGTTTGCCTGACTGATAGGACAGCTGTTTTGGTGGTTGCCTATATAGCAACATTAAAAAAAGCTGCTCATTCTGTGTGATCGGGGCCAGAAAGGCAGTGCTGTGCGCCTCGCGTTCTCAAACCTGAAAAACGCGTTCGGTGTGATCGGGGCCTTACCCTGTCACACCCACTCTCACAGCCTTTCTTCCTTTCTTCTCACAGCCATCCACTTGCGTTTAAAAAAAAAAGACTGTGAGGTAGACTTGAGCTAATGAGGTGGGTGGGGTTCATGACCCTTTAAAAACGAAAGCACGCAAGAAAACTCGCTCAGAGCTTTACATCATAGATCACGTTCAGTGAAAATGAGCGGGAATATACACAGGATTGCGGTGGCTGCAAAGAAATATCTAACGTCAATATGTCTAACGTTAATTAAGACGGTAGTTATACCATGCCTTCTGTTAATTTTGATTATGCCTTTTCTTGAAAAACCAAGTCCCAGTCATCGTTGGAGAAATCCCACTGCAGAACTGTGAGTAAAATCGACTACTTCCAGAATTTTGTCTGAGGTAGGCTGTTTTGATCGCTATGGTCTTTAATCGGCTATCATGATGAGCATGTCAAACTAACGATCAAAGACTGCAGATTTTAGCCTGGGATTAGAGGAATCTTTTAGGATTTGCTAAATTAGTTTCAGACGGCCAAATTCGTACAGTGTGAACCCAGTCTAGGGCTCTGTCCGGTAAACGTTCGTACCAATTACGTAATTTCTGATTAATTTGGGCATCTCTGTAGTCTATAATCATCTCTCACTGTATGACCCCATTGAAGATTGCATTCAGGAAAACGCGGAATATAGTGTAGCCTAATGTGTGAAACCTTCTATTTAATTTATTTTAAACACACCTGCTAAACCAAGACACATTGGGACTTTCCTTAGACATAATGATTTGTGCAAACTGTATATTGTAACTCCTAAACCAATCACAGAAAACTTTCTTCATTTTTACATTTTCAAAAAATATAATTCAGTCTGATTTATAAGCTGTTTTTCTATAAAAAAAAAAAACACAAGATCAAACATCTTATTAGTATTGCGCTTTTCACAACACACATATTTTGCTTTCAGTGACATGTACTTGCATATAGCACGGGAATTGAATTTCGTTCACACATTTATGTGTACTGTACATGGAACCGTTTTAACAACTGATAGCTATCCTTTAGAGTTGATAAATGTTACCATAGCCCTTTAAGGTTGGTGTTTTCTGTGAACGGGCATGTAAATGAAGGTGAAGGGAAGAATAAAAACAACACGTTCTTTTGGTATCCCCAATCTGCATTGTGTCAGTTATTGAGACAAATCTACATATCCGATCAGTAAACATGCATGATTGACCAGGTGTAAACAGGACCTGAAAACAAACAAATTAAAGGATTTTGACAAATGTAAAACTAATAAATTCTGTAAAATGTCCTGCTCAATTTTGTTCATTTAATGGCAATAAATTAGATCAAAAGATCACATGAAACAAAAATTAGTTCAAGTGTATCCAAACTTTTAACAAGGCCAGAGAAAAATGTTTGTGAGAGAATAGTTTGTGAACAATAAAATGTGTTCTGTGAAAAGCTGCAGCAGCTGCTCCTATAGTTCCACTGGACTAAGACCACTGCATGTGCTGTGACACATAACAGACATTTCCATCATGTGATGTCTCAATAAGCAATATGTTGTCTTTCTTTTGCGCTTCTAGAGACTCTAGCAAGTTTTACCAGTATACACACTGTAAGAACACGGCTGATGGCACAGGTGAGAGAGTTTAAATTTCAAACCATGTATAAAATGTATTAATTCCAGCTTTTGCTTGAAATAACAATTCTTCTATGAAGTTTTAATAGCAAGTGCTGAACACGACAGAACAAAGATCTAAGGGTCATGTAACCTTATATTAGTAAATGCAACAAAGGATAGGCCAACATTTGCATATCGTTGGTATGCATTAGCACTTATGATATAATGTATTTTAATTGACAGCATTTCTGAAACTTTACATTAAAGCTACAGTATGGAATTTTTTCTCCACTAGGGGTCGCTAACCTATTTACAATAACAAAAGCGTAGTTTGATGACGCAACACATGCTAAGAATTATGGAACTTGTCGTCAACGTCAAGCAGACCGATCTAATAATGTTTATGGTTGACTAAATACATCGATGCTTTTATCATGACTGTGATATGAAGCAGTTCGGGATTGCTAAGAGACAGCTATCAGCTCCACACGCGACGCAAGTCCCGCGGATATAAAAGGAATATGGACATTTCATTCTACCGAACTACACGTGAGTGCAGAATTACAACTCACAGGTCAGTTTATTAGACAAATTAAACTTGTGAGGTAACGCAGCGCTGTTTCATTGGTCTAACATTACACTAGCACACTAAACTGCATTTGAATGTGTTGAAAGTTACATGTTAGTTTGTTTGTATGAGACTAGCAGTGAGCTAGATCAACATTAGAATAACATACAGATCATATTCTAACATTTTATCATTGTTGATCTATATAACATTGATTAGTTTTATGTAAATGTGCTCACCTGTTTAATAAAGTACATGTAGGAGCGGTCGAAGTCTCGGACGTGGAGCTCTCGGCATCTCGAAAACACCGCGCTGATATTGATTCTCGTTTTAGTTCTCCTTTTTTATCCAAAGTCTGCTTGCCATGGTCCATAATGTTTGAACGAAACAACAACAGCGTGCAAACAGACATTGCGAACTACACAGTTGTCTGCGTCTGTCGCTTTGGTTAATCAGAGGGCTCTGCTCATAGCTCTGGTTGCCATGGCAGCACGAGCGGAAACCATAGGCGGAAACCAGGGACAACGCGGATATGACGCCATTGACTGCGTCAAAAAACGGAAATAAGGAAACGTGCCGTGTCTAAAAATTAAATAAAAATTTCTCCTGGTTTGAAAGTTGTTGGAAACAGTCGGGATAATGTAAGTACACAACTAAAAAAAATATATAACATAGATATAGTGATTTTTGCTAATTTTAAAGCAAAAAAGTTACATATTGTGCCTTTAATGTGAACGTACAAAATCAAATATGCATCATTAATTGTTATGCATGTCCAATTTAAGCATAATTGTAACATTATATTATTAGCTTCTTGAAGTAAAAATTCAAAAAAACTTTTACTTGTTAAGTGTTGCTAACCTAAAAATATTAACCAAAGGACTAACTATGTCTTGTACCTCAGACTTTGTCAACAGTGATTCCACAGGCACTCCTGAGTTCATTCTGGAGATTCTTCCGTTTGCACAGCGAACGGCTCTCCTCTATCACATGTCTTACCTGTGTCTGGGTAAAGTCCCAGAGATGGAGCGTACGATCAGAAACCGAGCCGTTGAAACACAAACGCTGTTCGGATCCTCTGAGGCTCTTCTGCTGAAGGCATTCATCCATGTTCATCAACAGCTTCATTAAATCCAGACTTTGGTTGATGATACAAACAGTGAAATGTCCCTTCTTCTCTCTTATTTCTGTCTTTACAGTGTGCAGGAACCAGCGAAAACCTTGTCACATCACTGCTGCCCAATCTAAAGCAGGCTGTGGAGAAAAACAAACCAGATTTAGCACTGAAATTCCTAGAAAAAGCCAAAGGATGGATCGGTGACATCATGACGGATGTTAAAGATATTGTGAAGAGGTGAGAATATGAATTTGAAGACATTATCAAATGAAATACTTGCATAATGTTCAAAAACCAAAACTGATTATTAAAATTAAATATTTTGATGCACATCCAGGTATGATGAACATAACAGTGATGTAGCCTCATCAACCAGTGACATCATCAGTGTAAAGAAAGAGACCGAGGAGAAGCTCCAGCAGCAAACCAGTGAGATGAAGGAACTTCAGAAGATTATTGATGGTCTGGAAGCAAACCTTCGTAACATCAGTAAAAAGATATTAGACTATGAGAAGAAGATTGACAAGATAACCTCAGAGATAGATGAATGTATCAGCCGCAGCGAGGAAGAAGGTATTTTTAGCTCCTTTTGGAAAAAGATTACCTTCAATACAGAGAATGATCAGATCAGAGCTCTTGATGCTGATATAAACAAGACCACTGAAGCACAGAATCGTCTGAAAGAGCAAGAGTGGAGCATCCAGAACCAGCTGATGGACCATCAGCTGAAGCTGGATAAATTAAAAATTGAAAACGGTGAGACACTACATGTTTTCTTGTTAATATTTAAACCTTGTGTGTATTTTAGGCTTTGCTCATCTGTTTACTTCTCTAACGGACATCACAGGTCAGATGGCCAGCGTCACACACCTTGATAAAGTCCAGAAGTGTCTGTCTCAAATCCAGCAAACTCTGCTTCAGCTTCAGAAGTTCTGTGAGAAAGTGGGTTCTTTGCTGGACACATTAGAGAAAAAGACCTTTGCTGGGGAGATTTGGGTTGAAGACCTCACTGATATGAAGGAAGAGTTCCTGGAGTCCATAGATGCAGCTCAAGAGGTAAACGATGATGATGTTTCTAAAGTTCTGCTGTTGTGAGACTTTTAAATTGCTTGACCTCTGACCTCTGATGTTAAAATGAATTTGAACAGGAATGGACAAGATTTGGCATCAGCTCCTACAAGGCCTACAACAGCTTCAGTGATCAGTCGATTGAAGCCTACAGGTTCCTGGAGATCAGTCCTTCATCTCTGTCTATAGAAGAGTGGGAGAAAGAGTTTGAGAGCGTAAAAGAGAAACTACAAAATGTCAATCCTGCAGCCATTACTCTGTGAGACTCAAGAGAAAACAGGGAAATAATTTGTGTATCCTACTAGCTAAATTTCACATACATAAACATTTACTGGCTCTAAACCTCTCTATTCAAAGATGATCTAGACAAGTACATGGAAACTATCCAAAGCTCGGTTAATCCCTGTTTTGCTTTTGGTCTGTTTCTGTGTTTCTTCTTCTTCTTCTTCTTCTTCTTCTTCTCCTACTTCTTCTCCTACTTCTTCTTCTTCTTCTTCTTCTTCTTCTTCTTCTTCTTCTTCTTCTTCTTCTTCTTCTTCCATTAATCATCCATTAGCGTTGCACTACTGCCATCTTCCGGACTTATTTTCCTGCCATGTCCATTTACATCATATTCTTCTCTCAGACCTGTTCTTGTTAAAAAATTGAAAAAGCTTCCTCTGCTTTGTTCATTCTCCCCACTTTCCAGTATTTCCTTCATTCCTGTCCCGGTTTTTCCGACTTTTCCTAATTCTTCCATCATCTTTTTCCTCTTTTCTTCATAGTGTCTGCAACTCAACAACACATGCTCTATAGTTTCTAAAACCTGACAATAGCTACAAAAAACGTTTTATTCTGTTGTGGGTGGTGTTTGATTTTATCCGGGAAGAAGACCGGATTGGTTACTGCAGTCTGATTGGTGCCACGTCCTGATTGGTCAGCTGACTCCTGGTCGTTCATTAAAGCATAGACATCATGTAGATAGCCGCCCTATCGACCGCTACTGCCTACTGGCGCTGACCAGCCGTGCGGCCGCCATCTTAGACCGGTCACCCGCTCCAGTGTAATCTGTATGGCAGGTGCAATGAGCTGTCAGCGCATTTAATTAAACATATCTCACTGAATACCGAACTGATTTTCACACTGGTTTTTTTTCTGCAAAGGTCATACATGTAGCTATGATACAGGACACATGGTTCGGCATATTTTAATATTCATAGTAGGTTTAACAGTAATAGAATATTGTGATATGACCAGACGTCCGAGATCAAAACTAGGACATTTTGACTATCAATCTGACTGAAAAACAAAAACCTAATGTTGTGTCTTCAAAAACAAAATGGGAACAGAGGTAGGTTTTTTTCTGTATTTAGCCAGGGACAGTAGGGGTTGGAACGATACATGTATTCACAGGGGCGTAGCACCAAATGTTTGGCCCCGGTCACAGAACCAAGGGATGGGATTAATAATATAAATGTAAATAATAGCTACATATCAAGTATATTTGTATAGCGCTTTTTACAATACAGATTGTATCAAAGCAGCTTCACAGTATTAAAATAAAATAATACAACAAAGTTTGTTTCTAGTGGAATTTATTGATTGATAGAATAAAATTAAATATCCCCAAAATATCCCCAACTGAGCAAGCCAAAGGCAACAGTGGCAAGGAACCGAAAAACTCCATCAAGTGACCTAATAGTGTCCTAAAACTCCATCAGGTGACCTAATGGAGAAAAAAAAACCTTGGGAGAACCCAGGCTCAGTCGGGGGCCAGTTCTCCTCTGGCATTTATGAACTAGAGGCCGGATTGTAGTTTGAAACTGTGAGATTAACAATATTATATGAATGCCTGGCTGAAAAGATGCGTCTTTAATCTAGTTTTAAACTGGGAGAGTGAGTCCGAGTAACGAACAGTATCAGGAAGGCTATTCCAGAGTTTTGGAGCCAAATGTGAAAATGCTCTCCCTCCTTTGGTGGATCTGGATATCCTAGGTATGACCAAAAGCCTTGAATTTATTGATCTTAAAGAGCGCGATGGATTATAGGGTGATAGAAGATCCGTTAAATAGACTGGAGCTAAGCCGTTTAGGGCTTTATAAGTCAGTAGCAATACCTTATAATTAATACGGAACTTTATAGGTAGCCAATGTAGTGATGATAAAATCGGTGTTATATGATCATATTTTCTTGATCTAGTAAGAACTCTAGCGGCTGCATTTTGGACTAACTGTAGCTTGTTTATTGAGGATGCAGGACAACCAGCTAATAAAGCATTACAGTAATCTAGTCTCGAGGTCATGAATGCATGAACTAACTTTTCTGCATCAGAAACAGATAGCATATTACGTAGCTTAGCAATGTTTCTAAGGTGGAAAAAGGCTGTTTTTGTAACATACGAAATATGATTTTCAAAAGACAGGTTACAATCGAGTATAACACCCAGGTCTTTTACTGTAGAGGATAAAGTAACAGGACATCCTACGATGTCAAAGTTGTATTGTGAGAGGTTCTGTGGGCGGTTTTTGAACCGATAAGTATTACCTCTGTCTTGTCTGGATTTAATAAAAGAAAATTACGCGTCATCCAATCTTTTATATCTTTAACACATTCTGTCAATTTGGATAAATTAGCGTTTTCATCCGGCCGTGATGAAATATATATTTGAGTGTCATCAGCATAACAATGGAAACTAATTCCATGTTTCCTTATAATATTTCCGGGTTTCATCATATATATTGAGAATAACAGAGGGCCTAACACAGATCCCTGCGGCACTCCATAGTTTACTACATATAAATATAGCCTTCAAATATATTTCAAATTTGAGCGGACGGGAATTCTGATTTGTCGCTACACATGCGCTCAACAGACTTCTCTGTGATTGGCTACAGTGCTCAACAGACTTCTCTGTGATTGGCTACAGTGCTCAACAGACTATTCTGTGATTGGCTACAGTGCTCAACAGACTATTCTGTGATTGGCTACAGTGCTCAACAGACTATTCTGTGATTGGCTACAGTGCTCAGCGCTGCTAACAGGACCGTTTGAATGCAGCCGTCTATCTGCGTGTATCTAATTAAGTCTCTGTACTCAGTAAAACCGTGCAGAAAGACTTGTATCGTCACATTTGCACAATTTAATTATTTACTTTGTATAAAGTACCGGTAGGCTACTTTTGACAAGACTACTTAGATTGTGTATGAATGTGTGACAGCAAACATGAAGCTGTGTGGGCGAAAAACATGTAAACAATTTTAAGACTATTTTGGCTACTAATCGCTGGTCTAAATCAGGGCTATAGCCGAGCCGTTAAACGTAGACCACTGATTGGGCTAAAAGCAGACTACACATAACCCGTCCAATTCAGAGCTAAATCTACAGATCGACCATGTCATGAAATGACACTTGCACCTTGTAAATATTATTACCAATGCGAACATAATGGGATATCAACCATCTCATGCGCTGCCTGGCCAAAAAAACTACAATAAATCAGTTTTGACTATAAGTGGGCTACAAATAGCCGATCTGAATACAAGCTAAATCGTGGCTACGCAAAGCCTAGCCTACTCATAACATGTCAAAGAAATGAAACCAAACACCTTGTAATCACAGTTGACTGTGCATACATGATGGATCATACATCTCACAAGTTATTTTGCAAAAAATGACATGTAACCAGATTCAGTGTTATTTTGGCTAAAAGTGCACATAGCCGGACTATATCGGGTCTATATTTAACCGAGATGGTGAAATGATGGCTATTGCTTGCTGGGTAGTTAATGTGATGATGTTCAACAGTGTTAATTTAATAAGAAGTGGTTCTAGTTGTTAGTCCCTTGTTCACTGTAAGGGGTATTAGGGGTTCAGGGGGCTAGAGAGTTGAGAGCTAGAAGTGTGAGTGATTCTGCAGTTCTTAAATAAAGTCTCAAGGAGAAAGAACCCGCCTGGTTACTCCTAACAAAACACTACAATATATATTTCTGTCATTTCAAATGTTAAAAGTGTGTTGGATGTGTAAACAGTAGTTGCCTGACTACACTGTAGGCTCATCTTCACTCTCAGCAACATTACAGCTTCAGTAGGATCTTGAGATGAATTTTGAGTGTTTAATGTTTTTAATCGTCTTTGATTCATGTACATTTTTCCCCAGTTCATCATCATGCCATCTTAAAATTATATGACAAAGTTTGCTCAAATTAATATTTTTAATGCAAGATCCACACAAATATAATTTACATATTGTTACCCATATTTACAGTACATATCGAGATTTGTCACACACTTTTCATGTTACTTCGGTGTTTAAAGTACGATAAGAGCGTTTATCACCGGCTTAGGTTGTTTCTCATTATGTGAAAATGCAGATTCCCGTGCAGCGAATATATATTTACAGAACATAAGCAGAGGCATAAACACCTCGCTCGAACAATATAGTTTCTCTCTTGGTCTCTTTGAAAATAAATTTGTGAGTTGTTGTTTGTGTATGTTAATTAAAGTGGGACGGTACTTGTGTGTCAACCATTTTTGAGAAATACATTTATTTGGTTCAGATTTCAAAAATTTGGGTCGAGGCTTAATGACCATGTGAAAATGTTGGTCCCACAGCCAAACCAGTTGAGATCCACTGGTATACATCAATATTAGTCTGAGTTTTCACCAGTGGAAGCATGTGTGACCGCTGGTGACCAATAATACATTCTTTTCTATATAACCGTTTGTTCAGATTTTACAGTGTATGTTAAAGAGGTCTGTGTGGAACAGGACAGGGATTGAGCGGTAAAGAGCCTTATAGAGGGATTCCAGTCTTAAATTCACCATGGCAACAACAACTCACACGTCACATTACAAATGATCCTTACAAAACAAGAAGTTCTGTTTGTGAGGGTCTGATGGATTTCTCTCTAAACACACACACACATTTACCATAATGATTGTGTACAGGGTCAACGCTTCAATATTTTGTAAGACAGAAAATTCTTGAAAAGTGACATTTCACTGAACTACACATTCATCTTAGTTTAACTTTCACAACCTGCAAGGGGATTGAATTGAATTAGGAAACACTGACAACTAGAGGACATGTGAGAATAATAATAATTGCTATCTGAAAACACTCAGTGATTTACTGACAGTTTTGACACATCTTCATATGCTATACATTATGGAGAAAAGTAATGACTAACAATTTTAATAACTTTATATTTTCTAATTACACACACCTCTGTGTCAGCTTTACGGTTTCACTGATGGTAGCTCAGTTGCTCCATATAGAGATATAAGGCCATCTAGAGTCATCAAATATCATCTTATATTATTTATTTTCCACAAGAGGTCGATAATGACACCCAATGTCAGATATTTAGAGCTGAATTAAAAGGGTTATGCATAAAATTGGGAGTTATTTTGAATTTAAGTTGAAAGAATGTGAGGAATATGCTTAAATTACTAAATTTACTATTTATTTATTATTTATTGATCAAATCTAGTAATTTAAAGGTAAATAAAATAATAAAATCTACAAAAAATGAGCTTTCTGGAATTAATAAAATAAGCTTTCTGGACAAAAAAAATAAATAATTTTAGGGCTTCAGTTAATTTTGACCCGCGAGGGAAGGATGAGGGTTAACCCGCATGATATGCACACAGATGCATTTATGTTTGTAATAATACTTTGAGAGAACAGAGAGACTCTCACCCAGCTTTATTTTGGAAGTGGCCATCTTCAGCTGAAAATCAGTCTGACTGACTTTGATGTTCCACTCTTCATTTTGCAGATGTCTCTTTTTGGAGTTGAGATTGGAAAGTTCGGCATTGATGGACTGAGTTTTAGCAGCAATATCAGAATCGATTACAGCATCACGAATGACTCCAAAAAATGGCACAAAGATTCTGAAGAAACCATAACGATTTCTCTTTTGTTCCGAATGAACAAAAGATGTGATCCTGCAGCTTGTGGTTTTGTTCGTCAATGTTTTTCTCAATTTCCTTCATATCTTTGACATTTTTTTCCAGCTCCATTTTTAGCTTGACCAAAGCGTCCTCCTGACTCCTGATCTCCTCAGACTTTCTCGTTAGTTTTTCTTCGGTCTCTGACTGTTCTTGAAACACATCACTGGTGCACGTCGCCACACTTTTGTTTTGATTCTCGTACCTGAAAAATATATTATACCCTGTATATATAAACTTACCCTGTTTCCAAGTCTTGATTTTGTTTTTGAGCTCTACTAGAACATGTTTTCATGCTTGAATGTTCAAAACCACATTGTTTATTTCCATATTTGAAATTGTTGCAGCTCGAATGAGGAAAGAACGGCCCCTTTAAATATTTGTACGGGAAAACAAGAAAATCGTTTCATGCAGTGTACTGATGAAGAAAATGATTGTTTGCTGTGAAACACTAAACTTCCTTTTGATAAGACATTGCTAATGTTTTCACCTCTTCGTAATCTCATCCACAGCTGTGACGATGTCATTGATCCATGTTCTGGCTTTCTCCAGGTATTTCACAGCCAGTTTGGGTTTGTTCTTCTCAACGGCTTTCTTCAGTATTGGGAACAGGGAAGTGACCAGGTTGGAACTCGTGCCGACACACTGCGAGAAAACAGCATTTATCCACAAGGATAAGATTCATAAAAGAACTATAAAAATGTTTGTTGTATTTTTTTCTCAGAATTCTGAGTTTCTATCTCACAAATCTTTTTTCTTTTCTTTTTTTTTCTCGGAATTCTGACTTTACATCTCACAATTATGTTTTTTTCTCTCTCGGAATTCCGAGTTTCCATCTCACAATTCGTACTTTTTTTTTGTTGGAATTTGGAGTTTCCGTCTCACAATTACTTTTTTCAAGGAATTCTAAATTTCTGTCTCATTATTCATACTTTTTTCTCGGAATTCTACATTTCCGTCTCACAATTCATACTTTTCTTCTCGGAATTCTAAATTTCCGTCTCACAATTCATACTTTTCTTCTCGGAATTCTAAATTTCCGTCTCACAATTCTTACTTTTTTTCACATAATTCTGAGTTTTTATCTCACAATTCGGTTTGTTTTCTCTCTCGGAATTCTGAGTTTTCATCTCACAATTCTTTTTTTATTTTTTTTGGAATTTGGAGTTTCCGTCTCACAATTACTTTTTTTTTCTCACAATTCGGAATAGGTTACTCCTGTGGATCACGGCTAAACGCGTCTTCTCCACACTCACTTATAAAAAAAAATTCGCCTATCGTGCGTCTACTCTACACCCGTAACACTAAAAGACGGATTATATCCAAGACTTCAGTCATAAATTAGTATTAATATTGATAGCATCACTGGTAGCGTCGTTGCTAACTTACTGTCCATCTGTTAAAATGGCGAATATATCAGATGAAAGTAGTCTACCTTTTGGTGCAGGTGAGGACACATTTGAGCTGCACGCACTGCAGTCTGAACTGGAAGCTGTTGAGAAACAGATCCACGACCTTTTATTGAGACAAGCCGAGCTGATAGACCGGCGGTTAGCTCTTGAAACATCACGCGCCGATGCACACAAATCAGTGATTAACGTTACTAACCCGCTGACTCTGACTTCGTCTACTCCGTGCGTTTCTCAACATCGGTCCCGCGCGCCGAGGTCGCGATCAGCCATGGTCTCGTTCACTCTGGCTCCAACACGCCACCACGAAGCCTGGGTGGTTCCGCAGCGGAAGACGCAAGTCAGGTCTAGACCAAGACCCTCTCCGCCCTTCCCGGTTTTCGAGATATCCACGCAGAACCGCTTCTCCCCTCTTCGCGTAACAGAACGCGATGCTGTGATCATCGGCGATTCCATCGTTCGGCACGTACACACTACATTAGGTAAAAGTAAGGTGCTTAGTCACTGCTTTCCTGGTGCTCGTGTTTCAGAAATCGCTGCTCGTGTTCCCGAGATTCTGAACGGTGATGAGCGCGTCGGAACTGTTGTCCTCCACGCGGGAGTGAACGACATCAGGATGCGCCAGACAGAGATTCTGAAGAAAGACTTCAGGAATCTGATCGATACGGTACGCAGCACATCGCCTGAAACAACGATCATTGTGTCAGGACCGCTTCCCACGTACCGACTAGGACATGAAAAGTTTAGTAGATTATTCGCGCTAAATGAATGGTTAATGTCATGGTGCAATGAGCAGAAACTGCTCTTTGTAAATAATTGGAATCTGTTTTGGGAGCGTCCTAGGCTTTACCGTGCTGATGGCTTACACCCAAGCAGATTCGGAGTGGATCTTCTGTCGGATAACATCTCCAAAATGTTAAATACTTTTTGACTAGTAACCAAAAGTCCAAATCATAGTAATCATTGGTTCATAGGAACCAATTTAACTGATATAAATACTAGTGTAGAACATTGCATAGAAACTGTGTCTATTCCTCGTTTAGTGAGATCAAATAATAATTCTACTGCAGGATCTAGGAAAAATCTAATTGTTATTAAACCAGAAAATGTTGCTATTAGTAAACAAAAACAATTTCTAAAGCTAGGTCTTCTAAACATTAGATCACTCACACCTAAGGCAGTTATTGTAAATGAAATAGTCACAGATAATAGCTTCGATGTACTTTGCCTTACTGAAACCTGGCTTAAACCAAATGATTATTTCGGTCTAAATGAGTCTACTCCATCAGGATACTCCTATAAGCATGAGCCCAGTCTGATTGGTCGTGGCGGCGGTGTTGCAACAATCTATAGAGATATTCTCAATGTTACTTAGAAAGCGGGTTATAAGTTTATTTCGTTTGAAGTACTTGTACTAAATGTTACGCTCTTAGATGTTAGAAAACATCCCTATTATCTCTAGCCTTGGCTACCGTATATAGACCGCCTGGGCCTTACGCTGATTTCCTAAAAGAGTTTGCAGATTTTCTCTCAGACCTATTAGTCAATGTCAATAAAGCATTAATTGTTGGAGATTGTAACATACACGTAGATAATCCAAATGATGCGTTAGGGGCTGCGTTTACAGATTTATTAAATTCATTTGGGGTCAAGCAAAACGTCACCGGACCAACTCATCGTCTTAATCATACACTCGATTTAATTATATCACATGGAACCGATCCAACCGATATAGATATTATACCGCAAAGTGATGAAGTCACTGACCATTACATGGTAACTTGCATATTACGTACTGCTGTAATATGTCATGCGGCGCCGCGTTATCAACCAGGCAGAACAATCCTTCCATCCACCATAGATCATTTCTCAAATTGCTTATCTGATCTGTCTCAGCTGCTGCCTGAACCCAAACAAACAGATGAACTAGAAGAACTAACTAGCACTATGAGCACTATTCTCTCTAGAACATTGGATGTTGTTGCACCTATTAGATTAAAAAAGGTCAGAGAGAAAATTAAAGCACCGTGGTACAACAATACTACGCATGTTCTAAAGAGAGAAACCCGTATTTTAGAGTGTAAATGGAAACAAACTAATTCAGAGGTCTTTAGAATCGCGTGGAAAGACAGTATGTCACGTTATAAAAAGGCCCTAAAAGCGGCCAGGGCTGAGCACCTCCGCAAACTAATAGAAAATAACCAAAATAATCCAAGGTTTTTATTTAACACCGTGGCTAGACTAACAAATAAACAGACGTCACCCGAACAAAATATCCCGTTACAGTTTAGTAGTAATGATTTTATGAAGTTCTTCACTGAGAAAATAGAAAGCATCAGAACCACAATTGTAAACGTTCAATCTTCAATCGCGCCTTATAATTCAGCCTCAATTATCCCTCAAGAACAATTACAGTGCTTTACAACTATAGAACAAAGAGAGTTAAATAAACTTATCACTTCATCTAAAACTACAACATGTTTATTAGATCCTATACCAACTAAACTACTGAAAGAAGTGTTACCTGTAGTGGAAGAGCCTCTCCTCAATATTATTAACTCATCTTTATCTTTAGGTCATGTTCCAAGAACATTTAAACTGGCAGTTATAAAACCTCACATTAAGAAACCACAATTAGATCATAATAACCTAGCAAATTATAGACCCATTTCAAATCTTCCATTTATGTCTAAAATATTAGAAAAAGTGGTGTCCGCTCAATTGTGTTCTTTCTTGCAAGAAAATGACATCTATGAAAAGTTTCAGTCTGGTTTCAGGCCGCACCATAGCACTGAAACTGCGCTCGTTAAAATCACAAATGATTTACTTTTAGCTTCTGACCAAGGCTGTATCTCAATACTAGTTTTACTTGATCTTAGTGCTGCGTTCGATACTATAGATCACACAATACTCTTAGATCGACTACAAAATTATACTGGTGTTCAAGGACAAGCATTAAGCTGGTTTAGATCATACTTATCTGACCGCTACCATTTTGTCTATTTAAATGGAGAAAAATCGATCATAACTCCAGTAAACTATGGAGTGCCGCAGGGATCTGTGTTAGGCCCTCTGTTATTCTCAATATATATGATGCCACTTGGAAATATTATAAGGAAACATGGAATTAGTTTCCATTGTTATGCTGATGACACTCAAATATATATTTCATCACGGCCGGATGAAAACGCTAAATTATCCAAATTGACAGAATGTGTTAAAGATATAAAAGATTGGATGACGCGCAATTTTCTTTTATTAAATCCAGACAAGACAGAGGTACTACTTATCGGTTAAAAAAACCGCCCACAAAACCTCTCGCAATACAACTTTAATATAGTAGGATGTCCTGTTACTTTATCCTCTACAGTAAAAGACCTGAGTGTTATACTAGACTGCAACCTGTCTTTTGAAAATCATATTTCATATGTTACAAAAACCGCCTTTTTCCACCTTAGAAACATTGCTAAGCTACGTAACATGCTATGCTATGGTTATTGAAATATGAAGAAAAATGTTTTTAAAATGTTTTATTAAAGCCAAAATTAAGAACATATATGCATATCAAACTCATATTTAGTTCAGAATTATATGTTACATCTCGATTATCTAGAAGCCAGAGATCTTTGATTGCACAGTTGAGATGTGGGATTTTGCCTCTAGCCATTGAGGTTGGTCGATTCAAAAATACTCCAGAGGAAAACAGATTGTGTGTGCTATGTGGCCTTGATGAAGTGGAAAGTGAATCTTATTTCCTTTTGTATTGTACACACTATGATGATCTAAGAGAATTTTTGTTTCTAGAAGTTACACGACAAATTCCAGATATATATTTGGTATGCTGATGATCAAAAATAATTATGCTTGTTTAACTATGATGTATTTAAGTTTGCAAACTTTGTTTCAAAAGCCTGGAAAAGAAGGCAAGCTAGTTTGTTTAATTAATTTAATTTTGATTTGTGTAGGATTATTGGTTTATATGGGTGGTTGTGGGAATTTAAATGAGAATACACGTGTATATGATTCGTGTAATAATCTATTATTATTTCTACTACTATTATTTGAGGAGCAATGTATTCGATGTACTCTAGATCTGTGTAGTTTGTATATCTATTCTGTATATTAGTCCTCTTATTTATGTTTACTAATGTTGGTGTCTTGTAAGTCCATGTGGGCTGGGCGTAATCATACGCATGACAATAATAAAATTTCATTCATTCATTCATGCTATCAGTTTCTGATGCAGAAAAGTTAGTTCATGCATTCATGACCTCGAGACTAGATTACTGTAATGCTTTATTAGCCGGTTGTCCTGCATCCTCAATAAACAAGCTACAGTTAGTCCAAAATGCCGCCGCTAGAGTTCTTACTAGATCAAGAAAATATGATCATATAACACCAATTTTATCATCACTACATTGGTTGCCTATAAAGTTCCGTATTAATTACAAGGTATTGCTACTGACTTATAAAGCCCTAAACGGCTTAGCTCCAGTCTATTTAACGGATCTTCTATCGCCCTATAATCCATCGCGCTCTTTAAGATCACTAAATTTGAGGCTTTTGGTCATACCTAGGATATCCAGATCAACTAAAGGAGGGAGAGCATTTTCACATTTAGCTCCAAAACTCTGGAATAGCCTTCCTGACAGTGTCCGTTGCTCAGACTCGCTCTCCCAGTTTAAAACTAGATTAAAGACGCATCTCTTCAGCCAAGCATTCATATAATATTTTTAATCTTACAGTTAAATCCGGTCTTTACTTCATAAACGCCAGAGGAGAACTGGCCCCCGACTGAGCCTGGGTTCTCCCAAGTTTTTTTTTTTTTCTCCATTAGGTCACCTGATGGAGTTTTTCGGTTCCTTGCCACTGTTGCCTTTGGCTTGCTCAGTTGGGGTTACTTAATTTAATTAATCAATCAACAATACTATTGATCAGCATTATCAAACATGGATGTTTTACACTAAAAACAAACACTGATGTACTATTTTATTTAATACTGTGAAGCTGCTTTGATACAATCTGTATTGTGAAAAGCACTATATAAATAAAGTTGACTTGACTTGACTTAACTTATTAGCCGTGTCCACTGTATTTTTTGTTGGTTTTCATGAGACCCCCTCTTGAAATGACTAGGACCCCCCATTGCCCCCCCAATCAAAATTGTCTGGAGCCGCCACTGCTTCAGACATAAAAAAAAGTTAAATTATTTAAAAAACACAAAAGTCAATAATGATGTTATCAAACTTTATTCATAGAAGCATTTGTCCATTTGTATCCTCACGAAGAGTCTTTGTGCAAGAGCTCATAAGAGATGACACATACAGAGAGGAGTATATAAAGAGTGTTTTAGGCATTAAGTAGAAAGGATTACAGAACTCTGCAGTTTACAAGTACAGAGTTTAAAAGGCTAATCATCATCATACCAGGTTACCAGCATCATGAGGCAGAAAACTTAAAGAGGACGATGAGTGTGTCAGCACTCTGTAGATCATTCAGAAATGGCAGGTGTATCAGAGGATGACACAGATTGTGGTGGGTCTATTTTCTCCAGTTTTTCCTTTACACTTTTGTACTGTATTTCCCACTCCTCATCGGAGAGAGAGGAAGGACTGACCTCCAGAAACTTGTAGGCATCTTTGTTCTGGAGCTGAAAGATGACGGATGCTCTTTGACAGCCTGCACCAAAACAGATCCAAGCCTGTGGAATTAAACATTTGCAAGTTACATTAGACGAAACCTTAGTAATGGCTGGACAAAATGAGAGTGACATTTAAGAGGGAACAGCATTCCTCCAGCATTCCCACAGGTACAAATAGTTTTTTTTTTTAGAATATCTTGTTTTTGTAATCATGTAAACATGAATTTTACCTCTTTGGCCATTTGGATTGATTCAAGAAATTCATCTTTATATTTGTCAAGTTTTTTGACAAAAGTTTCTCCAGCAAAGGTCGTCTTTTTCAGGGAGTCCAGCAATTGACCAACTTTCTCCCAGAAGTTTTTGAGCTGAATCAGAATGTCCTGAATTCTTGTCAAGCTTTGCTGAACTTCACTTAGATAGATGGTGTTGAGTATGGTATCTGCAGAGGGGAAATAAAGGTTTCTACAAGCCACACTTTCACTCCCGTTCTTAAACTAGACTTGAATCTTGGCACAGTCTTAAGCATGACTTGTCATGTAAGTATACTTTAAACATGAAAGAAAACAGACTCACTGTCACCACTGGCTCTGGCAGCCTTCATCTGCTGATCCATCGTCTGGATTTGGACCTTCCACTGCTTCTGTTTCAGAGCAGCCTTCTCAGTGTTGAGGGCATTCAGTTCAGCTTCAAGAGCCCTCAGATGTGCAGCATCTTTAGAATCATGTTCAGCATCATAAATGCTTTTAACAAGTAGCCCGATGAATGGAACGACTGCAGCGAAGATGCCGAGGCCTATTTTTGTTCGAGTTATGGATCTGACAAAATCTTGAATCTCTTGGCTTTTGCGGTTTATCTTTTCATCAAGCTCTTTTATGGTTTTCTGGAGTGTTGAAGCAACATCACTGGTGGCCGATCCTATAGCTTCAATGTGTAAATCATACCTATACAATGTTGAAGAAATGTTGCTGTTAAATTAGCATTTTATAACAATGGGCTCATTGGGCTGTGCTAGCTTAAAAGTTTATCTTAAAATATATTCATACTTTTGCCTGATTATAGCAGTTGCATGTAGAAGAATAATTCAATTGCTCAAGGAATTTTGAAATATGTTTTAATGAGGAAAATATTCTTACCTTTCCTCTATCTTTTCCACATCAGTGATAATGTCTGAGATCCAGGCTTGTGCTTTTTCTAGGAATTCGACCGCCAGATCAGCATCATTTTTCTCCACAGCTTTCATCAACATGGGAAACAGCGACTTAACCAGGTCATTACTGGTCAGAAAACACTGTGAGAAGGAAGAGACATAAGATCAAGTATCTTGGACTTTAGAAAATGACAGTCACACTGATGCGACGACACATTCAGAACTCGTATTGCCTGTATTTGCCCTGTAAATATTTCTGAAATGCTGTTCATAATGCTGCTTGTTATTATAATGTTAAGTTTAAAGTTATAAAAATGTATTTATAAATTATGAGAAGAATATCAAACCAAGATATGTATAAACTCTTATGTTAAAGTTTTTTTATTCACATACATAATTTTTCACTTTTTAATGTCACTTTTTGAAATATCTGCCTTGTTTTATTTTTGTAACATTGATTATTTTCTCATCCAGTTTTTGATTTTTAGGAGACACTGCCTCCCTCGCCTCCTCGGTGGGAACGCCCCTGTTCTATATTTATTTCAAAATAAGGGAGAGATTTAACCTCAATTTAATCTCTAGCTAAAAGACAAATATATGACATGCTATTTACTACAGACCCTTCGTGTTTGGTAAACACAAATTTCTAGTTTATAATTTGTTTCTAGGTGACAGATGAAAAAACTGAATTCAAGAGAAATCTGAAACTGTACTTTCAACATAGTTGCATCAGAGGAGCCGAACAGAAGCCTGGTTTCCACAGCGCGACTCCTGATGGTTTTCTCCAGGTCAGGGAAGTTGGCCAGGCACAGGTAAGAGAGATGGTAGAGAAGCGCTGTCTTTTGGGCAGCAGGGAGAAGCTCTTGTACAAACTCCGGGCTCCACTGGGATACAGCCACTGGTGAAAAAAAAAACATTGTTTAAAGACTGAAAAGATCACATTGATGGCTGGTATTGTTTTCAAATCTGTTTGATGAAATAAGATGATACTTGCTTGTGCTATCAGCCATCCTTAGTAGGTTTACACAAAAATGTGTGCAATGAGTTTCTCCTACAATGTACTGAAAGAAGAACAGATTTGTTTGGTTTAAAACATGAAAATTATTATAAAAATGTGAAGTAAAACTGACTTACCTTTGCTTTTACAAATGATATGGAGAACAATGTATCTGGTGCTTTTATGGCTAATTGGGCTTAAGCCCCGAATGTTTTGTCAAAAGCACCGAATCTTTTAGGTTTTTTAAAATAACTTCAACTTTGTTTCATTTCCTCTTAGTCTTTCTGACTGGAGCAACAAAAATTATGGACGGTAATGCATCGCGCATCACTCAGCTTGTTTGTCAACTGCCAATAAAAACTAACGAAGAAGAATATAAATCTCGTAAAACCGTTTTCTCAGGGCATGTTTTACAGCTAATCTCGGCACATTAGTGGGATAAGAAGAGAGACTAATTGAGAAATATATTGATAAAGAAGATTAGAAAGACATGAGAAAGTATATCTCCTCCTGATGACAACAATTCCAATAGGCTACAGATGCATCAATGTCGTGGAAAAATATTTTTTTCCCCCATACTTTAATTTAAAAAGTAAATCTTTAATATATTCTACATTCATTACATACAAAGGATTTTTTATTTTATTTTATTGTTTTAATCTTGATGATAAGGGCTTACAGCTCATGGAAATCAAAACTCCAGTACGCCTATCTCAAAATGTATTATAATTTTAGAACAAAGAATTTTTTTACGACCTGACAAGATCTCTAATCAGCTAATCAACTCAAGTCAAAACACCTGCAAAGGTTTCCTGAGAATTTAATCTGTCATTCTTGTTCTGGTGGTGCAGCACAATGACCTTTTCCACAATATTCAACATTTTTGAGATGCGCCTGTAATAATGTAATAAAAGTATTAGTATTTACATAGCCTAATTAAAGGAATTGTTATGGTGAACAGTATAATGAATAAATAGTACACAGCAAAATCTCCAGTGTAGAAATCCTGGTGTTAAAGGAGCTGTATGTAAGAAATGTATTTCAATTAGGCCTAATCATAAAATGGCCCTGATATGTCACTAGTCCAGTGGTTCCCAATTCCAGTCCTCGTGACCCACTGCTCTGCACATTTTGTATGTCTCCCTTATTTAACACACCTGAACCAGATCATCAGCTCATTAGGAGAGACTCCATGAACTGAACTGAGTGTGTCAGATAAGAGAGACATACAAAATGTGCAGAGCAGTGGGTCAGGAGGACTGGAATTGGGAACCACTGCACTAGACATTAAGAAATCATGTTCATTTCAAATACTTATATCACTGACAACAGTAGTACGGCCAGGATATTGTCATTTAAAAAGTGAAGTTGCAGCCCTCAACTGATGTTGATGTTGTCATCTTGTGTTTTGGCCTGAAGCGCCACCCTCCACCTATCTACCAATCACGAAGTCAGTAGTGTTTCGGCATCCGGGTTGCCAGCTCTGCTCTAGTTACCACCGCTGCAGCTACAAACTGTAGCCTACGTTCCTGCTGGATCCTGCAGCATATCTGGCAACCTCGAGTCAGGGGGGAGGGGGAGGGGATACAGTAATTTGAAAGTGATTGCAGTACCAGTTTTGGCCACAATCTTACATACAGCTCCTTTAAACGAGCCGAAAGTTAGAGCTGGGCGATATCGATATAAAAAATATATAGCGATATATTTTTGAAATGCGATATGGAATTAGACCATATCGCATATCGATATAGTTCAAATTTGAGCTGTGATCCTTGCTCCCCGCGCCCCCGCTCCTCCTTTTCCACACTGCGTGCGTGTTTAGAGCATGTTATAGGTGAATCATGACTACTTCAGAAAACCCAGCATAATAGGAACTAGCTACCAGGCAGTGACATAAGTGTACGCTGAAATAAAGTTTTTCACCTCAGAAAGACGGACTTTCTCTTGTCCTGTCAGCCGTTATCCTGTTCTCGTAGCGCACACTCTATTGCACGCGCAAATGCAGCGGCGCGCGCTGTATCGCCTCACTGATCAAGCTAGTGTAAAAGAAACTACGAGCATGCAACGCCGTTACGTTGTAAATTACCCGAAATAAAAGTAATGCAGGTATGATTTTCATTCTATTCACCAGGAGCAGTTTCCATGTTTCATTAACAGTTTTTGTTAATATTGTGTATTCACCATGGTAACTGTCGTTTCCATATTAATCCCAAAATGCCACTATTTTTCTTTGTATTATTTTTTATATTTTTAAATTACTGTAGTGGCTCATACCAACATTGTATTAACAAAAACTAGTTTGGGACTGCTATTTAATAGCTTTAGGCCTAATGTTTATTTATTAGTACTAGTCTTTACTATATTCTTACAATTTATGTTAAGTAAATGGGAAAAGTACTTGTGTGTGTTAACAAATTTTGTGTAAACGTGTTATAATTTGCCTATTTTCCCCTTTACTTAACGAAAGTTTAAGTAAAGGGGAAGGCTTAGCGAAATGGGGGGAGAATGGTAAGCCTTTTAGTTCGTGAATTAAAAAAATCAAACAGCCAGGTACGTGTCTTTGCACAGTATGTCACAGGAGACTTAATGGTAAAAAAGTGCTAGGTCGCCATCAATCGGAAGCTAGTCACAATTAATGCTGCCGTTCGTGCTCTATAATATGCTCCCTGCCTGGTTTTCATAGATTAAAATAGCTTTTAAAATACGGCTACTGGCAATATTAAAGCAGTTTAAAACGTCTCCCCTTAAAACGCTATTGGTCTCGACTATGTGAAAAGTTAAAGGAATATGACTTGGCCTAAAAAAAAAAAATTCAGTCAGAAGAATTTTTTTCACTTTAATCCCTGTGCACCTACACTTGATAGTGTGAATAAGATCAGCGCAACGCAGACCACTGCATTGACAGGGTAAAACACATGATCTGTCTACAGCCAGGGCTCAGCGGAAGACAGAAAATGCCGGTCCAGCGCTGATTGAGGAATTAAATTCGAAAATAAAAGACAGTTTGACATCTTTTTTCTCGCACTCTCGCATTTTTTCTCGCATCTCGCATCTATCCACTACCTGCTAACGTTAGTGCACTGCACCCGAGCAAGCACACTTTGCAGTTCCTCCGGAAATGCATTTTTCTAGTTCTTTATAGAGTAGAGCTCTTAGCTATTTAGAATAGTATCATATGAGGGGCTAAGACATTTGGATCATTATGCAGAAGGTAAATTATCAGAAAGTGTCCCACTTTACCAGTATTCACCCTATATTCGGCTGGCCAGTAATATTTAACTTAGCAACAGCACTAGATAAAACCTCCTTTTATAAGCTCCTCTTTATTCAACAGAGTTATGAGCTGACTTATTTATTTATTGAAAACTCATAAACATCTGCCTTATTTATTTTTAAACAACAAACACTAATACCAATTCCTTGGAACTGGAAATCGCAGCATGAGTGCCTTATTCTGGGGAGGAGAAACTGCAGAGCGTGCTTCTCCCCGAGATAAAGCACTGGATCTAACAGGTGAAGGCAGAGATAGGGCTAGGTCCGTCTCAAACCCCGCTGTTAGAACCATTTGCGATCCCCAAGATGCGCGTCGACGCCGCGCTCGGGGGGCGCGCACCGAACCGTCCTCCTCAAAGAACGGCCGGCGGGAGCGGAGCGTCCTCACAGACAGCTTATCGCAATGCTCACAGTCAGCCCCCTCGAGAACTGACTGTTGGCACGCTCCACTCCCAAACAAGCAACACAAAGCTGAAGTGTGTCCCCAGACTCCTCACCCGTGATATATAACATGGGCAGGGAACAACATAACGCTTGCTTGCTCTCTTTTGCCATAATATATTGCAACTTTGACAGACAACAATAAATATGACAAGGACAGAATACACAGATCGCTTGCTGAAGGCACAGAAGCTGTCGCGGTCTGTTTCCATAGACAGTAAAAGAAATGGACACAGCGACCCCATAGGTTTCAACGGAGACAAGTGAAGTCAATTAGAAGCACTGACTTCCTGGGGGTCGAGCGTACTGCGCAGACTCAAACTGAGCTTGACGACGTAGATGGAGATGTCCATGAGCTAGGAGGGAATAATCGACAGTTATCATTTTTGTCATAATCGTGCAGTCCTACTTTATTCAAATAAAATGTGAATGTATTTGACATGAATTGTTTACTTGTTTGTTTATATCCATAATTAATTGATACCTGATTGATACCTGATTCCCTTACAAGAATTTTTGGCTAAAAAGTCACAATCGATTTCAAGTCACTGAATCATTTCGGATCGTATCGTTCTAAATGAACCCAATATCGTCCTTGAATCGTATCGACAACCACGAATCACGATACGAATCGTTGTTAAAACGAATCGTTACACCCCGAAAAATTACCGTATGGACAGGAGGAGAAGCTCGCGGGCAATCGGGGGGACGTGGAGGCAAAATGACAAAATAATTAATCAGAATACCTAGCAAAAGTTTATCCTGCTCATGGACATCTCCTACTCACACTCTCTGTCTCTGCGAGTTTCGGAAGGGAATGATTCAGATTGATCTTGGCACAGCTACTAGAAGACAGACGGGTTGCTCACGTCACATATACGTCGTCAAGCTCAGTTTGAGTCTGCGCAGTACGCTCAGCCATCAGGAAGTCAGTGCTTCTAATTGACTTCACTTGTCTCAAGGGAATTGGAGTACTTGACAAAGAAATCAAAATCTCGCAACTTGCAGACGATACCACTTTATTTTTGCAAAATATCGAACAAGTACCCCTAGCTTTATCTACAATATCTAAGTTCTCAAAAGTATCAGGATTAAAACTAAACGTTAAAAAATGTGAAATTCTGCCCCTAAAAGACAGCAGCCAATCTGAAATATGTAATATCCCGCTCAAAAACACTATAACTTATCTTGGTATTAAAATATCGAGAAATCCTAGAGAAACTCTGGACCTAAATATGCTCCCGGTGACTCAGACCATCAAAACCAAATTTAATTGTTGGTCTGCCAGAGATCTATCCATATAAGAGTTCTGTTAAGTAAGGCAGAAGGGATGTCAAGAGCAGCTATATGTTTTCTCATCTCTAGATGTTCCAAAATCCACTTGTTCCCAATTAGATAAAATTCTCTTCAAATTTATATGGAAGAATAAGCCTGACAAGGTTAAAAGGTCTGTTCTCTCAAACCCTCTGGCTGAAGGTGGTCTGAATGTACTAACTTTTACTTAATTTAACCAAATTATAAAAATCAACTGGATTAAAAGATTCCTCAAGTGTCCAAATAGTATGTGGAATATTATTCCAAACAGTTTATTTGAAACTATTGGTGGTCTTAACTTTCTATTGATATGTCCTTTTTCGGTAGGAAAACTCCCAGTGAAATTAAGCAATTTTCATAAACAAATCTTGTTATGTTGGAATCTTATCTTTAAACACAATTTCTCCGCTCACAACTGTATTCTTTGGAACAATGCATATATACTACACAAAAACAAATCACTTTTTCTGAATAATTGGTTTATAAGTAATCTGAATACAGTAAACAATTTGCTAAATACAAAAAATGAATTTTATTCTTATGAGCACTTCATGGAAAAATATGGTATTGATACATCTCAAGAAGAATTCGAAATGGTGATTGAGTCTATTCCTGTTAGTCTTGTTTCTTTAGCACAGAGCATACAGACAGATACTTCTCTATCTGTAACAGTCGGTTCTCCTGCTATTTCTGGTATTCCACTCACAGATAAGAGATGTAACAATACTTTTATTAGAAACATACTTGATCCTGCCAGTACTCCTATATGTAAACACCGATGGACTTTACTGGACAAGAAATTATGGAACATGATCTTCCTGCTATACCTCATCAGTATATTATTGTAAATAAAATCAAAGAAGTTTTATTCAAAATTGTTCACAGATATTACCCTTCAAAAGCAAACATCTGTACTTTTTTTCCAACTGTATGTAACATTTGTACATTCTGTGGCTGTGAAGAAGAAACCATTGAGCATGTTTTTGTTGATTGTCCCCTTGTAGCTTCCTTTGGTCCCATTTACAAAGATTTATTTCCCAAAAGATAAAAAAGAACATTTCTCTAAGCAAATTTGAAATACTTCTTATAGTCACTGAGCCAAATTTATCAGCCAATGAAAAATATATAATTAACTTAATTATTATTTTAGCTAAATATTATCTGCACAAAATGATTTGGCAAAGAAGCAAACCCTCCTTTTACAATTTAAAAATTACAGACCTTAAAAAATATTGGAACAGCATTGAAAATTAAAAAAAAAAGAACAACAAATTAAACAAAACAATCAAATTATTTCATTATTTTAACTTTAATGTATAAGCAGACCCCTAAGTGTTTTTCATTTATGTATCTATGTGTTTTTATTTTTTTATTTATTTATTTATTTTTTTCTATTTTATTTAGGATCTTTTCCTGTCTCTTATTTTGTTCACCTTGTTAAGATCAGATATATGAAGCTGTATATTGATTCAATGGTGTATACGTGTTAAAATTGTACTTTGACAAAATGTTAATAAAATTTAAAAAAAAAAAAAAAAAACGATGTTAGATCGATATATGTCGTCCGGAAGGCCAACTTGCCGAGCATAGATCGATGTAGTTGGATCGTAGGAATATAAATCGATACATCGATCTAGTTGATAAATCGTTACACCCCTAGTAATCTCTCTACTGTGCGACAGAGAGTCGCAGGTTATGACGCAATCGTTAGCCTATTTTTACAAAAATTGCTTCTACGGGGCCATAATGTAAGCTACAAGGTAATGGAGCCTTTTATACATTTTTGTGTTTCATTAGAAATAAAAAATGGACAAATCCGCTAATCAATGGCGACGCCTGGGGAACCTTCAATAAAATTTGAAACGCTGCCCCCTTGTCTGTTTCCAGGGGTGCTTTATAGTTTCCTGGTTGATGATGTCACCCGCCTATGACGTCTCGCCTTTCCATTGGACTGATTACACATGTGCTTCACGACGCAATCACGCAGGGCGTTCCCGCAGCACTTGACGCAGCGCGAGTTCCCTTGAAAGGGAATCACATCTACGTGCAGTCGAGGTGTGCTACTTTTTTACCTTCATAGAAAGGAACGTAAATGACATCCAGTTTATAACCAACACCGTAATAAATGAGTGTAAATCCTATGGGGTGAGATTTAGGTCACAATTCTGCGCGCGCAAGATCACATTTTGAGCGTGGAAAAGGGCATTTCGCACGCGCGTGAACTGAGTTTTGCGGAGAAATGTTCGTCTCGCAGATAAGAAAATATTGCGAGCGAACGAAAATCAATTTTGCATTTAAAATAAGTATTTGGATGTGCGCGGACGTTCTCTTTCGCGTGTGCAAAGTTTCACTTTCTTGCTCCTTTCATACCAGCCGTGAGCGCTCTCTAAGCGCAGACGGTTCGCTTGCTCAACACAACCCAGCGTTACAATATGCCATAATTCCAGCCAATCAGAGATGAGACTGCTAAATTCTGATTGGCTGGCTTGAAAACCAATCACAAGACTCCCTGCATCACCTACTGCGGATTCAGAGAACTAGTGCAGTTGAGAGTAAAGTTGGCAGTAAATTCACAGATTCGAACTTCCCGGGTCAATAACTCGTGAGCTAAACGTTGTTACTGCACAAATGACACCTCTTTTTATAACAACACTTATTTTGTATAAATATCGTTTTGCATATATTCTTTATGATTATTATTTATGAAAAATATTCAATAATTTCACTGTATTGTTGGCAAATTCAGTTCACATCACTGCTGTCCTGATGGTTATACAACAACACTTATTTTGGTAAAATATATAGGCCTATTTTAAATTGTATATACAATTGTACTGTAAATGTATAATTTTTATGAAAATATTCAATAACTTCACTGTAATTCACTGTATTGTTGCCTAATTTAGTTCACACATCACTGCTGTCCTGAAGGTTATACTACAACACTTATTTTGGGAAAATATATATTTTAAATTTTATACAATTGTAAATGTATAATTTTTATGATTTTTATGAAACATATCTTTACTGTAATTCACTGTATTGTTGCTAAATTCAGTTCACACATCACTGCTGTCCTGATGGTTATACAACAATCGAATCTGTGAATTTACTGCCAACTTTACTCAACTGCACTAGTTCTCTTCCGACAAACATTACTTTTCTGGTCCCTTTTGTACAAACACAATTTTTCTCCCAGTATAGGTGTTTTATATGGAACAATAGTAATATCATTCATAATAAAAAATCTTTGTACATGGAGAATTGGGTCCAACACAACATTTTAATTGTTAGCCAACTAATTGACAAAAATGGGCAATTTTACACCTACCCTAATTTTATTTCAAAATATGGTTTATTTGTAAATGAAAAAGAATTTAACAAAGTAATTAAGGCTATTCCTAATGGCATACTAATATTAAACAAATTTTCAGATGTAGATATCAATAATACATCTTTACAAAATCCTCAACTCTTTGTAAATGGTCTCTCTTTATTTGATAAAGGTTTTAATAACAACTTTATAAGAAACTCCTTTAATGTTGGATCCAGTCCTCCATGTAAATCAAAGTGGCTTAAACCTTATTGTATATCTTGGCGCAACATTTGGACTATGCCATAAGTTTATTATTTCTAATAAAGTCAAAGAAGTAATGTACAAAATTATTCATAGATGCTATCCTGTAAATGCAACCATTAGTAGATATATTCACGCTGTTTGTGATAAGTGCACTTTTTGTAACACATCACTTGAAGACAGAAAAAGGGCAATATAAAAATAAATGTTCAATTTCTTTTTGGACTGACTTTAAAATAGATATGACAAAAAATTGAACAGATGTCTTGATTTAGACCCTCATGACATTTTACTTTGTTTCAAAAACCCTTTTTTTTCTGAAAAACAAAATTATATAATTAATCTTTTTATCATTTTGGCGAAATTTTATATTCATAAGACAAGAATAACTCAAAAGAAAACCTCCTACGGTATATTGCCTTCTATAACACTGATCTAACAATATATTTTGAAACTCTTTCAAACATGAGATCACAAAATAAAAAGCTTATAAAAACAATACAAATATTAAAGCTTTTCAAATACATATAAATGCCCTGATATTTTATACTTATATTTTTGTATTTGTTCTTATGTTTATGTTTATTTTATAATAATAATAATAATAATTATTATTATTATTATTATTTTGGTAAAATATTTTGAGCTGTATTGTCAATACTTTGTAACCATTTTGGTTTTTTTTTTTTTGCATTGTACTGAAATGTTTTTGTATTTGAACTGACTAAATAAAAAAAAACAAAAAAAATAAAAAACTAGTTCTCTTCCGCAGTAGGTGATGCAGGGAGTCTTGTGATTGGTTTTCAAGCCAGCTAATCAGAATTTAGCAGTCTCATCTCTGATTAGCTGGAATTATGGCATATTGTAACGCTGGGTTGTGTTGAGCAAGCGAGCCGTCTGCGCTTAGAGAGCGCTCACGGCTGGTATGAAAGGAGCAAGAAAGTGAAACTTTGCACACGCGAAAGAGAACGTCCGCGCACATCCAAATACTTATTTTAAATGCAAAATTGATTTTCGTTCGCTCGCAATATTTTCTTATCTGCGAGACGAACATTTCTCCGCAAAACTCAGTTCACGCGCGTGCGAAATGCCCTTTTCCACGCTCAAAATGTGATCTTGCGCGCGCAGAATTGTGACCGAAATCTCACCCCATAAAATCCTGCTATATACACCTTGGATCTCGCAGATGTCTGATACTACTAGAGCAGAGAACTGTCCAGCTTGTCTGCACTTTTTCCACTACTTCACTCACTGCATCCGCCTAATCTTGGCTGAATTTCAGGAATCATCTGACGAAACCTTCACTGAAGTCGATAAGAGCAATTTACTCAATTTACTGAACACTTGCAGAAAATTAAAGTAATCCAAGGTTTTATATGTTGAGAACCAAAGAATGCTTCAAATAAAGGCCGAAGCATATTTATGAAGTTAACATTAGCCTGTAGTACATCAGATAATAGCCTAGTTTATATATACAGATATGAACTGTAAAATAAAGCTACAGGCACCAAATGCCTGAAACATGTCATCTTTTATTTTTTGAAGTTGAACATTTAAAATAATTTCTTTTCAGTAAACATGAAGAGAGATTATATCACATCTTAGATTTGAATAGAAAGAAGTAATTTTATATTACAATGTAATGTAGGTCTACGTCTAAGCATTAGTTACAAATTATATCTTTTATAAAGGAATTGATGGTGTACTTACATGTTCTGCTTCTGGTCCCTTCTTCATCTGTCCTGCTGCTGCATCGCTCACTTATATAGGCTATAGTCTTGAATCATGTGCTTCCAGATCATTCTCACAGATCCTCCACCTTTTCATCGATCGTCTCCATAGGGATGGTCTCTGTGAACACACGTGATTTCTGAGCATTCACATAAGAAACTCCCCACCATTAGTTGCCAGTTTCTTATGTAATTGGATTAAGCATATATCCCATTAGCTACAAGCTGTTTTTTTGTGCAGTAGTAAGACATTTCTTAAACAGACTAAAATTCATAGCCATCACTTCAAAATTGTATAGACCTATTTAAGTGCCAACTAGTCTCTCCCTATGGAGGATCCCTTTACCACTCTACAGATAACGCGTCGTCGGGAAACTCAATTCGCGTATCTACCCCGAATTGATAAAATAAAATAAAATTCTGTATCAAAAATTATAAGGAAACACCAGTACTTTGTTTAGGCTTGGTTTGTAGCGAATTCCAAACCTGCACACATATATTCAAACACACATAACTATAGAACCCGTTCTTAATGCGCATCTGAACGCCATCAGCGTTTCTCACAGGTTCGTGTTTAAAGTTATTTATTAATTTATTAACTAATGATCGCTGCGACGGAAGCGAATCAATCAAAACCAACTTTAGCTGGAAAATAACTTTACTAAAGAACCGCTATAAAGCCAAAACAATCTCTGTTACCTTAAATTATACGTTTAGCTGTTTTGAAACAATCTCCATTGTTAAAAGCGCTATATAAATGAAGATGACTTGACTTGACTATTTGTAAATATCTTATTTAGATTTGCAGGGAAATGCCAGGGGGAAAAAGGCTGGAGTTTACATGTCTCATGGGTTTTGAGGACAATAAATCACTAGGTTTTAATTCAGTGCATTTATGCCATGATGAGATGCTTATTTTGTCCTTGAATAATGCCGGTGAAGTTCTAAACGGTTCTAAAAAATAAAAGCGATCAATGTTTTCGGCAGAATATAGCCTAACATAAACATCCATTTTCAATGTGTGCCCTGCAACTCAGAGCCATAGAGAGCCATCTCTCTATGGCTCTGCTGCAACTGCGTGATGCAGGGGCGTCGGACTGGGGGTAAAACCAGTAGGCTACTGATTACCAGGGCCCCAATGGGAGAGAGGGCCCTTGAAAAGTCTGGAATACATTTTATGTTTCCTGGATATTTTCATTTCCTAATTAAATTTCATAATGAATGTCAGATGAAATGTAAAGTTAGTGTATTGGCTGAATAACTTGATTAACTGACTATTAACTGACTGGTTGATTAACTGACTGGTCCCACCCCTTGCTAATGTGCCAAATGGTTTAGTCCATCTGCACGCATTTTGTTTATGTTAGTTAGTTGAGCATCTGGAGGAGCGCAAACTGCTGCTGTAGAAATGTCTTTCTCAAAGAAAGCCAAATCAGGCCCCCCAAAATGAAAGGAACGACATTAGAAGGAAAGAAAACAAAATGAGGGGAAACAATTGGTAACTGACTTATTTTCAAAGAAAGGTGAGCACAATCTAGAAGTATGACTTAGTATGGCAGCAGTGGCTCAGTGGTTAATGTAGGTTGTCTACAAACCGAAAGGTGACCATGAGCAAGAACACCTAACCCCAGCTACTCCCGACGAGCTGGATGGCGCCTTGCATGGCTGACACCGCCGTCGGTGTGTGAATGAATGAGTGAATGGGTGAATGGGTGAATGTGAGGCAATATGTAAAGCGCTATGGTGGCCATACTGTAGGTCTGTGAAAGCGCTATATAAATGCAGTCCATTTACCATTTTTAATAAAAGTATTGTTCATTGTTAATTTCAACATTAATACATTTAACATTTTAAAGTTGTCTCTTACATTAGATAGGCCTAATGCACTAAGAAATAACATAAATGATCAAGGTATAATATATTAAAATTTTACATTTAAAACATGCAATAAATATTTTTCCCTTTTTTTTATTTCAAAGAAAACAAAATGGAAGAAATGGAGTTAAAGCTGAACACAATCTGGCTGCTCAAACTGTGTAGGGCTATAGAAAAAAAAGTATATATTTTTTTTTGCTCCTTTTGTATTTTGCATTTACTTGCACTTTTACTTTCTATAGAGCTACGTTTAATATAAAAATACTTTTCATACTTAAGTATAGGCTACTAAGGCTACAATAAATGTTACATAACCTACTTTAAAATTCTAGACTAAACAGTGAGTTCAACTTCTACCAAAGTTATTTTCTGGTAAGATATTTACTTTTACTCAAGTGTGGCTTTCAGCTAGGCGTTATCCACAACACATGGGTTGCAAGTGTTTGTTTATGTTCGAGTGTGTTGTATGGATTTCCCTGCGATGAATAAACTAAATGAAAGTAAGTGGTCGATAAAGTCGGAGAAGAAAATATAGTAGGGGAGACCGGGGGTCCGTGCACTTTTTGATCATTTCATTTCCTGTTTGGAACGGAATAACGAGAAATGAAAACCAGCTTGTTTATTCGTTTTTTAGTTTAGTTTTAAAAAACTGAAAATTTGTTTTTGGCTCGGTTTTTCATTTTTCGTTTGTGGTTTACAAATGGGTTTATGGGTTTGATATTTCATTTGCACACGTGGGCGGCACTGAAACGCCCCTTTCATCTGATTGGTCAAAACGCTCCGCCTTCAGTAAGCTACGAGCTTTTCTTTCTGTCAGGCAGAATAACAGTATGTACGAGTGCGGCACTGACAAATAGTACTCCTGTAAATAAACAAGAAAATGAAGAGAAGAACAGTAGTATGATGGCTTCTCGTCTCTGCATTTACTACGAATGAATCAATAAACGAATATGCATATTACAACCGTTCAGCACATTGCAAAAGTCATACATGTGTTGGCCATGTATAGTAATATCTGAATATAAACATTAACAACTTTAAACATTTTGCATATTCAGCATTTACAATTGCCAAAGTGAGACTCTAATCGATCATTTCTATATATATATATATAGGCCTATATATATATATATATATATATATATATATATATATATATACTGTATATATATATATAACATTTTCACTAGTATTTACATTTACATTTACATTTAGTCATTTAGCAGACGCTTTTATCCAAAGCGACTTACAAATCAGGACTAAATTAAGCGAGTCATCATGAAGAGGCAAAAGACAACACAGTTGCGCGTCCTTGACAACACAAAATCCTTGCTTTTTCTGCTCATGTTTACATTTTATGTGGGCAGGGCCCCATATTAGTTATTGAAACGGGCCCCCAGATGCTTAAGGCCGCCCCTGAACGCATAACACACAGTTTACAGACATCACCGCAGATTAAACGACCACGCATTTAAATTAAAGATAATTCATAACGCTAAACAATATTATAGTTTCAAATATTATTTCTACTTTAACCATTTATGTGGCGGACTTTCACGCTAATCGCGGAGCACTAATGTTAACCATGTGCTCAACCGCACTGAACTCATGACAACTTTTACTAAAGTATAAAATATCAGCTTTAAACTGTTGTGTAATATGCAATTATTCTATTCTAATTATGTCTTTTGGTACATGAAGTAGGCTACTTATGGGTCATAGTAAACCACAATTGTAACTGTATTAGAAAGAGGTTTTATAAAGACAGGTACCACAAGTTGTTGTTAAACAATTTATTAAGAAAGTGCAACATACCACACTGAATGTTGTAAGCATTTATTAAGCATATGGCAGAGTAGAGAGAAATTGAAGGTGTATTAGAAAGATCTTTTGCTAAAGAAAGAGGAAAAATGCAAGCATTACCGTCTATGTGTTGCGGACGACACAGAAGATACAGCAATGAAGAAAAGGTCCAGAAAAAGGAGGACAAAGAAGCAAAGGCTTTAGATAACCAAGTGCTAGGGGGTTTCCAGGAGGGGATAACCAATGAAAAGGTTTTAGGGAGTTTCCAGGAGGAGATTTCTGAAGATGTCAAAGAGTTGATGGACTTTAAAAAGAGCTGGAATGACATGTCCAGTCAGAGGCTGATTCATCAAGGACGTCTCATTAAGACGTCTCGGTGTTAGATGCCTTGCCACTTGCCACTTTTCATGAAAATGAAAGCTTGTAAATTTATTGGTTTTGATTTACTTTTATTTTTATATATTAGTACCTTTAATGTAAACTAGTTAACCTGTATTTAATAAAAAAAAATATATAATTGAAATTAAGAAGCTTGCCTGCATAAGTCTCTGTTTTACAAGAGATTGAGCTGAACTGACCAAGGAGAAGTCTTCTGTGATCTAAATATTGTGAGTATGGAAATTCAAATGCTTATTGTTTAGGACAGATTTGACTTTACCTAACCTGAGAATAATTAAAATTAAAGGGGCATTATGCAAGTCTGAGTGTTTTTTCTCTACGAGCTCCCCCTAGTGTCTGGTAGTATAATGCTTTCAAACACTCTGTCGTAAAAACGAACTGTTGTCCCTCCCCCCTCGCCACGAGCAACCCAGCTGATCAGCTGTCAACCTAGCTGAGCAGAGGAACCGGCTATTTCAAAACCAGTTATGTCTACCGAGGCAAGTAAAGCAATACTTTCTTTCCAACTGATGGCGATTTTTTTATTTATTGTGTTGTCATGCATACTAGTATTTTTACCGGGAACGAACGATATGAACGAGGCGAATTATTGCTTTCGTGTTTGTTTGTTTGTTTGTTTTTGGGAGAATGGGCATGAGCATAAAAAAATATATATATATCGGAGGCTAATATTTGTCTAAAGTTATATTAGCAAGGTCTATAAGTTCATCTGGTAGAATGATGGTTTACCTTTGCTTGTCTAAGAAAACACCAGAACGTTTTTTCTAGCTCGATCATGATATGTGCAACATTTTGCGCGTCTGATATTGCCTACTATCAGACGCGTTGACTTAGTGACATAAAATAAAAGTGTAAGTTACACAAATAAAACCGACAGGAACGGCCACACAACTACAGAAATCAAACGTGTTTGCTAATGACAATGCCTAACATCAAAGTTATAGTATCTAGCGTAATGTTACTAGTAAGCCCCTAACAGACAGCGATCATAATAAAAACCTTTACAGACAATAGCAAACATCCTGAGGTCGCAATTACTTGAAATTTAAATATTAAACACAGTTTATTCCAAAGATACTTAACTTACAAGTGCAACAGCAGGATCAGCATCCGGTTTGCAGGCTTCTGTTTCTCTCAGTTCTCACCATTCTGAAAAAGCCGGTCCGATATATTTACTCGAGTCTGACTTCTTGCTCGGTCAGTCTCCCGTTTCCTCTTTCGTTGGTCCTCCGACAAAGATTTCCTAGCTTTCTGCTTCTTTTTTACAGGCTCAGCCTCAGCCATAACTCAATCTATCGTTGCCCTTTGCTTATAGCTAGCCCGCCGGTGTTTGAATAGGGGCGTGTACGTGTGCAGTGCCGTCAAGCAATTCGTTACATCGCAAGACCTGATATCACGCGATACTTCCTGACACCGACCCGCGTCCCAAAGTTGCAAGTGAGTTTTTTCCGCTCTCGGGCACCAGGGGGGTGCGAAACCACCACCATTCAACCCGAAATGAGTAATATAACCATTCCACTGACTCCGAAGCTGTTCAGTTAAGGTTAAAAAGCTACCTAGTGTCCCTTTAAAGCTGCAAGCAGCGATGAAAGGGCCCTCGCACCCGTGCCATCAACACTCGGTGGCTTTAGGAAGACAGAGCATGGTTGGGAAATGTACATTTAAGGAGGTATATATAGTAAGAGTATGTCAAAGTCAGTTACAAAATGTTTTGTATAATGGTGATAATAGCATGCTTCATGACTCAGCTAAGTGTTGCTAGCATGTTTAGTCTGTTTCTAGCATGCTTAGTACACAATAATTATGTGGTTAGTACTGCATTACTGTGTTAACCATGTCAGTTTCTGTTGCCAGTAGGTGGCGTTATGACTATAGCTGAATATGAGCATGGATGTGTGTTCAGGACAGAACTCTTATCAAACGTGTGAAGTTTGGTGCAAATTGGAAATTGCCTTCTTGAGTAACAAAAAAGTCATGTTTCATTGAATTAGCATTCTTTAGCACTTAGCTAAGCATTGTTAGCATGTTTTAACATGTTTCTAGCATGTTTAGAACTCAATGGCATTTTTAACATGTTGCTAGAACGGCATCAACGTGTTAAACATGTCACTTCCTGTTGCCAGTAGGTGGCGCTATTACTATAAATGAACATTCTCATGTAGATGTATTCAGGCCATGACTCTTATCAAAAGTGTGAAGTTTGGGGCAGATTGGACATTCCATGCCTGAGTTACAGCAAATTCCTATTTCATTGCAATAATAGCATGCTTTAGCACTTAGCTAAGAGTTTGCTAGCATGTTTTAGCATGTTTCTAGTATGTTGTTAGCATGTTTAACACTTGCTGGCACTTTTTTATATGTTATTAGGAGTCCATAACAGTGTTAAACATGTCACTTCCTGTTGCCAGCAGGTGGCGCTATGACTGTAACTGAATATAAGCATGGTCATGTGTTCAGGACAGAACGCTTATCAAAAGTGTGAAGTTTGGGGCAGATTGGACATTCCATGCCTGAGTTACAGCAAATTCATATTTAATTGCAGTAATATCATTCTTTAGCACTTAGCTAAGTGTTTGCTAGTATGTTTTAGCATGTCTCTAGTATGTTGGTAGGATGTTTAGCACCTACTGGCATTTTTTTATATGTTATTAGGAGTCAAGAACAGTGTTAAACGTCACTTCCTGTTGCCAGCAGGTGGCGCTATGACTATAACTAAATATGAGCATGGACATGTGTTCAAGAGATAACTCTTATCAAACGTGTGAAGTTTGGGGTAGATTGTACATTGCCTTCTTGAGTAACAACAAAGTCCTGTTTCATTGAATTAGCATGCTTTAGCACTTAGCTAAGTATTGCTAGCATGTTTTAATATGTTTCTAGCATGTTTAGAACTCAATGGCATTTTTAACATGTTGCTAGAACGGCATCAACGTGTTAAACATGTCACTTCCTGTTGCCAGTAGGTGGCGCTATTACTATAACTGAATATTCCCATGTAGATGTGTTCAGGCCATGACTCTTATCAAAAGTGTGAAGTTTGGGGCAGATTGGACATTCCATGCCTGAGTTACAGCAAATTCCTATTTAATTGCAATAATAGCATGCTTTAGCACTTAGCTAAGAGTTTGCTAGCATGTTTTAGCATGCTTCTAGTATGTTGTTAGCATGTTTAGCACTTGCTGGCACTTTTTTATATGTTATTAGGAGTCCATAACAGTGTTAAACATGTCACTTCCTGTTGCCAGCAGGTGGCGCTATGACTATAACTGAATATGAGCATGGTCATGTGTTCAGGACAGAACTCTTATCAAACGTGTGAAGTTTGGGGCAGATTGGACATTCCATGCCTGAGTTACAGCAACTTCCTGTTTCATGGCGAAACATCGAAATTTGTCAGGCCGCCGAGGACCCGCCCTTCGACGAAAACTCAAGATTCAACGTCGCAAAGGCCTTAAAGTCCCACTCCGATCATATTTCGAGCTATTTTTAAACATTCTCAGTGGTCTTTAAATGATGATTATGCCGTTTTTAGCCAAAATCACAAAACCTGTGCCGTTTTCTGGGACTTCGCTTCAGCAGAGCGACAGTAGCTCATTAGCAATTCGCCTCTGCGTTGTGGGCGGAGCCGTTGGCACGGAGACGACCCTCCCCCTCCTCTCCTCTGTACGTTCACACCCGCCGGCGCCGACTTGAGCTTCCGAGAAAACGGAGGAGAAGTTGATCATCGCCGTTGCTGGGTTTCCTATCATTATCGGATTAATTGCAGTTTAACCATCACAGAGTGAAAGCTTATCATTATGTGTTTTTAAGTCCTGCCAGTTTAACAGGGCGCGCTTGACAGGGCATATAAGAACGAGGAGAGAGAGAGAGAGAGAGAGAGAGAGAGAGAGAGAGAGAGCCCCGGCCGCGCGCGCGCACTCACTAATAATAATAAATAATAATGTGACCAAAACGGTTATACAAATGCTGTCATTATAAAAGGTTTCTAGTGTCAATGTATTGCTTGTTTATTCTGTTTACTTTTCATGGTGTGGCACTTCTCTTCTCCCATGATCGAACATAGAATGCTGCTACTTCAGAGCGGCCAAAGCGTCAACAAGCTTCCTCGTACTTTTTGACAAGCGTCCTTGACAGGGCGGCCAGAGCTTCTTTGCTGCTCAAGTCGGCGGCGGTGTGAACGTACAGTTAAGTATTTCAACCCGCTACCGCACATAGGTGTTGATCCGCCATCGTCTTCTCTACCCCTCAGAACCTGAGCGGGCGGGGGCGGAGGGGAGTATGAGCTTGTGGCCCCACCCAGTGGAGTTACTACGTCACAACTCCAGTCTATTTTAGCTGGCATTTTAGCACCTGCTACTGATTCACAGCCATTTGAATGCAGACATACTCAGAAATACAACTTTGAGCTTATTTTTCTCAATATATGTCCTCTAACATCAGAAAAATGCCACAAGAACATGTTAACACCTAGAAAAACATGATTTTCATCGGAGTGGGTCTTTAAGATTACACTCACCAAATTTGAAGATGATCAGATAAAAACTGTAGGTGGAGTTCGTTAAAGTACGAGGCCTGAAAATGGCAAAAACTGCACAAAAATCTGAGAGGAAGTTCAAAATGGCTGACTTCCTGTTGTGTTTAGGGCTATGCTCCAAGAGACTTTTTTGTAGGTATTAGGTCATTACATGTATGTTCCGAATTTCGTGCACGTACGTGGAACGTTGCGAGAGGCGCACTCCGTTGAACTTTTATAGGTGGCGCTATCGAGCCATTTTGCCCCGTCCAATTCTGAAACCTATATCAGATGTAAATTTTCGCCAGTTCTGACGCGTGTGCAAAGTTTCGTGAGTTTTCGAGCATGTTTAGGCCCTCAAAAATGCAATTCAATGCGAAGAATAATAATAATAATAATAATAATAAACAGCGCAATTCCAAGAGGGTCCTCACACCATCGGTGCTCGGGCCCTAATAAGGTTAAAGGTGTTTAAAATTACGTACCATAAAACAAAACACATACAACTCGTTCATATTATATTAACAGTGTTTATACTTAAAGGAGCTTTTCACCCATGGGAACATTGATCTTTATTGAAAGTGGGTCATATATGTAGTCGAAATGTAAAGTAAATTTTGAATTTGGTGCCGTCTTGACCGAGGAAAGACAGAAAGTAACTTCAGGATGCATTTGTATGAAAGACAACAACTCCCACAATGCACCACATTGCACAGCTCCCCAAGCCACTCCCACTAATCCAGAACAGCACATATCTGCCTATCAGGCCCTGTCCCAAATGGCACACTCCGGACTTGTGGACTTCCTCAGAGTCCACACTTTGGTGACGTCATGTAGTGCAGACCTATAGGGCCCTTGGCGCGAGTCCACGAGGGCGCATTGAGAGGTATTTTTGGGACAGACTTGATCAGCACGCCGGAAATAACGGGCTGTTTTTTTGTTTTTTTTGTTTTTGCATTACAATGGAAATAATACAAAACAATGAACATGAACATGTGGGGATACAGAGAAAATGAAAGTAAATAATAACAGTAAATAAAATATTTTTACAATTTATATAAAACTTATTCTATAATACAGGATATTTTCGAAGCTCTTTTATTGGAGGGGATTTTTTGAAGTGAAGAATAACTGTAAATCATAAGCAAAAAATTTGCAACTAGGTTTGAATTTAAGGTATCTTGCTTTGTGAATATGATATTTACCCATCGTACAGAAAAAGTTTAATATATCATCTAGCTTTTTATTTTCAGAGAAATCAGAGTGAAAAATAACCTTACTGACAGAAATACAGGCCTGGTTGTTGTTGGACAGGAGAAATCACATTTTTTGCGCTCCAACGTCTTATCTCCATGTCAACTACACAGCCTAATTTTACAGTTCTATATTTTGATATTGTGCATATCACCTGGGCATTAGACAATAGATACACCATGCTTATTTAAATGATGTATACAGTTGTAGGCTACATAATAATACATAATGTTCAATTATGCTCGAGCACCTGCCCCTTTGCCCCTTGGTGCCCAAAGTGCCCTTTTGTCAAGGCAAAATTTCCTCTCCTTTTTTGTAATTAAAGGCCCTTTTGTGGATGCCTGCCCAACCTAACTATTAGTAAAATTAATAAATAATAATTTAGCCGTAAATGAAATGATCCACATGATGACCTTTCACCTGACGAACTCATCCAGAACGATTCCTCACGCTGCACGCACATTCTTTAATTTCGCGCGGCTATGCGCACTACCAGAAGATATCTTCAAATCTGCGGCTGCTGGTAAGTGGCGTTTCATTTTCAGCGAAGTGATTTTGATGTTTGTTTACTTATTATTATTATTTTACAAGGACGACGTGAAGAGAGCATGCAGAGATGTTGTTTATATTGCAGTGTGTAGGCTGTAGAAGTAACTGTTTTCCTGAATGCCATCAAGATTAAAACCGAGACTGATTTCATAACAGGTCAATAAACAAATAGTTAAAATTAAGTCACTTACATTTTAGACGCAATGACTGTTTTTGTTCTGTTTCAGCAGCGAAAATAGTTCCAAACAGCAGAACCATAGCGCATCTCACAGCAACACTTGTTGCATTACTGAATGATTCAGCATTTTGAACGAATCGGTTGAGTCAAAGATTCAATGACCCATTCACAAACTGCCTCATTCTGAATAAATCAGCCGATTGAACGAATCGTTTGAATGAATGACTCAATGACTCGCTCATTAAAACGGTCGCCTGCCGCCTCCTACTGGCGGTTTAGTTTCATAAAGTATCGTCTTTTCAACATTCCTTATTTTTTTATATTCAAAAATATTTAAAATAATATAATTTAATACAGTTATAATTTTTCAATGTAAATTATTTAATGTGATTGGTAACTATAATATAATAACTATAATATATTGATCAAATTTAAGAATTATTTATATAAAATTAGGTGAAAAATTCCCTTTATAAAAGGTACAAAAAAATTGTGTTTTCAAACAGTGATGTAATGAAACATTGACAATTTAAGTTTGAAGGGAGTAAAGCCTCTGTTTAGGCTATTAAGGAAATGTAATTTTGCCAAAAGAAGAACTTTTAATTTAAATAAATGTTCATTTTAAATCAGCCTACTTCAGTGTGATATGTTACCATACTATCATGCTTAACACTGAGAATTTGAATAATTGTAATGTGATGATCAGATGCAGATATCTAAATCAAAGAATATGGGTGGTTTGCGGGTGGATTATTTATTTTTAACAGTGGATTCGGGCAGATTCGGGTGACTCAAAGTGCACCAGATTAATGAATTTATCTTTAAAATGTACAAAATTTTCTTACGGGGGGGGGGGCATGCCCCCGGACCCCCCTAGAGGTACCAAGCTCCACCCACAAAAATGATGTGGGAAACACATTAGGCTATATGATGATCTACAAACATTTTATTATCTTATTATTAAAATACATTATTAGGATTTTACCACCTCCGCCTCATTTTAAGCCAGGAAAAACACAGCCCCATTTAAAGCCTTGTTCCATGTGCCCCCCTTTTATACTTTGAGCACCTGCCCCTCCAGAGGTCTCTGCACGGCCCTGTTCCGCTATTGTCATAACTTCACATCTGGCTCCACAGCGCCTGTTAGCTTAGCTTCCAAACAAGATGGAGGACATTGCTTTCAGTTTCAGCAAGTGAAGTCCCACCCACTGATCTGTGATAGGTCTGTAGCATGAGTGGGTCCCGCCCCCTGGGAAAGATGAGGAATGAGTGTTTGTAGTCTCAACCCCTCTACAAAGTTATGGGACTTTCTGCTTAGAATGACGGAAAATGACGATTTATGCCACATTGTAAGCAGGAACTAAAACACTGAAATCCTTATTTCTCCCGTCTCAGGGGAAAATGAGGGAATAATGCACGACCATTCAAAAATATGACTGGGTTTCTAACGATACAAGGCTTGATGCAAATGGGTGAAGTGTCCCTTTAAAACCAAGAAAGTGGATCACATCTCTCCAGTTCTGAGGTCTTTACGCCGGCTTCTTGTCTGTAAAAGAATTGATTTCAAAATACTCATGTTGGTTTAAGCACTGAATGGTTTAGGAATAAAGTACATTTCTGATCTTCTGCTTTCTGTCCCAGACTCCCCAGAGTCAAAACTAAACCGAGAAGCAGTGTTCAGTTTTTATGCACCATATATCTGGAACAAACTCCAAGAAAACTTATTTAAAGTTAAGGCTATAACCTTTAGCTTAGTTTTGCTTGCTACTACCTTTTATTAATTGGAAAAATTATTAATTTCTTACACTGCACTGTAACTTTTACTATTCGGTTTTATTTGTTTTTGTTTATGTATTTTAAAGTGTTTTTAATTATTTTCTTATATTGTATTTTTATGGAGGTAGATTTGTGTCTTTATTATTCAATCAAAAAAAAGGTTGCTTCAATCAAAAAATATATTTTCAATCAAAAAAAACCGTTTCAATCAAAGAAAAAAAGTGTTTGAATGCAAAAATATATTTGAGACTCAAAAAAATGCATTTGAACACTATTTTTTTTTGCTTGAAAATGTTTTTTTTGATAGAAGTGAAGGTTTTTTTGTTTGAAGCAACTTTTTTGATTGAAGTATTGTTGTTTTGTGTTTGGGCCATATTATGGGTAGGACATTTGTGTCTTTATAATTCAATCAAAAAAGAAGTTGCTTCAAACAAACAAAACATATTTTCAATAAAAAAATCACTTCAATCAAAAAATAAACCTTTTCAATCATAGAAAAAATGTTTTTGAATGCAAAAAAATATTTGAGATTCAAAAAATTGCACTTGAACACTTTTTTTTTGATTGAAAATGTTTTCTTTGATTGAAGTAATCTTTTTTGTGTTTGGACCATGTTATGGGTAGGACATTTGTGTCTTAATTATTCAATCCCAAAAAAGTTGCTTCAATCAAAAAAAAAACATTTTCAATCAAAAAAAAATAATTTCAATCAAAGAAAAAACTGTTTAAATGCAAAAAAAAAAAAAATCATTTGAAGTGTTTTTTTTTTATTGAACTTTCTTTTTTTTTGAATGAAGTGAAAAAAGTTTTGAAGTCGTTTTTTTTTTAAATCATTTTGACACAAACGTACCGCAGTGGGGGCGGGTGCTTCCCCATTGGTCAGACATGCTTGAGTGACAAGTGTCTACACCAACGACGTCTTTCTGACAAGCAAGTCATGGTCGCCACTCGCCAGCGAGCCAGGAAGCAGTGGTGGAGTTGTTGGTAAGTAGATAAAACCGTATTAAAATGATTGGTGTCACGTTATTAGCCTACTCTGTTTGATATTTCGATTAAACATACAGCTTGCTAACTTAGCTCACGTTGACTAATTTGTGTGATGGTGTTAGATATCTGACGCCTCATATTGTCAGGCAGGCTAGCAGGGTGCGCTAACGGCTAATTGAATTGTTTATTTCACTTAAGTAACGTTACAGAGGCTTGCTATGTGCTAGTGCTATATTGTGTTATAATACGTAACGTCATTAGTGGTCAAACAACAGTCCACAGGCCAACTGTTGCCCACAGCGCTGCCTGTTTAGCAGCAACAGGTCATGCAGAGCCTGAGTCTATCTTCTCACACAGCCCACAGGATTACAGCTATTTGACCGTCCCGCTCTCTCTCTCGCTCACGGGTAGTGGTCTCCCCACCATCACAGTCAAATGCTCGCAGACACAGAGGCAGATGCTGTTATTTTGAGAGCGGGGCTTACATATGCCGTCCCGTACGGAAAATAATGTTGCATACCACCGGTAACATGAATATATATTCCGTTGCTCGGTGCGCAAACTAGCTGTGTCAGGCATTATTTATAAGTAGCCTAATGTCCTGCACAACTCCACATGGAAAACTGGCAGTTCAATGAAGTGATGCTTATTGTCTGACATAGTGTACAAGTAGTTACTAGCTTAAAGTATTGTGCCAATAATGATCCTTCTGGTAAATTTGGCATTCAGTTGAGACACAAAAGCTCTTAGTTTAATGAAAATCTTTGGAAAAGAAGACAAGATGGTTTGTTTAATTAGTATTCATTTATTTAGATTTCTAATATCATATAGTATTGTCCTGTCAACCCATTACAAGTCTTGCCTTATTCAGTGTTGATTTATTGACATGTTTATGTAAGATGTTTTATTAGAAGGTGTGTGAGTGAAAGTTGTCTGAAGTTGTATTTTTCTATTTTATTGCAATGCTGATTGATAATGTAGGACTCTGGTCCTGGCTTGGCCTAAGTTTTGGTGTCTCTAGGTGCTGTGCTCTGTAGGCATGACACATTAATTTCTTTATGTGATACTTTATTTTTTGCATCAAATTATTTGAAGTATTGATAAGCAGTATTGATATCGATACAGGTATTGCTGCACTCTCAATTATAACTGCTCAATAGTGTCGTATGGTTACTTTTATTATACAAGCCATCAATTTTGATGGCTTGTTAGTGTAACCGTTAAGCATAATGGCATAGGCCAAGCCAGGACCAGAGTCCTACATTATCAATCAGCATTGCAATAAAATAGAAAAATACAACTTCAGACAACTTTCACTCACACACCTTCTAATAAAACATCTTACATAAACATGTCAATAAATCAACACTGAATAAGGCAAGACTTGTAATGGGTTGACAGGACAATACTATATGATATTAGAAATCTAAATAAATGAATACTAATTAAACAAACCATCTTGTCTTCTTTTCCAAAGATTTTCATTAAACTAAGAGCTTTTGTGTCTCAACTGAATGCCAAATTTACCAGAAGGATCATTATTGGCACAATACTTTAAGCTAGTAACTACTTGTACACTATGTCAGACAATAAGCATCACTTCATTGAACTGCCAGTTTTCCATGTGGAGTTGTGCAGGACATTAGGCTACTTATAAATAATGCCTGACACAGCTAGTTTGCGCACCGAGCAACGGAATATATATTCATGTTACCGGTGGTATGCAACATTATTTTCCGTACGGGACGGCATATGTAAGCCCCGCTCTCAAAATAACAGCATCTGCCTCTGTGTCTGCGAGCATTTGACTGTGATGGTGGGGAGACCACTACCCGTGAGCGAGAGAGAGAGCGGGACGGTCAAATAGCTGTAATCCTGTGGGCTGTGTGAGAAGATAGACTCAGGCTCTGCATGACCTGTTGCTGCTAAACAGGCAGCGCTGTGGGCAACAGTTGGCCTGTGGACTGTTGTTTGACCACTAATGACGTTACGTATTATAACACAATATAGCACTAGCACATAGCAAGCCTCTGTAACGTTACTTAAGTGAAATAAACAATTCAATTAGCCGTTAGCGCACCCTGCTAGCCTGCCTGACAATATGAGGCGTCAGATATCTAACACCATCACACAAATTAGTCAACGTGAGCTAAGTTAGCAAGCTGTATGTTTAATCGAAATATCAAACAGAGTAGGCTAATAACGTGACACCAATCATTTTAATACGGTTTTATCTACTTACCAACAACTCCACCACTGCTTCCTGGCTCGCTGGCGAGTGGCGACCATGACTTGCTTGTCAGAAAGACGTCGTTGGTGTAGACACTTGTCACTCAAGCATGTCTGACCAATGGGGAAGCACCCGCCCCCACTGCGGTACGTTTGTGTCAAAATGATTTAAAAAAAAAAACGACTTCAAAACTTTTTTCACTTCATTCAAAAAAAAAGAAAGTTCAATAAAAAAAAAACACTTCAAATGATTTTTTTTTTTTTGCATTTAAACAGTTTTTTCTTTGATTGAAATTATTTTTTTTTGATTGAAAATGTTTTTTTTTTTGATTGAAGCAACTTTTTTGGGATTGAATAATTAAGACACAAATGTCCTACCCATAACATGGTCCAAACACAAAAAAGATTACTTCAATCAAAGAAAACATTTTCAATCAAAAAAAAAGTGTTCAAGTGCAATTTTTTGAATCTCAAATATTTTTTTGCATTCAAAAACATTTTTTCTATGATTGAAAAGGTTTATTTTTTGATTGAAGTGATTTTTTTATTGAAAATATGTTTTGTTTGTTTGAAGCAACTTCTTTTTTGATTGAATTATAAAGACACAAATGTCCTACCCATAATATGGCCCAAACACAAAACAACAATACTTCAATCAAAAAAGTTGCTTCAAACAAAAAAACCTTCACTTCTATCAAAAAAAACATTTTCAAGCAAAAAAAAATAGTGTTCAAATGCATTTTTTTGAGTCTCAAATATATTTTTGCATTCAAACACTTTTTTTCTTTGATTGAAACGGTTTTTTTTGATTGAAAATATATTTTTTGATTGAAGCAACCTTTTTTTTGATTGAATAATAAAGACACAAATCTACCTCCATATATTTTTATATTGCCTTGCTGTTGAAATGTGCTATACAAATAAACTTGCCAAGTTAAAAAGTCCTATTTTCATATCATAATAATGATCTAAAGAAAAGAGTAAAATATATTTGTGGCTTTCATAACACATTATAATAGGTTGCACATGTTTCATGTTTACCCCTTTGAATTCAGATTGGAAACGAGTTACAGTTCACTGTACACTGTTACCCGCTAAAATGTCACGATTCCAACAACAACAAATAATTTAAATAAAAAAATGAGCACATGTCAAAATGAACACACAGATATTTACAATAGTGATGTTACATATGACACTGAAGCTTCGATGCGCGTATCACATAAGCGACACAATTTGTAGTGAAGCTATGGAGTTAGAATCATGCCAAAACCTCACACACACACAAAACGTGTTTTACTCACACCCAACGATTCACAATCAAACTCAGTGTGGTTTGCAAATATAAAACATCACTCACAAACTAATGCATTTTGTTCTGCAAATAAAAAATATACCCATCAAACAAATACAGTATGTTTTACATAGCCTATACAAAGAAACTGTACAACTCTTCAATGACAAAAAATATCCTCCAAGTACAAACTCAAATCTTTCAAGTACAAAAAACAAAATCCTTCAAGTACAAAACAAAATCCTTCAAGTACAAAACAAAATTCTACAAGTACGAAAAACTGTCACGTGACTTTTGGCACTAATTTTCCGCCTTGCTGATCCACACACAAATGCCTTCAGATCCACACGCATGCTAGTAAACGGTCATGTAATTCGCACTCCACAACAGCAGGTGGCGCTGTTACCGACTAGCTTTAGCGCCGCCACGGACATGGAAGAAAGAGAAGAGAAGAAGAAACGCTAGCGTGGGGGACGTTTTGAACATGATAGCTGTGACCCAACGTGAAGGCTGCATTCTTCGAAGGACTGAAGACTTCAAGGATGCAGCCTATATGCGTCCTTCGAAGGACGCACCATGTAGCCTTCGTAGGATTTCCTAATTGCGCAACCAGGTTTTTCTGATCACCGCTCCAGGTGCCAAGCAGCGGTGCAAGAGGACAGCTGTGAACCTGATAATTCATTTGATAGCCTAATTGAGTAAACAGCTATGGAGCCAGAATTGGCTTTTGTATTTTTTATGTTTTATATTTTACTGGAGGACAGGATGTTTCAGCCCCGGCGCTGCCAGGTCATGTATTTTCGGTTTAGCCCGGTTTGAATATAAAACCCAACTGAATATAAAAAAGTCCAGTATTTCTCGCGCTCGTCATCGGCAGCTGTCACAGTTGCCAGGAGACAAGAACAATCCTCCGTAGGCTAGACCGGTCAGAACGCGTCAGATGCGCCCTTTGTATAGGACGCTGTAGTTAGCAACAATTTGTTAATATTGTGACAATAGACCTACATTTTGTTTCTTTAATTTTCGGAACTGCATATTTTGTTAAGTATTCACGTACAAATGTGAAGTAACCTACTGAAGTACTTTTTTCCCCACACATATGATTTTAAATTAAACTAAACAATAATGTAACAACCTTGAAAATATTCAGAAGTAAAATGCAGTAGTAGCATAATATAAATACAAAACTATAATAAAAACCCTGACAAGGAGTTTTTTCCCCTGCAGAATACATACCTCTAGTTTTACTCTTGATACTTTAAGTACATTAGAGTATGCAAGATCATTTTGCTTAACTAAGGTTTTAGTAGGTTTCCCCCAATGCAGTATTAGTAGTTATTAAAAGTACTTTTTTCAGAAATATACTCTTTGAAAAGTCAAGTCAAGTCATTTTCATATAGCGCTTTTAACAATGTAGATTGTCTCAAAGCAGCTTTACAGAGATAAATGTAATTTAACGTAAGATTGTTTTGGCTTTATAGCGGTTCTTTAATAAAGTTATTTTCCAGCTAAAGTTAGTTTTGATCGATTCGCTTCCGTCGCAACAATCATTTGTTTTTAAATTAGGGGCCGCCAAGACGACACCATTCTCTCCACACAGACTTTAAACGCGAACCTGTGAGAAACGCTGATGGCGTTCAGATGCGCATTAAGAACGGGTTCTATAGTTATGTGCGTTTGAATATATGTGTGCAGGTTTGGAATTCCCTGCAAACCAAGCCTAAACAAATTACTGGTGTTTCCTTATAGTTTTGATTCAGAATTTTATTTTATCAATTCGGGGTAGATACGCAAATTGAGTTTTCCCGACGATGCGTTATCTGTAGAGTGGGAAAGGGATCCTCCATAGGGAGAGACTAGTTGGCACTTCAGCACTGCGTTGACATCGGGTCCAGGCGAAGGTCCTTCATCAGATCTGGAAACGGCCTGGATCCGGCAGGCTGCGGGAAAACCTTGGGATAAACAAAGACACTAAAATTAGCGTAGATGCCATTCTTCTTATGATGTAACGAGTACATCAGGATTTATGGGAAGTGTTCCCGGTTCCAGCTGACCTAATCTATGCAGCCTAATATTGAATTATAGAAGTCTATAATGTGTTATGTGAACGCTATGTCAAAGAGATGTGTCTTTAATCTAGATTTGAACTGACAGAGTGTGTCTGCTTCCCGGACAATGGTAGGAAGGCTGTTCCAGAGTTTTGGTGCTAAATAGGAAAAGGATCTACCGCCAGCAGTCGATTTAGATATTCTAGGTATTATCAACTGGCCGGAATTTTGAGATCGCAATAGACGTGAAGGAGTATAATGCGTTAAGAGCTCGCTCAAGTACTGCGGAGCTAAACCATTTAGTGCTTTGTAAGTAATCAGCAATATTTTAAAATGTATACGATGTTTAATAGGGAGCCAGTGCAGTTTTGACAGAACCGGGCTAATATGGTCATACTTCCTGGTTCTGGTAAGAACTCGAGCTGCTGCGTTTTGAACTAGCTGTAGTTTGTTTATTAAGCGTGCAGGGCAACCACCCAGTAGAGCATTACAATAATCTAGCCTTGAGGTCATGAACGCATGGACTAATTGTTCCGCATTTGTCAATGAGAGCATATGATGTATGTCTTAAGTGCATTGTTAACACTGCAAAATATGACACATCAAGACATGCAAAATACTTATGAAATCATATTTCTAAATACTCAAATTTGGTTAAAACCACATAGATTTCATGACAGCACTACAAAAACACATAAAAGTGAAACCCCATTCCCTTATCAACTACTTTTCCTATTGTTGTGGACTTTATAGGGTGAAAAAAAAATGTTATTTGAATACTATGAATTTGCAGTTTGTAATTAACTAGCTAAACTACATGATCCAAAGTACTTAACTACTGAAAAAGCTACAGAGATTTAAATGCACTGCAGTTTAACGACAACCAACTACTGTAAACTGTAGATTAACTGGTAATTGAACTATATGCATCATAAACAAATAAAATGGCCAGACATATTTTTTACCAGTCTTTCTATTGTTATCATCATCTCATAACTTCGCCACTTCACATTAATTTGGAAAGGTAAAAAATAAATAAAAAAAACTTCCTAAAGTGTCACAATAAATGGGAAAAACGAGTCCAAAAAGACGTATAATAGGTGGATCTGGCAACACGGAGGTTTCACCTGCGCCCTCACTCACAGCACGCTCTCAAGCCCCGTTCACTGTTCTAACGTTACCTTCTCGCAGCGACATGAATTGCAAACACTCATATGAAGTGCTTTAAAAGGCTAATTAATCATTCAGAGAGCTTGAAATTTTATTTTTGAATCTACATTTTTTTACCGAGGTCCGGACCTCGGTGACCTCATAGCTGGCTACGGCCATTCACCCTACCCACGACAGACATTTCATGAGTTTGATATTTACTAACTAAATATACTAACATTTCTAACATTTGATTTTTCACCAGCAACGACTGCAAACTCACCTGTTGGCCGCTCATCCTGTGCTGCGTTCCAGTCCAAAATTGTCATGCCCTTCACTCGCTAACTTCCCTCCGTCTCGTTCACTCGGATGTACGTCATTGCGAGTGCCCACTACTGGCGGAAACTGCAATGGGCTGAATTGGAACGTCCTAAGCCCTTGATCACTTGGAATCAGCCATTGAGTTTATTTATTATTTACATTTTTTTCCCTTTAAGAATTTGTTTAATGCAGCATCCAAATGTATAGGCGTGTTTGGGTTGTTTTAAATAAAAAAATATATAACTAATATATCATAAAGTTGTCTGTTGTGGTGGTGATTAGACGAGATATGTGTTGACGTCACAATCATACTGCATTGTGGGACATATAGGTGCCTGAAGTGTACATTTGAAGCAGACTCGCTCCCTCGGTCAAAATCGAGGGAGCGAGGGTCTGTCCATATAAACTTCCCTCGTCCATTTCACGAAGTGGAACGCACTTCAAAATGGTGGCAGGGATTCCCCCAAGGGGAAGTGCTTAGGGAAGTTCGCAAGTGCGTGTCTAAAAGTGGACTGGAACGCAGCATTGTTCAAAATACGTCCCCCACGCTAGCGTTTCTTCTTCTCTTCTCTTTCTTCCATGTCCGTGGCGGCGCTAAAGCTAGTCGGTAACAGCGCCACCTGCTGTTGTGGAGTGCGAATTACATGACCGTTTTCATGTAATTCGTCACGTGAGTCACGTGACAGTTTTTCGTACTTGTAGAATTTTGTTTGGTACTTGAAGGATTTTGTTTTTGTACTTGAAAGATTTGAGTTTGTACTTTGAGGATATTTTTGTCATTGAAGAAATAGGCCTACGTTTCTTTGTATATGTAAAACATACTGTATTTGTTTGATGGGTATGTTTTTTATTTGCAGAACAAAATGCATTAGTTTGTGAGTGATGTTTTATATTTGCAAACCACACTGAGTTTGATTGTGAATCGTTGGGTGTGAGTAAAACACGTTTTGTGTGTGTGTGAGGTTTTGGCATGATTCTAACTCCATACAAATACCCAACAGATCATTTTTTACAGCATGTTTAAATTGACATTTTTTGGGGCTCAGAAAAACGAGCTGTTTCAGTGTGTGCCCTTTAAATGCAAATGAGCTGCTGCTGGACGACCCAGGGGGCGGAGCTTCATGAGCTCGCGCTCAGTCTGTCAGGACAAATTCATCTCACGGAATGATGATAATATCAGAAACTCTCAGTAACGGTGTTCATTTCGAGTCGGACAATAATGCCTACAGAGTCAGAGTGCTGTATAGAGATGAAACAGGTATGGTTTAGTAGTTTAATTACGGTTATTATAACGTATTGTCATCTGCTTGTAGGCTATGTATCCATTATTTATTAACAGCCTACAAGTCTGCTGTTTCGGACCAGGTCCGAATGATGATCAAACATATACTGATGAGTTTAATCAAGTTTATTGTACATCACACAAAAGATGAAGCGTCAGTTTTACTTCAGAAAATCACGGTAAGAGCTGAGTAAACACAGTAGCCTAAGTTATAAGAAGTGCGCAAGTAGCCAGTAGAGTTGAGGGAGCATTCCTGTGGGCGGAGGTTAGTCTAAACACGGTTCTGGTGATGTCACTAATGCAGGAAGTAGAGGGGTGTAGTCCAATCGAGCCGTTTTATGTAGTCAACTTCTGTTAAATAAAATATCTCGCTTGGCATTGAACTTTGAGCTTTATAATTTTACAGATATTATTTATACTCTAACAACAACATTACACACTAACTAAAGTTTGAAACATGGGATCACGTAGAATGGGACCTTTAATGCGCCTAGCCATTTGACCTCACTGGTTTCCATTATAATAGCAGAGGTTTAAACAAGGGCCAAATGCACAGTTTTAATTGGTCAGCCCGGCACTGGTGAGATTAATTTGCGCCGTACTGACCATTAGGTGGCACAGATTACATGTCTCTGTTACACCGCGCCGTTTCGTCACACTTTCGTTGGCTTCCCATAATTTAAACTTCATTTATGAATTGTTATTTCAAGCAAAAGCTCGAATTAATTTTAAAATTTAAAACTCACCTTTGTTACCAGCCATGTTTTTTACAGAGTGTTCACTGGAGAAGCCTGTTAGAGTCTCTAGAAGCACAAAAGAAAAACATATTGCTTATGAGACATCACGATACAAATGTTTGTTATGCGTCACAGCACATGCAGTGGTCTCAGAAGTCCAGTGGAGGCTAAATGAGTCAATTATCGAGTAATCAAGTTCTACACACACTTGCAGTCTTTACGCCTACTTGAACACTTGTGCCAAATAGAGGAAATGCATCATGCAAGTAGACAAGTGGTCAAGAGTAAAGACCGCAAGTGTCAAGAGTCCAGGCTGCACTCCAACCCAAACTATAGGAGCTCACAAACTATTCTCTCACAAATATTTTTCTCTGGCCTCGTTTAAAGTTTGGATACATTTAAATTAATTGGTTTCATGTGAACTTTTGATCTAATTTATTTCCATTAAATGAACAAAAGTTAGCTGGATGTTTTACAAAAGTATCCTTTTGTGTTCCAGAAAGCAACGAAGGCTTCAGAAAAACACAGCGTTAATTAATTTCTTGTGACGTCAACTTTAGTGAATTGATGCCACTGGCTTTACACACCACAGACACTCACTGACATTTATGGTAATGATCTTCCTAATATTTTTGATCACAGGAAACGTTCTTTCAACCTTTTTCTCCACTGGGCCACACAATGGTCCAAGTCTGTTTCTCTCCCTTGTTTACTCTGGTGTCGCTCTATCTCTATGCGAGTATAACAATAAATGTGTAAGAGATACTTGACCGAAAGCAAGCATGCAATAGCAAAGTTATTTTCAACAGTGAAAATTTTGTTTTTGAAAGTCTAAATGCCAACAAATATGGATTGAACAGATTATGTCGGTAGATAAAAACCAACCCTCACAATCGGAAACAATGCAGCCACCACTGGAATCAAAATCCACAAATGAATGGATCTGTTAGGATATGCTGAAAATCTAATAAATGGCAGCAAAAAATGATTTCCTAATTAGTTTTTTATTTTGTGAAATATCAATCTTATTATAGATTAGCCTATATAAATTAACTAGCATTATACCAGCCCAGCATAAAAATAATAGTAATAAAAGGATATTTCGTCAATACATTTAAGTAGGCTATCCTGCAGCCAGGCTAGATCAGCCGCCTAACATGCACTATTCGGCACACACCCACAACATTCATACTGTATGGTAGAACTCCTTATTCTGAGCAACTTTGCCTAATCATTTATAAATATTGGAGATTAGTTCAATAAACATTTGTGAACTAGTCCTATAGGTTTCTGGCTCAACCTCTATAAAACCACTAGAACTGCGGCACAGTTCTCGAGACTCTAGATAAATAATAAAATAAATAACTTTGGCCTTTAAAGAAGCATGGAAACTTAAATGGACGTCAGGTTGTCATCGATTGCTATTTTTATTTCGTATGCATATGTTGGGATCATTTTAACTTCCTTTTCTATGTAAAGCACTTTGAATTATCATGGTAGGCCTATATGAAATGCGCTATATAAATAAACTTGCCTACTGTCATCTGGTCCAGCAGAGATGAAACAGGATCTATGTGTCTTTATTGCAAACAAAATGCTGAAAAAAAAAAAAAAAAAACCAGAAATGCTGAAGATTCTTCAGAAATTCAAATATACAAACAGGATAGACAGGACTAAACACAGGACTTAAGTACATCATAAACTGAGGAACTAATGAGACTAATTAACAAGACACACCTGAACTAAGGACTCTAATCAATCTGTAACCAAGCAGACAAACAGGCAGGGCAAATAAATGCTGTAATGACGACAGAATTCACATTTTTGGTTGAATTAACCCTTTAAAATAACTGCTTCATCTGCAGGTCTTTACGTGTTTAACAGAAAATAACGTTTTGGTGTTAGATACAAATTGTGTGTGTATATGTGGTGTTTATTAAACGGTCCTTGATTCTGATTGGTTGAGCTGAGTTATGGGGTGAGATTTCGGTCAGAATTCTGCGCGCGCAAGATCACATTTTGAGCGTGCAAAAGGGCATTTCGCACGCGCGTGAACTGAGTTTTGCGGAGAAATGTTCGTCTCGCAGATAAGAAAATATTGCGAGCGAACGAAAATCAATTTTGCATTTAAAATAAGTATTTGGATCATTGTTCTTGCAGATGTAAGTTCCCCTACACACAAACACACACACACCTCTCTCTGCCTCTCTTTCTCACACACACACACTCCTCTCTGACCATCTATCTCTCCCTCACTTTGCCTCTATATCTATTCCTCTATCTTTCACTATCTCTCTCTTTTTCTTTACCTACCCTGTATCTATCTCTCTGTTTTATCACTCTCTCCCTATCAATCTATCCCTATATCTTCCTCTATTTCTACCTCTATCTCTCCCTCTTTCTCCCTCTCTCTGTCTCTCCCTCTATATCTGTATCTATCTAACTCTCTCCCTCTATCTCTTTTATCTATCTCACTTCCTATCTATTTATCCATCACTATCTCTCTCTGTATCTTTCTCTATCTCTCTATCTATATCCCCCTCTCTCTTTATCTATATTTTCCTGTCTCTCCATCTCTCATTCTATCTATATATCTATCTCACTCAGTGGTAGTCTTATGTCATTAATATTGTGTTTAATTTGTTCTATGTCCTAGGGATATGCCACTGCAGCTGACCTTGAGAGTTCACTCTCTATACCTGCCACTCCTCGTCTGATACTTCTTGGTAAGTTGGTTTTAGATAGGACAGTTTGGCTTTGGTGTTGTATGTAGTGAATTCAATGGTATCAAACTAAACTGTATTCAAAATGAAAACTAAAACAGAAATTTGACAGTTTAAAACATTTCTGTTTCAGGAGAAACGGGAAGCCGCTTCCAGCGCTGGATGCTCAGCCTTGAGGGCCAAATCATTTGTGAAGGGATCCAGTCCACCTTTGTGACAGGGCTGGCATCTTTTTTTACCGTTTTTACATCTTTAACCTACAGTACGAAGCCTATGTGTAACATTTTTATGTGACCAGGAGTCACAGTGTATATCTTGCACCAACACTAGCAAAGACACTTGTGTTTGGCTTTGCGCTGTTTAAGACAGACGCAGTTGTTATTTTTCGTCCAGCGACCACAGATGTCAGCAATGAACATGATATACAGTATATTTCTGTGATTGGTCTGATCCATGTCTGCCTACATGTGTAAGTATTTACCTGTCAGTGTTTGTATTACAATAATAAAAAGTTAATTTCAACATGGAACTATTAGTTTTCTTTCACTTAAGTGTTATCTGATGGATTATGCCTATTCTTGTATTAACTCAAGCTAGAATATGTCTATAACAATCAGTGGTACACGTTACTATGCTAAAAATAATTAACAATATTTAATGGAAACAAAATAAATGGTGATTTAACAGGAAAATAATGGTAACACTGCTGCCAGTTGTTTCCTGGTTTTTCTGTGATTCACAGTAAATTCCTGTTGAAAAACATTACGGGGAGTGCACTGTAAAAAAACATTAACAGGAATTAACTGTTAAAATAACAGGAAAATAATGGTAACCCTGCTGCCAGTAATTTCCAGCTATTTAACAGGGAAATAATTAACAGATTATGGCCAAGCATGCGCCCTTAAAATAGCTTATGCATAACATGCGCAACGCACCACTGACTTTAAACTATTTTTTCCTGGTTTGTGGCGCAATTGTTTTCTAAACCTGCAAAATAGCATGAAGGAACGTTTGCGCCGGAACACGCCTCCTTTTTTGCGCTGAACCGCCCCCCCGGGAGCGCAAGTTCATTCCCCAGTTTAGCGACGTGCTTCTGTGGAGGGAAAAGTCTGCTGTGCGCGGTGCAAAATAGGAATGATACATGCGTCGCCGGTGTACAAAGTCAATTGTGCTGGGTGCAAGATAGGGCCCAAAGTCATATGTTGGCAGACCACATACAGTCCAGCAAAGAGTCATTTCAATGTCTCACTGAAAGTAAATGAAAATCAATACTGTAAATCAATGAAAATCAAAAAATTGCCATAACACTCTTCATGCTGAACGATCTGAGACTGAAAGAACGAGAGAGGAACAAACCCAGGCTTTATCGCTTTATGACTTTAATAACTGTAATTCTTTAATGATGATGATGATGATGATGATAGTTTGACCACATTTCTGGAGTGTTTGACCTTTTATGTTGAACTTTTATTAGAACACAACAGACAGTTTTGTTTGTAATGTTTTTTTCTTGGTTAAGAGAACATTTCATTTGGTCATTTTTCAAACATTATGCGAATATTACTTTTAAATTCTGAAACAAGTAGAAAAACACTAGACGAGCAAAAACGTTTCAGAACAGCAGGACTCAAATGTAAATATATATATATATAGTGGTCCAAAGTTTGGAAACATTACTATTTTTAATGTTTTTGAAAGAAGTCTTTTATTCTCATCAAGGCTGCATTTATTTGATCAAAAATACAGAAAAAACAGTAAAATTGTGAAATATTACTACAATTTAAAATAATGGTTTTCTATTTTAATATACTTATAAACTTTGATACTTTTTTCAGGATTCTGAGTTTAAAAAGTTACAAAAAGAATAGCATTTATTTCAAATAGAAATCTTTTGTACCAATATCCACTACCGTTCAAAGGTTTGGGGTCAGTCATTTTCTCTCTTTCTTTCTTTAAAAAAAAAAGGAAAAATACTTTTATTCAGCAAGGATGTGTTAAATTGATAAAAAGTGATTGTAAAGACTATATAATAATGTCTATTTTAATAAAATAATCTATTTTAATCTATTTTCTAATTTAATAAAATAATTTCTATTTTAATTAAATGCTTTTTAACTTTTTATTCATCAATGAATCCTGAAAAAAGGATCACAGGTTCCAAAAAAACATTAAGCAGCAGAACTGTTTTCAACATTGATAATAAATCATCATGAATGATTTGTGAAGGATCATGTGACACTGAAGACTGGAGTAATGATGCTGAAAATACAGCTTTGATCACATAGATTATATTTTACAGGCCTATATTAAAACCATTATTTTAATTTGTAATAACTGTTTTTTGTATTTTTAATCAAATAAATGCAGGCTTGAAGTGCTTTTAAGAGACTTATTTAAAAAACATAAAATAGTAATGTATCCAAGGACTGCAGTATTATATATACACTATTACACTATTGCTGCACAATTATCAAAAATGTTAATATAATAAAGTCCTTTCATGTCACCATTTCCAGTGTTGTTGTCAGCCTACACTTCACATAACAGGCCTGTAGGTGGCGCCGGGGCTTCGTCTAAACAACTGTGATAGTTTTCAAAACTGTATGGCAAGCCGGTTTAACATTTAGTCCTTAAAACCTACTAGTATCTATTTTCATGATACTACTTATTAATGAGCTACCAGTACTTATTCAATAGATACTAGTACCTATATTAGATACTAGTATTTATTATAATTGTTACTTGTAAGATTTTTTATTGAACTCTACAGTGGTCGTTCTGACTATTCATAACATAAGACGAGTAGTATAAGAAATGTTACAAGCTTCAGTTAAAAGTGTCTAACGAATAACTACTAGTATGTATAAAATAAGTACTAGTATCGAATGAAAAGTAATTGTATACAATAAATAAGTACTAGCATCTAATGAATACTTATTAGTAATATTTAAAAAGAAACTAGTCAATATTGGATTAATTACTAGTAATAAATTATTAGATGATATCAAAACAGAATAGCTACTAGTATCTATTAATTCCACAAATCTTCAACCTCATAAGGAACTAGTAAGAAAATATTAAGAGATATCTTCTTTTAACAGATCATTACATAAACATGAGTATACTCTCAACCATCCAATCAGAGCTCATATGGTAATGAAGGCTAAACTAAGGCTATAGAAGATTGATTTCTCGTAAGTAACTGGCTTTGTTGGTTTATCTAGCTAAGTGGTTAGCATGAACACAAGGAAAGATATATGTTTAATATGACATTTATTGTTTTGAATGTACAGTAGGCTATAATAAAGACTTAACTGCCAATAATAAAACTCAAACACCCGTTAAGTAGATCCACCACTTCATACCCACCAGCATTCATAATTCCAGCATTCATAATTCCTCACAATAAAAAATTCAGAATATTATTCTGCATCTGAGAATGAGAGTCATGTCAAAATAAGAGTATGTATGAACTATCTGCCTATTCATTTTTTTACTCTAATACCATTAAAAAGGAAGGCTATTATTATATTGTTATTATAAAACGGCCTTCTGCATTTCAGTCCGTTTCCTGTCATCTCTCTTTGATATGTTGTTGGTTCATTAATATTCAACATATTATTTGCATATGATTATTTAAATAGTACTAGTATCTATTAAGGTAAGGATATATTTGATCTAGTAACTAAAAAATAGGTCTATTTTTCTTAACAAGTTAGGTATAATTAAATACTAGTCACTATTGGAATAAGCACTAGTATTTAATTATACACAGTAGGCTACACACATATATTATTTAAACACAAACTTTTATTCTGGATGCGATTAATCGCGATTAATCTTTTGACAGCCCTAATATATATATATATATATATATATATATATATATTTTTTTTTTTTTACTGTATTTTTTTTATCAAATAAATGCAGCTTTGGTGAGCAGAAGAGACTCTTTCAAACACACACACACACACACACACACACACACACACACACACACAAATCTTAATTATTCCAACATTTCTAACTTTTGTTTAAACTATGTATTAATGTATTAGCCTACTCTATTTGTAAATGTCTGTTGTCTTTAATGTGCAAATTGATCATTATGATTTCAGAAAGACTTTTCTGCAGTCTCTTGCGTCTTCACAGTGATTGTTTGGGGTCATATAACACACACACACACACCCCCTCTGTAGATAAGCGAGCAGAAGGGGGTGTGTGTGTGTCTTTAAGGCGCCTGCGTGTCTTTGTATGTGTGTGTGACTCTCAGCAGAAGTACTCTAGTCTAGTTCTGTTCAGATCATGTCTTAAATCCTCTGCAGCGGAACCGTGTGTGTGTGTGTTCAAACCTCCTGGAAGACACGAACAGCTTCATTGTCTCGCGGTGAGTTTGTGATTTTGTGTGTTTGTGTTTGAGAGAAACTTCTTCAGACTCTCAACGAGGCTTTAGATCGTTTCGCTCGAGCACAAAGTGAATCAGTGAGAGATTCATACACGTTTATTCTCTCTCTCTCTCTCTGTGTGTGTGTGTGTGTGAGACTTGAGGAAACACTCGCCTGAAGTCCCGAGTTACTGTAACACGTGCTCGACACATTCGCACTGTTACTTTCAAACGCGTCTTTGATGTTGCCGCTCGCGGTCGCGTCACGATCAGTCGGAAGCGCGTTTGTCTTTGATGTCGCCGCTCGCGCGCGCGTCACGATCAGTCGGAAGCGCGTTTGTCTTTGATGTCGCCGCTCGCGGTCGCGTCACGATCAGTCGGAAGCGCGCTTGTCTTTGTTGTTTGAACTGTTTGTTTATTGCCTCTGTCTGTCTCTGTCTCTCACTCCTGTGCTCATTCAGGTCCGGTGGATTCAGCTCGGGTCGTAATGCAGCCTTCATCTTCTTCATCATCAGTGTTTCTTCTTCTTCTGTCAAGTTTTTCTCTTGCTTTGGCCTGTAATAAAGCTCTGTGTGCCAGTGACGTCAGCAAGTGTCTCATTCAGGTAAGAGTCTCACAATCTGTTTTTTTTTATTATTTTTTTTATGGATCTCAAACATACACTACAGAAGCTCGAAGCTGAAGTTCAGTGAATAATGTGTTAGATATGATCATGTGCAAGGTAGTTTTCAGATGCATTTTCAGCTTCATAATCTTTATAATTGTAATGTGCAATATATATTTACATGTGCATTATGCTAATTCAGTCATATTTATTAAGCAGCCTGTACTGTCATTTTGCTTTGCACGTATTTGGAGATGCTAACTGTTATAAAATCTAAAAAATGTTGCCTTTTATACTAGATTCTTTTCCTCATATTTGTCACCGACAAATTCTTTTGCAATAAAAAAGCTTAGGATTATTTTTCTGATTATTGTTCTCATGTATATTGTTATGTATTTTGCGAAACACTGGACCTTCTTGTAGGAGCCAAACATATTTTTACTTTGTTACTTTTATTATTATTATTAAAGCTTTTATGTTTAGTGTTATGTTTTTCATGTTGTGTAGAAAGACATTATATTCACTTGCTTGTTAAATGATGTGAGATGTTCTTGATGATTCCCGGATCTTAGAATCTGGTTCTGAATCACTTTTATAGTAAGACTTTCCTCGTCTGTTCGTGTGCGGAGCTTCATGGCTGCCTTTGTGTTGTTGTTGTTGTTGTTGTTGTTGTTGTTGTTGTTGTTGTTTAACCGTGTTGTTGTTGTTGTTGTCGAGCAGGAGTTGTGTCAGTGCCGGCCATCCGATGGGAACTGCTCGTGTTGTAAGGAGTGTATGATGTGTTTGGGAACTCTCTGGGAAGAGTGCTGTGACTGTGTGGGTAAGAACATCATATTATTATTAATATATGACACTACAGAAGAATATAATATCTGCTGCATCATGTCTGTTCTGACGGCAGAAATCATAATCAAGTGCAAATAAACCTGTCTAACCATGTTTCAAAGCAGGTCCAACTCTTCTGCATGAATACATTTATATTTTTTGTTGATTCAGATTATATTTTTAATAAAGTGAGGCTTTAAGTTATATATTTTTTTAATTGAAAATAAACAATTGTATTTTTTGTTATAATGATATTATGATATTTTGCTCCTTTTAACCCGTTTCTTGCCATGAAAATAGTCGTGGTCACTGACATGATGCTTCGTTACAAACAAACCTCAAATTTGAAATCCTATTTTTCATCCTGTTTCCTATTAGAGTCTATGGAAGCTTTTTTCCTCCATGGAATAATCAAACTCACAATTCTGACTTAATTACTCGAGTTTATATCTCACAACTCTGAGAAAAAGGTCGGAATTGCGAGAAATATCATATTAAACTCGCAATTGTGAGGGTAAAAAAGTCAGAATTGTGACATTATCCAATATCCAACATTATTCTCGGGCTTTATTTCTCACCATTACGACTTTATTTCTCGCCATTACGACTTTATTTCTCGCCATTACGACTTTATTTCTCGCTATTAGGACTTTATTTCTCGCCATTACGACTTTATTTCTCGCCATTACGACTTTATTTCTCGCCATTACGACTTTATTTCTCGCCATTACGACTTTATTTCTCGCCATTACGACTTTATTTCTCGCTATTATGACTTTATTTCTCGCCATTACGACTTTATTTCTCGCTATTATGACTTTATTTCTCACCATTGTGACTTTATTTCTCGCCATTACGACTTTATTTTTGTCATTACGACTTTATTTCTCGCTATTGTGACTTTATTTCTCGCCATTACGACTTTATTTCTCGCCATTACGACTTTATTTCTCGCCATTACGACTTTATTTCTCGCCATTACGACTTTATTTCTCGCCATTACGACTTTATTTCTCGCCATTACGACTTTATTTTTCGCCATTACGACTTTATTTCTCGTCATTGTGTCTTTATTTCTCACCATTACGACTTTATTTCTCGCCATTACGACTTTATTTCTCGCCATTACGACTTTATTTCTCGCCATTACGACTTTATTTCTCGCCATTACGACTTTATTTCTCGCCATTACTTTATTTCTCGTCATTACGACTTTATTTCTCGCCATTACGACTTTATTTCTCGTCATTACTTTATTTCTCGCCATTACGACTTTATTTCTCGCCATTACGACTTTATTTCTCGCCATTACATTATTTCTCGTCATTGTGTCTTTATTTCTCGTCATTGTGTCTTTATTTCTCGCCATTACGACTATTTCTCGCCATTACGACTTTATTTCTCGCCATTACGACTATTTCTCGTCATTACGACTTTATTTCTCGCCATTACGACTTTATTTCTCGCCATTACGACTTTATTTCTCGTCATTGTGTCTTTATTTCTCGTCATTGTGTCTTTATTTCTCTCCATTACGACTTTATTTCTCGCCATTACGACTTTATTTCTCGCCATTACGACTTTATTTCTCGTCATTGTGTCTTTATTTCTCGTCATTGTGTCTTTATTTCTCTCCATTACGACTTTATTTCTCGCCATTACGACTTTATTTCTCGTCATTACGACTTTATTTCTCGCCATTACGACTTTATTTCTCATGATTCTGACTCTCGCAATTCCAACTTTTTGTCTCGCTATTGTGATTTCAAGAAAAGTCTGAATTTTGAGTTCTAAATTCAGAATTGTGAGAAACTTTATCTTTCGCTATTCCGAATTCATTGCAATTCTGAAAAAAGAAAAATTCTCCCTTTTTGAGATTTTTTTGTGAATTGCAAGAAGAAAAAAATAAGTTAGATAACTCACAATTACCTCTTTAATTTTTTTTAATTCCGTTGCAGAAAAAAGCTTCCATAACAGCCTTTAGAGTGTTTTTCAGTCTAAATCAGGTTGATATATAGTTTGTGTGCGTGATGTGTTAGTGAGTGTGTGTGTGAGGCAGTAAAGTGTGTGTTCTCATCCCTCAGGCATGTGTAACCCCAAGAACCACAGCGACACGCCGGCGACGGCCAAGAGCACGGTGGAGGAGCTGTTCCGGCCGATCCCGTCGCTCTTCCGCGCGCTAACCGAGGGCGAAGCGCCCGTCAACATGATGGTGGTGTCGTTCCCCGTGGCCGAAGAGCTGTCGTATCACGAGAACCTGCTGTCCTTCCTGGAGACGCTGGAGGACTCGCACCAGAACGTGTCTCTGCCGGGGAACAGCATCCACGCCAGCTACGACACCACAGGTTAGCAACCAGCGCTACGACACCACAGACACAAAACTTCTTATGCTAATTTACTCCTACTCCCTTTAGAGTCGGTCTAAACCAGCGCTATAGGAACTATCCGTGACGTTAGTGCTAGTGCTAGCACTAGTGTTAGTGTTCGCTGATTGGCCGAACGCATGCGAAACACCAGCAGCCGCCATTTAAAAAAAAAAGCTGTGTGTAAACAGAGATTATAGCCTATATATTTACTCCAGAAACGAACTCTACGAACATGTAAAACAGAGATAGATGAAGCTCTTAATCTTTACGCTGAGGAGAAAATCCAACACAACTTTGAGGAGATCAAGAGAAACATGATCATGTGTTTCTGCTCAGCAACACTGGACATCACACACACGCATACGCTAATAACTCTTCATCACCGTCTCGCTAATAACTCTTCATCACCGTCTCGCTAATAACTCTTCATCACTGTCTCGCTAATAACTCTTCATCACTGTCTCGCTAATAACTCTTCATCACTGTCTCGCTAATAACTCTTCATCACCGTCTCGCTAATAACTCTTCATCACCGTCTCGCTAATAACTCTTCATCACCGTCTCGCTAATAACTCTTCATCACCGTCTCGCTAATAACTCTTCATCACCGTCTCGCTAATAACTCTTCATCACCGTCTCGCTAATAACTCTTCATCACCGTCTCGCTAATAACTCTTCATCACCGTCTCGCGAATAACTCTTCATCACCGTCTCGCGAATAACTCTTCATCACTGTCTCGCTAATAACTCTTCATCTGTCTCGCTAATAACTCTTCATCTGTCTCGCGAATAACTCTTCATCACCGTCTCGCGAATAACTCTTCATCACCTCACCGTCTCGCGAATAACTCTTCATCACTGTCTCGCGAATAACTCTTCATCACCGTCTCGCGAATAACTCTTCATCACCGTCTCGCGAATAACTCTTCATCACCGTCTCGCTAATAACTCTTCATCTGTCTCGCTAATAACTCTTCATCTGTCTCGCGAATAACTCTTCATCACCGTCTCGCTAATAACTCTTCATCACCGTCTCGCGAATAACTCTTCATCACCGTCTCGCGAATAACTCTTCATCACCGTCTCGCGAATAACTCTTCATCACCGTCTCGCTAATAACTCTTCATCTGTCTCGCTAATAACTCTTCATCTGTCTCGCGAATAACTCTTCATCACCGTCTCGCGAATAACTCTTCATCACCGTCTCGCGAATAACTCTTCATCACCGTCTCGCGAATAACTCTTCATCACCGTCTCGCTAATAACTCTTCATCACCGTCTCGCGAATAACTCTTCATCACCGTCTCGCGAATAACTCTTCATCACTGTCTCGCTAATAACTCTTCATCTGTCTCGCTAATAACTCTTCATCTGTCTCGCGAATAACTCTTCATCACCGTCTCGCGAATAACTCTTCATCACCTCTCTGTCTCGCTAATAACTCTTCATCTGTCTCGCGAATAACTCTTCATCACCGTCTCGCGAATAACTCTTCATCACCTCACCGTCTCGCGAATAACTCTTCATCACTGTCTCGCGAATAACTCTTCATCACCGTCTCGCGAATAACTCTTCATCACCGTCTCGCGAATAACTCTTCATCACCGTCTCGCTAATAACTCTTCATCTGTCTCGCTAATAACTCTTCATCTGTCTCGCGAATAACTCTTCATCACCGTCTCGCGAATAACTCTTCATCACCGTCTCGCGAATAACTCTTCATCACCGTCTCGCGAATAACTCTTCATCACCGTCTCGCGAATAACTCTTCATCACCGTCTCGCTAATAACTCTTCATCTGTCTCGCTAATAACTCTTCATCTGTCTCGCGAATAACTCTTCATCACCGTCTCGCGAATAACTCTTCATCACCGTCTCGCGAATAACTCTTCATCACCGTCTCGCTAATAACTCTTCATCACCGTCTCGCTAATAACTCTTCATCACGCTCTACCTTCAGTGTGTAACAGTTATATCTAATACCGTATTAGACAGGACTGTCAGACAGATCATAAACTAATGAACACAGAGAATGTGAGCTCAGGCGTTCTCAGCGCCGTCAAAATAAAAGTCCCGACAACCAGCGTGTCTTACGCCACTTCAGAGTTCCTACTGGCGGTGCGAACGCAACCAGGAAAACATTCCTAGAGGAACCATTAGTCCTCGGAGAACCCTCCTGGTGGTGTCCAGTGCGAAAGCCCTGTTCATGTTGCAGCTGATTTGATTGACATTTTTGACACACCGACCAAACAAGAGAAAACGCACAGCATCTCAAACACCGTTACACACCGTCACCAGGAAACATGACGTTCAACCCGTAAACCGAAGCAAAACGCTGCGCACCGGTTTGAGCTTGAACGTGCCCTAGCGCTTCACTGAGCAGGAACGTCGTTAGCTTGAGCTTCATCCACTGGGATGTGGATTCCTGAGGTGACCCCGTGACCCCGTGACCCCGAGCTGAGACGGTAATGAGACGTCCAGCGGCGAGCAGGTGTTCGGACGGAAACACACCAGATCACTCGCCGACTACGCCAACGCTCATTTACGTCCCGCTGGAGGTTATATATCTGACACACACTCGAGTCTGGAGTGACTGAGACGCATTCATGTTCCTGAAAGAGGCTCTCCTGCTCTCCAGGGCTGTGCTCATGTGGTCAGAAATACGGGAAAAATAGTGAAATATTATTTGAATGTAAAATAGATGTTTACTATACAGTAAAGTGTCATTTATTCCTGTGATCAAAGCTGATGTTCAGCATCATTACTCCAGTCTTCAGTGTCACATGATCCTTCAGGAATCATTATCGTATGCTAAAAACATTTGAAAGAAATCATAGTTATTCTAAACTTTTCATCAGTAGTGTACTATTTTATTAATGATAAATTAGTCATTTAAAATGATGAATGTATGCAAGTTACTTTCAGTGTGAACTCTGTCTTTAAAGCAGTGATACATATTTTAAAAAAAGAATAGTTTTCATAAAAACTCAATCAGAAAACTTCATAAAAAGTTGACATTATAATTTTGATTTTATGACTTGGTATGTCAATTTCAACTTTGCATGTCATAATTTAAACGTTTTATCATAATTTCAACATTGCGTGCATATTTTTGGCTTTGCATGTCATAAAACATTTTTAACATCCTAATTATGACTTCACATTTCAACTTTGTTATAATCTTGACTTTTTAGGTCATAATTGTGACAGTAATGTCAATTTCGACTTTGAATATCATAATGTAGATTTTTTTTGGTCATAATTTATATTTTTGTTAATGTAATGATTTCAACTTTTTTGTTATAATTTTGACTTTTAATCGACAAATAATTTTTTTTGTAAATTGTTATTTGGCATGTCAAATTAAAATTTTCTCTGTTTTTACTTTGCATGTCAAAATTCTGGTTTATCAGAATATTTTTTTGTTCTGTGTCAGATGTGCTTCCCCACACACACACACACACACACACACACACACACACACACATAGATGTGATGTTGTCCATGTGTGTGTATCGTATGGGTGTGGTTTCCTGATATCTCTCTCTCTCTCTCTCTCTCTCTCTAGATAAGATGTGTACGGTGGTGTACTTCGACGAGTGTGTGTCCATCCGCCAGTGTAAGCAATACTGCGAGTCCATGGGCGGGTCCAAGTACCGCTGGTTCCACAACGCCTGCTGCGAGTGTATCGGCCCCGAGTGTGTCGACTACGGCAGCAAAGCAGCCAAGTGCATCAACTGCCTTTACTGACTTCCTGTCCGTCACTGACTTCTCAACTTCCTGTCTCAACTTCCTCAACGGACTTCTCAACTTCCTGTCCATCACTGACTTCCTGTCCATTACTGACATCTAATTCTCAACTTCCTGTCCGTCACTGACTTCCTGTCCGTCACTGACTTCTCAACTTCCTCAACGGACTTCTCAACTTCCTGTCCATCACTGACTTCCTGTCTGTAACTGATGTCTGATTCTCAACTTCCTGTCCGTTACTGACATCTGATTCTCGACTTCCTGTCTGTTACTGACTTCCGATTCTCGACTTCCTGTCCGTTACTGACGTCTAATTCTCGACTTCCTGTCCGTTACTGACATCTGATTCTCGACTTCCTGTCTGTTACTGACTTACGATTCTCGACTTCCTGTCCGTTACTGACTTACGATTCTCGACTTCCTGTCTGTAACTGACTTCCGATTCTCGACTTCCTGTCCGTTACTGACTTCCGATTCTCGACTTCCTGTCTGTAACTGACTTCCGATTCTCGACTTCCTGTCCGTTACTGACTTCCGATTCTCGACTTCCTGTCTGTAACTGACTTCCGATTCTCGACTTCCTGTCCGTTACTGATTCTCAATATCCGTTACTGACGTCTGATTGTGTCCTGCGTTTAGGCTTCACGCAAAAGAGTTTGTGTATATATATATTATTTTTATTCTTGTCAGATTGGTGTGTCGCCGCACACATTTAGCCCAGCGTGATGATTGTGATAGAGAATAGACGGATCTGCGATCGCCAGGTTATTATTCATATGCAGCATATATGATGAACTCACGGTCTTTAAGTTGAAATCATTAGTTTGTCTTCAAGAACAGAATATCCTCCTGTAAATGATCATTACATATCGTCCAGCGAGAGAGGTGTGTGTGTGTGTGTGTGTGTGTGTGTGTGTGTGTGTGTGTGTGTGTGTGTGTGTGTGTGTGTGTGTGTGTGTGTGTGTGTGTGTGTGTGTGTGTGTGTGTGTGTGTGTGTGTGTGTGTGTGTGTGTGTGTGTGTGTGTGTGTGTGTGTGTGTGTGTGTGTGTGTGTGTGTGTGTGTGTGTGTGTGTGTGTGTGTGTGTGTGTGTGTGTGTGTGTGTGTGTGTGTGTGTGGGGACAACAAATGCCAGCCAGAGAAATCACTGTAGTTTCAATAAAACATCATCTCTTTAATCCGGTCTTTTCATTCGATTTATTTTTCCTTTGTATTTGTTTTCTTTTTTTGTCTTATTTTTTTTTATTTTCTTTTCCTTTAGTTTTTTTTTATATTTGTTCCCTTTCCTTTTTGCTGTCTTTTATCATTTTATTAATTTAGTATTTTTATTTTTCCATTTTTAAATTATTTTTTTTTATCATTTTATTAAAATATTTATTTTTCCTTTTATTTTTTTCTCTTATTTTATTTGTTTGTTTTGTATTTTTATCATTTTAAATTATTTATTTTCTTTTATTTCTCATGTGTTCAGCTGTTTCTGCTGTTAATGGCGAGTCTCTCGGCTCACAGGTGTCCTAACGAAGTGTCCTAATGAAGCACTCTAACGAAGTGTCCTAACGAAGTGTCCTAACGAAGTGTCCTAACGAAGTGTCCTAACGAAGCGCCCTAATGAAGCGCCCTAATGAAGCGCCCTAATGAAGCGCCCTAATGAAGTGTCCTAACGAAGCGCCCTAACGAAGCGCTCTAATGAAGTGTCCTAACGAAGCGCCCTAACGAAGCGCTCTAATGAAGTGTCCTAACGAAGCGCTCTAATGAAGTGTCCTAACGAAGCGCTCTAATGAAGCGCTCTAATGAAGTGTCCTAACGAAGCGCTCTAATGAAGTGTCCTAACGAAGCGCTCTAATGAAGCGCTCTAATGAAGTGTCCTAACGAAGCGTCCCACTTTCAGTCAAAGAGCTCATTCAGTCCCATGAGCCTCCAGTCATCCGTCAGACTCCACAAACTCACCGGAGTTCACTGGAGTTTCTCCAACAGACACGCTGGACTGCTTCTCCGTGCAGAACACACAATTATTCATCATTATGAATCTGTCAATATGAAACATTTGCCTTTCACTTGTGTACATGTTCCTGATCTTTATTAGAGACCATTCAGTGAGCAGAAAAACTGCTTAATATTTAATCAAAATGTCACTTCTTTGGCATTTGCATTTTTGAAGTTGTCAACAAAAAGGGTAAAACTTTACATTAAGGTTTCATTAGTTAACATGAACCAACAATAATATTCTTTCAGCAATAATAATTATTCATCTTAGATAAATCTAATCTCAGTAGGTCATTGTACAGATCATATCAGATTTATAGATTATATTACAAGGTCAAATGTGTCAAACATTTTTATTAAGGTTAATAAATGCTTTAATATATTTATTAATGCATTAACTAATATAACGAATGAAACCACATTGTGAAGTGTTAAAATTGAAATTTTTAATTAACTTAAAGGTGCATTGCGCAAGTGAGTTTTTGCAGAACTATGCCCCCCTCTGGCGACAAGCGAAACTGCAACCAGAGGTGTGCACGTGCATGACGTCACGCCCAGCCGATTCCGACCCGAATCCCTCTTATTTATTTTACTGTACAGGATTATAGAGGCAATCGCAGTGATCAGAGCAGGGCTCATTCAGCCCATCAGGCCATTGTTAAAGCATGGATGGGTTAGAAAAACGGGTATTTCTAACATGAAATGTTGCGCAATGCACCTTTAAAGAAATAAGTTTAACACAATCTTAATATTTGTGCTCAAACTGATGAAAGGGTTGAAGAATCATTCATCTAAATTACTGTTGATTATAAGATAACATAAATTGACTAATTAATTGATCTATAAATATTACTGATCATAATAAACACTGTTAATTTATTAAAATTGAAATTGTACTTTTAAGTGGAGTGTCGAGTCGAGTCGCCGGGATCGTCTTCATCTCAACGACTGCGAGAACAACAGGAAGTGATTTCATCTGAAACTTTATTCTGGACAGGTTAAGAGAATAACATCAGCTATTCAGGATCAAAAACAGGAATATATACAGAAGAGTTTCGCATTAAAACACTCAAGGCTTCAAGTGAGTTTCAGACTGAATGTTCACATGGACCACTCGTGATATCCGTTAAAAACACTACCTAAGCAGAGTCCGTCAGAGCAACAATGTGCTGCGCTGGAGATTAAAAGAGCCCTTGAGATCACTGATGTGTGTGTGTGTGTGTGCAGCATATATTAGAGCCGGTTCCTCTGGTCACATGTCATCGGGTTAGTCGTTTGATTCCTCCAGCTGTTCAAGTATTCTCTGGTTTAAGGAAGACACGTTTAAGGCTTCTGTGGCAAAAATAAAAGAGAGAATGCACTAAACCCCCACAAAAGGTTCTGTAGTGAGGTGCATTCTGGGAAAGCTGTTCAGTATGTGGAGGACGTGGTGCTCATGGCGTCCTCGTTCACACGCGTGTTTGCCGGATGGACGCTGGCGAAGTATTTGACGTCCTTGTCCACGTCCGTCTGCAGGGAGACGAGTGTGTGTTCCAGCGCCTCCTGCTGGCAGCCCGCGGACGACAGGAAGAACTCTGCAGGACACACACACACACACACACACACACACACACACACACAGGTCAGCGAGCGCGCTCACATGGACAGGGCGAGAGGAAACGGGAAATACTTGTGCATGAAAGAACAAAAGAAAATAAAACAAGGAAAAATAATGCATAAAAGAAAATTAAAAAGACAGAAAGGAGAAAAAAGAAAAGGAACAAAAAGAAAAAAACAGACAAAGAAATGGAAATAAAATGGAAAGAAGAAAAAAAGGAAGAAAAAAAGACCAACAGAACTAAAATAACTAAAGGAAAAGTTACTTCTGTCTAGAAGACGACAAGAAAAAGACAATAAGAAAAAACAAAAAATACATAAAAACTAAAATAAAAGAATAAAATATAAAAGGAAAGAAAAGGGTAAATAATATAAAGGGACAAATAAATGAAAGAGGAAAATAAAAAGACAGAAAAGGGAAAATAAAGGTAAATAAAAAGGAAAAACATGAAAAAAAAAGGAAAACATTAATTAATAAATATAATACATGAATGAACAAAAATAAGCTGAAAGGATAGAACAAAGAAAAATATATAAAAACAGAAAATTAAAGAAAATAAATCCAAAGAAAATAGGAAAAATAAAACCAGAAATAAAAAACATAATACATTAAACCACAGAAAGCAGCGCACACACACACGCACACACACACACACACCTCGCTCCAGCAGGGTCTGCCTCAGGGTTTTGGCCAGCAGGACTCGCACGTTAGGAACGGGATCAGACGCCAGCAGGAGCAGCGGAGGGAGAAGATGCTCCGAGAACTGATCCAGAGACACACACTCCTCCTCCACGGACAGCTGACACACACAGAGACACGCGTCAGGACAACACACACACAGAGACTGATGATGATGATGAGGAAGAGGAGGAAGAGCGCGTCTCACCTGACAGACGAAGGCAAACGCCTGCCGACCGGACCACTTCCGGGAGTGACAGAACTTCTCCACCAGTTCTCCCAGAAAACCCACCAGCAGAGACGAACACGAGGACAGCTTCCGGATGATCTCGCTCACCTGCAACCAGAGAGATTCAGGAGTTCAGGAGAGAGAGCGACTCGTTCGTTCAGGAGAGAGCGACTCGTTCGTTCAGGAGAGAGCGACTCGTTCGTTCAGGAGAGAGCGACTCGTTCGTTCAGGAGAGAGCGACTCGTTCGTTCAGGAGAGAGCGACTCGTTCGTTCAGGAGAGAGCGACTCGTTCGTTCAGGAGAGAGCGACTCGTTCGTTCAGGAGAGAGCGACTCGTTCGTTCAGGAGAGAGCGACTCGTTCGTTCAGGAGAGAGCGACTCGTTCGTTCAGGAGAGAGCGACTCGTTCGTTCAGGAGAGAGCGACTCACTGCAAACAGAGAGATTCATTCATTCATTCATTCAGGAGAGAAGGACTCGTTCAGGAGAGACTCAAACAGAGAGATTCATTCGTTCAGGAGAGAGCGACTCGTTCGTTCAGGAGAGAGCGACTCGTTCGTTCAGGAGAGAGCGACTCGTTCGTTCAGGAGAGAGCGACTCACTGCAAACAGAGAGATTCATTCATTCATTCATTCATTCATTCAGGAGAGAAGGACTCGTTCAGGAGAGAGCGACAGCGACTCGTTCAGGAGAGACTCAAACAGAGAGATTCATTCGTTCAGGAGAGAGCGACTCGTTCGTTCAGGAGAGAGCGACTCACTGCAAACAGAGAGATTCATTCATTAATTCAGGGGAGAACGACTCGTTCGTTCAGGAGAGAGCGACTCGTTCGTTCTGGAGAGAGCGACTCGTTCGTTCAGGAGAGAGAGCGACTCGTTCGTTCAGGAGAGAGAGCGACTCGTTCGTTCAGGAGAGAGAGCGACTCGTTCGTTCAGGAGAGAGAGCGACTCGTTCGTTCAGGAGAGAGAGCGACTCGTTCGTTCAGGAGAGAGAGCGACTCGTTCGTTCAGGAGAGAGAGCGACTCGTTCGTTCAGGAGAGAGAGCGACTCGTTCGTTCAGGAGAGAGAGCGACTCGTTCGTTCAGGAGAGAGAGCGACTCGTTCGTTCAGGAGAGAGAGCGACTCGTTCGTTCAGGAGAGAGAGCGACTCGTTCGTTCAGGAGAGAGCGACAGCGACTCGTTCAGGAGAGACTCAAACAGAGAGATTCATTCATTCAGGAGAGAGCGACTCGTTCGTTCAGGAGAGAGCGACTCACTGCAAACAGAGAGATTCATTCATTAATTCAGGGGAGAACGACTCGTTCGTTCAGGAGAGAGCGACTCGTTCGTTCTGGAGAGAGCGACTCGTTCGTTCAGGAGAGAGAGCGACTCGTTCGTTCAGGAGAGAGAGCGACTCGTTCGTTCAGGAGAGATAGCGACTCGTTCGTTCAGGAGAGAGAGCGACTCGTTCGTTCAGGAGAGAGAGCGACTCGTTCGTTCAGGAGAGAGAGCGACTCGTTCGTTCAGGAGAGAGAGCGACTCGTTCGTTCAGGAGAGAGAGCGACTCGTTCGTTCAGGAGAGAGAGCGACTCGTTCGTTCAGGAGAGAGAGCGACTCGTTCGTTCAGGAGAGAGAGCGACTCGTTCGTTCAGGAGAGAGCGACTCGTTCGTTCAGGAGAGAGAGCGACTTGTTCGTTCAGGAGAGAGAGCGACTCGTTCGTTCAGGAGAGAGAGCGACTCGTTCGTTCAGGAGAGAGAGCGACTCGTTCGTTCAGGAGAGAACGACTCGTTCGTTCTGGAGAGAGCGACTCGTTCGTTCAGGAGAGAGAGCGACTCGTTCGTTCAGGAGAGAGAGCGACTCGTTCGTTCAGGAGAGAGAGCGACTCGTTCGTTCAGGAGAGAGAGCGACTCACTGCAAACAGAGAGATTCATTCATTCATTCATTCATTCAGGAGAGAACGACTCGTTCAGGAGAGAGCGACTCGTTCAGGAGAGAACGACAACGATTCATTCATTCAGGAGAACGACTCACTATTCATGTCACTCATCCAAAATAACCAAGCAAGACAGATAAAAAAAAAAAAAAAAAATACAACAGAATTTTTTTTTTTAATTAAAAGGAGGAAAGCAAAAAAAAATAATAATAAAAAAAAAGTACAAATAATTAAAGACAAAATGAAAATAAATAAAAAAAAGTAAAAGAAAAACAAAGCAAGAAGGTAAAAAATAAAATGATTAAAAAAAACAAGAAAGAGACAGATAAAACCCTAACCCAAAGTGAAATAAAGGAAAAAAGAAAGAAACAGAGAAAGTGAAAGAAAGAAACAAAGTGAATGGAAGAGAGCGAGGTGAGAGAGTGTGAGAGAGAGGGCGAGAGAGAGAGAGGGAGAGTGTGAGAGAGAGGGCGAGAGAGAGAGAGAGAGAGAGAGAGAGAGAGAGAGAGAGAGAGAGAGAGAGAGAGAGAGAGAGAAAGAGAGAGAGAAAGAGAGAGAGAGAGAGAGGGCGAGAGAGAGAGAGAGAGGAGAGGGCGAGAGAGAGAGAGAGGGCGAGAGAGAGAGAGAGAGAGAGAGAGAGAGAAAGAGAGAGAGAGAGAAAGAGAGAGAGAGAGAGAGAGAGACTTGCTTTGCTTTGTAGACTTCCAGAAGGCCTTTGATTCGATTTGGCATGAAGGCCTTCTTTCTAAACTTCTAGAATCAGGTATTGGGGGCAAAACATATAGCATTATAAAAACAATGTACTCAAACAATCAATGTGCAATTAGAATTGGCCATAAACGAACCGAGTTCTTCACTCAAGGGCGGGGTGTGAGACAGGGCTGCCCACTATCACCGACCCTCTTCAACATCTACATTAATGAATTGGCGAAACTCCTAGAAGAATCAGCAGCCCCTGGCCTCACACTTCACGACTCCTCTATAAAGCTCCTGCTGTATGCGGATGATCTGGTCCTGCTGTCTCCAACAGAAGAGGGTCTACAGCAGAACCTGGACATCCTGCATCAGTTCTGTCAGACCTGGGCCCTGACCGTCAACCCAACCAAAACTAAAGTAATAACGTTTCAGAAAAGACCCAGATGTCAGGGAAAGGGACACAAGTTCACCCTTGGTATGACCAAACTTGATCATGTCACAAGCTACACATACCTCGGGCTGAAGATAAGTGCAAACGGAAACCTAAATTTGGCCGTGAATGAACTGAAAGAGAAAGCAAGAAGGGCCTTCTATGCCATCAAAAAATCTATCCAAATTGAAATACCAATCAGAATCTGGCTCAAAATATTCCAATCAGTCATAGAACCAATTGCATTATATGGCAGTGAAGTTTGGGGTCCTCTCCTAAATCACCAATTCGACAAATGGGACAAAAATCCGATTGAAACCCTGCATGCCGAGTTCTGTAAGAGTATCCTGAGAGTACAGAGGAACACGCCGAACAACGCATGCAGGGCAGAATTAGGCCAGTACCCTCTCCTAATACATGTGGAGAAACGAGCCATCAAATTTTGGAAACATCTAAAAATGAGTGACCCCAACTCTTATCATTATAAAGCCCTTCAGAACCATGAGATGAACCCTGAGAAGAGCCCGCTCATTCAGCTGGTCCTGAGGCTCCACACACAGACTAACACCACTAACACTAACCAGCCTCAGGACACTGACACCCTCATCCACACAATCCGGCCCAACCACATTATAAAAGCTCAGCGAGAGCATTACCTGACCTACTGGACTCAAACAACACAAAAACAGAGTAAACTAGAATGTTATTTGGCCCTAAACAGAGACTACACAACCGCAGAATACCTGAGTGCAGTGAAGAACTGTACACTCAGAAGAAGAATGACGAGGTACAGACTGAGCAACCACAGCCTGACTGTAGAGACGGGCAGATACAGACAGAACTGGCTGCCCCGAGAGAGACGCCTCTGCCCATACTGTGACCAGGGAGAGGTGGAGACAGAGCAACACTTTCTCACCAGCTGTCCCAACTATGAGGACATTAGAGGGACTTTTTACACAAAATTTGAAATACTTTGCCCTAACTTCCTAAAGTTGAACAACAAAACACAATTTCAACACCTATTAGGTGAAAAAAGAGATTGTATCCTACTAGCGGCAAGATACATCGATGCCTGCCACAAGAAGAGAGAGTTGACGACTATTCAATGATGCGCTCACACACACACACACACACACACACGCTTGTACACAAAACAAACACACAAACACTTACACACTGAATTCTAAGTTGTTCACAGAATTTTGAAATGTTCATAAACTGTTTTACTATTTTTATTTAATTGAATTATTATTATTTATTTTTTTTGTACTAAATGTTCAAAATCATTTTATATGTTGTTTTCATGCTTTGGCAATACAAATGTATTTTTGTCATGCCAATAAAGCTTTATTGAATTGAATTGAATTGAATTGAGAGAGAGAGAGAGAGAGAGAGAGAGAGAGAGAGGAGAGGGCGAGAGAGAGAGAGAGAGAGAGAGAGAGAGAGAGAGAGAGAGAGAGAGAGAGAGAGAGAGAGAGAGAGAGAGAGATTGTAAAAGGAACAACAGAGAAAGGGAAAAGGGAAAAGAAAAGAAGGAGAAAAAAAAATAAATAAGGAAAAACGGTTTATTACATTGTGTTGTATAATGTGACACCTACTATATGTATTTCTATTTCTATTTGTATTTGTATTTTTTAATATGTGATATGTATTGTAATGTATTTTCTGTAAACTGCTTTGGCAACAACATGTTTCTTTGTTCATGCCAATAAAGCAAGTTGAATTGAATTGAATTGAATTGAATTGAGAGAGAGAGAGAGAGAGAGAGAGAGAGAGAGAGAGAGAGAGAGAGAGAGAGAGAGAGAGAGAGAGAGTACCAGTCTGTATGACGTCCAGCGAACAGACGAGACTCGGTCCGTACAGAGACAGAAGGCCAGCGGTCTCAGATAATCATGAACGTCCTGCGCGCTGTACAGCTCCAGCAACAACACCAGCTGCCTGTCACACACACACACACACACACACACACAGAGTCATGACATCATCACACCCTACAGGAGGACTAGTACTCTGCCAACTCAAACGTCTCACACACACACACACACACTGAAGGACTCGTACTCGGCCAGTTCGGAGCGAAACCTCCAGTTGCGGCTGTTGTCGGTCACCAGGAACTCCTGAAGCTGGTACAGATACTTCCTCCTCGTGTCCTGATGCAGAAGCTGAAAGAGGAACAGGAGCATCAGGGCAACATGGATGAAAACAAACTCCAATTTCTTTCTTAAATATTAGCATTATATTATATTTGAATTCTTAAGGTCATGTTAAAGGTGACATAATATGCCCCTTTTCACAAGATGTATAAATCTCTGGCGTCTCCAGAATATGTCTGTGAAATTTCAGCTCAAAATATCAGATCATTTATTATTTGCCCCTTTTGAGTGTGAGCAAAAACACGCCTTTTTTTGTGTGTGTCCCTTTAAATGCAAATGAGCTTTAGCTCCGCCTCCATTGAGAAGAGGGCGGAGTCTTTACACGAGCTTCAGAAACTCCAGCAATAACTAAACAGGCCAATCTCACTCTGAGTGATGAAGAGGACGGACCTTGAGGAAGTCGTAGAGGTGCTTGAGGACGCCGATGCGAACCTCGTCCAGATCCTTCAGGAAACTGTTGAAGACGGGAACCAGATGAGCGGCCGTCAGCTGATCGCCCAGGATCTGAGCCAGCTCGTGGATGGAGAACGCCAGCGTCCGACGCACCTTCCACTGAGAGAGAGAGAGAGAGAGAGAGAGAGAGAGAGAGAGAGAGAGAGAGAGAGAGAGAGAGAGAGAGAGAGAGAGAGAGAGAGAGAGAGAGAGAGAGAGAGAGAGAGAGAGAGAGAGAGAGAGAGAGAGAGAGAGAGAGAGAGAGAGAGAGAGAGAGAGAGAGAGAGAGAGAGAGAGAGAGAATTTGAAAACACCTTTATTACAAATTAAGTGTTTTAAAACATTAAAAACAAACTATTTAAAATAAATTACATAAATTGAGTAAAATAAAGATTGTCATCTACAACAGAGCACAAAGCCCCTCCATAACACCAAACATCCTCAAACATGGCAAGACATGAAGTAGCTTTATAAAACCTAAAATCAATCAAAATTCTTGACTTCACCATGGCACCAAACATAGACACCAGATCAAATTCCAGATTTTTTTCAATTTTATCTTTCCGACTCATGTATATTGCCATTTTACTTTTGCCCAAAACAAAATTTAACAACTGACACTCTCTCTGTCGTCTCTTTGTATATTTAACACCAAAGATAAAAGCTTGCATTGAAAAATCTTCATCAAAAGACTTAAACAAATTTTGTAAACCTTCAAATAAAGGTTGAAGTCTATAACAACTCATAAAAACATGAAACACAGTCTCTCTTTGTGAGCAAAATGGGCATTCATGACCTACATCAGGATTCAACACAGATATAAAAGCATTTACAGCAATAATACAATGTAAAATCCTCCACTGCAAATCTCCAATTTTCTTATTCAATGGTGGCTTGTAAAAAGTTCTCCAATTTGGCTTAAAAACATCATCCAAACCTAACACAATTCGCCAAGGTGTATCAGTTTTTCCATTTAATGCTTTTTTATTAAAACATTTCACACATGACTTATACAATTTCTTGCCATTCACTTCTTCAAAGTCCATGACCACTACTTTTTCTACTTCCAGAAAAATTCCACCTTCCTCCTCTAAATTAGGTGAAACCATCAACCTTGGAAAAAAATCTTTATCATTGGGAGTAATTTCTCCCTCACAATGTTTCTTGAGTAAATCGGTCTCTTCCACTGTAAGGATAGTCTGTAACTTCCGTAATAGTTTCTCAACCACTCGAGTGGATCTAAACCCCAATTGTGTAGCTACCGCATCCACTTCAACAAAATCTGGTCCTGCCAGACTCATTAATTGACGAAGAGTCACCACTTTAGCCTTTACAAAGGCTTCTGTCAGTGACACAGATGCATTAGTAATGTCCAGTCTTGCACCATAAAGCAAAGGCTCTTCCAAAAGCCAATACAATGATGTGGGATTGCTCATCCTTTGGAGTTTAAAAAGACTCCATACTTTAAAAAGATTCCGATAAAAAACTGGAAATTTCTCCACATTTAAAGTTTTTGGATCCAATAAAAATAAGGATTTGTCCAAAGTTATACCTGCAGCAGTTTTTAAAATAGCACTTGCCACTGGTCTCCAACTTACAGACTCTGGGCCTGTCAGGAAACGTTGTATAAACTGTGCACGAAATGTTGCAGTCCTACTTTGTAGATGCACAAGTCCTTGTCCACCTTCTTCCGTTGGTAAGTACAAGATGTTATGGATCACCCAGTGCATCTTATCCCAGAAGAAGTCTATCAACATCGATTGTATCTTGGCAAGAAAGAGTAGTGGTGGGTCAACACAAGTCAGTCGATGCCAAAGAGATGAAGCAACAAGGTTATTAATAATAAGGGTTCGACCCCTATAGGACAATATTTTCTTAATCCACTTCCATTTATCCAAGCGGCCCTTTATTTTCTCTATCATCCCTTCCCAATTTTTTAATTGAAAAGACTCGTCCCCCAAATAAACTCCCAAATACTTTAACCCATCTTTTTTCCATATCAGTCCACCAGGGAGTTTGGGGGGCACTGTTGTCCGCTCTCCCACCAAAATAGCTTCGCTTTTTGACCAATTCACTCTTGCAGCTGATACCATTTCAAAATCATCCAAAGTTTTCATTAAAAGGTTCACATCATTTTGCTCTTTTACAATTACAACAACATCATCAGCATAAGCTGATAAAACAAAAGTACTTTCACATCTCTTCAATGAGAGGCCTTTCATTACCCTTCTCAATCTTTGCAAAAGTGGTTCTATTGCCAATGTATAGAGCATACCTGATAATGAACAACCTTGCCTCACTCCACGCTGAACTTTAAAAGGAAAACACAAGCCACCATTAAATTTCAACATACTCTCAATGTCATTATATAATACTTTAATATAGCCTTTGAAATCCAAATTAAAACCAAAGGCATCTAGAGTCTTCCATAAATAATCATGCTCTACACGGTCAAATGCCTTTTCCTGATCAATGGAAATCAAGCCAAAATTAACACCACAAATCTTTGAAAAATCCATCAAATCTCGGATTAAAAAAATATTATCAAATATAGATCTTCCAGGCACACAATAGGATTGGTCAGGACTAATTATATCATCTAAAACTTTCCCTAATCTAATCGCCAATACCTTAGACAGAATTTTGTAGTCAGAGCACAGTAAAGACACAGGTCTCCAATTTTTAATATCACTCAAATCTCCTTTCTTTGGGAGGAGTGTAAGAACTGCTCTCCGACTACTAAGTGGTAAAAAACCACCGACCAAACTATCACTAAGAACTGCAAGCAAGTCTTCTCCTATAATGCTCCAGTAGGCTTTATAGAATTCAAAGGGAATCCCATCTAACCCTGGAACTTTCCCGTTTTGCGTACTCTGGAGAGCTTCATACAGTTCAATTAAAGTTATATCTTCACTAAGTTTTGCATTGGCACTTTCTGATAATTTTGGCAGATCTTCAAAGAAACAACCATCAATATCTTGATCTATCCTATGATCAGAACTATAAAGATTTTTATAAAATGTTACTGCTCTTTTCCTCATTTCGACTGGGTCTGATAACAGAACCCCAGCTTCAGACCTTAAATTCTGAATATACCGTCTTTGACCATTCTTTTTCTCTAATCCGAAAAAAAACTTTGATGGAACATCCATCTGCCCTACATCCTGGAAACGTGATCTGACCAATGCCCCTTGTGCCTTTCTTTTATAGAATTCAGACAAGGCTGATTTTTTCATGAAAAGAGAATCTAAATGGTCTTGATTTCCTGTTTCTTGAATTAAAACTTGAATCTCTATAATTTCCTCTTCTAACTTCTTTATAGACTGAGTTAAAACTCTTGTGACATTTAGAGTATATTGTTGACATAGTTGCCTAATATTTACTTTCCCAATGTCCCACCATTCCTGTAAAGAGGGAAATTGATCTTTTTGTTCTCTAAAAGACTCCCAAAAAAAACTAAAAACATCTTTAAATTGTAAATCTGACAACAATGTCACATTAAAATGCCAATAAGAACTACTTAATTTAACAGAACTAACAATCATTCTACACACAACCAAACTATGATCAGAGAAACCTACTGGAAGAATTGAGCCATTTACAAAAAAACTAAGATGATGTTTGAAAACATAAAATCTATCTAATCGTGCCATTGACAACACATTTTCACGAGCATGAGTCCATGTGTATTGTTTAACATCATGATTAAAATTTCTCCATACATCACAAAGCTCATTCCCTTCTATCATTTGTATCAGTTTTCGGCGTGAAGCCATATGTGGTTCTACATGATTCCTATCTATATTTCTTTCGACACAATTAAAATCTCCTCCCACAACCAAAAATTCTTCATTATCACATTTTTCTATTACTGTATTCAATTGATCTAAAAACAACATTCTTTCCATCTGTGAGGTTGGTGCATATACACAAATGAAAACAAAAACATGATCTTCAAATTGAGCTTTTATCTTTAACAATCTACCTTTTACAATCTCCTCTACTGAACAAGATGAGGGAGAAAAGTTTTTATTAAACAGAACTGCAACTCCTCCACTGAGTGAAGTATTATGGCTCAGAAAAAGAAGACCTCCCCATTCCTTAGCCCATTCAACAGCAATGTTCACGTCACTATGTGTCTCCTGTAGAAACAGGACATCAATTTTATTCTGTTTCGCTACTTCATATATCTGAGCTCTCTTTCTGCAATCTCTAGCCCCATTCACATTTAAAGACGCAATGCGAATGTCACTCATAAATAAAAATGAAAAAGAAACTACAGCACAGAGAGCAATACATCCAATAAGGGCATGAATACTAAACCATCTCATCATCATTATTCAATTGGAGTTGAATTTTTGTAACGATTTTTTTTAAACGATATACTTCTTTATCTGCAAATCTTCCTTCACTCATTAAACACTTAATATTTTCCAGAAGTCTTCTGAGATCTGGAAAATAATCATCAACTTTCACTCCTCTCATATTTTTGGTCACTTTCAAGAATTTTTTGATCTCATCTACTCCATATTCAAGACATGACCAACTGGATTGAGAACAAACGGAGCCACTAGAATCAGAGCACTCACTCTCACTGCTTTCATTGTCCACTTTATTCTCTTCTTGATTCTTTCTAACCTGTTTCAAAACCATGCTCTTGCCAATTTTTTTCCTCTTCAGAGGTGTTTTAAAAACAACCTGATCCATATCCATTAATGTATCCTCATTTTGAATTACACTCTCCACTTGTGACTCAGTATCAGAAAACTGATTTAACCTCGTTTGTGTGTTACCAAGAGCTTCTCCACAATCACTACTGTTGCTTTCAACTCTCTCACAGGTTACAATTTCGGATTTATTTGCGTTTCTTTCATCAATTTCAACGCTTTGTCTAGTTAACTCAGATTCAACATTTTTTTCTACAGACACTATTTTTGGACCACTAGAATTCGGCGCATTGGAAGTACTGGCGACTTCGCCGTCTCCATTCTGCTCAGCGTTACCTTTTTCACCATCATTCTGCCCACTATGATGAGCGCTGTTTTCCGGACACCCGCGGATCAAGTGACCAGACTTTCCGCAACCAAAACACCTCATCGTGTCTGTAGTTACAAAAACGGTGTAATCAAAATCATCCACTTTAAATTTAAAATTTACGTCAAGATCAGTTCTATTTCCGTTCAGAATCATGTACGTGAAACGCCTGAACGACACAACATGTTTCACTAACCCCGATTTACATCCTATAGCGATCTTTTTTATAGGAGCAATCAGTTTGCCAAAGCGTGACAATTCCTTCATCAACATCTCATCTTTAATAAAGGGGGGTACATTTGAAATGGTGACTTTTTTAGCGGGAGTAGAAAGAGGTAATACTGGAGTAAATAAACCACGTATGTTTATTCCCTTTCCAACGACTTCATTCGCTTTCTCTACAGTATTTAAGAACAGTACAATTGAATTATTCATTTTGGACGCCGCTAACACACATTCATGACCCACTACATCACCGACCGCCACACTACACTCCTCCACACTCCCCGCAGCCACCACCTTCACACCGTGGCGCCGCGTGAGTGAATCGAGAACATTAACTCCTTGAGTCGCCATGCTTCCCAGTACGAAGACTGGTTTAGGCAGGCGCTCAGTTAGGTTTCTCTGCTAATCACAACAAACAACAAAAACAAACAAAACAAACCAAACAAAAAACACAAAAAAGGGGGAGAAAAAAGTATTTTTAAAGCCACAGCGGGCACAAAAAAAACCACACACTCACCACACCACTCACTCCACTCAACAAACGCCCGCACATGCGCACAGAGAGAGAGAGAGAGAGAGAGAGAGAGAGAGAAATCAATATTCAAGATAAGGGGAAAAATTGTCTTTTATATTTATATTATTTAATATAGTTAATCAATATCACACTAAGAGTGCCGTTTTTTCTCCAAATATCAGCATGATTACAAAAGCAATATTGATTTTATACAACAGTTCAAAAAATAAAACATTAAAATCAAGGTGACTTGTATTTTAGACACAATATCACCTGTTTTTGCTCTATTTCACCAAAGAAAAGAGCTCAAATAAAGACAGGACTGTGTTGCGTCTCTGAGCGACACACTGAATGAACGAATCAGTAGAATGAATGACTCAATGACTCACTCATTAAGACAGTCAAATGATTCGTTTCTGAATGAATCAGTAGAATGAATGACTCAATGACTCACTCATTAAGACAGTCAAATGATTCGTTTCTGAATGAATCAGTAGAATGAATGACTCAATGACTCACTCATTAAGACAGTCAAGTGATTCGTTTCTGAATGAATCAGTAGAATGAATGACTCAATGACTCACTCATTAAGACAGTCAAATGATTCGTTTCTGAATGAATCAGTAGAATGAATGACTCAATGACTCACTCATTAAGACAGTCAAATGATTCGTTTCTGAATGAATCAGTAGAATGAATGACTCAATGACTCACTCATTAAGACAGTCAAGTGATTCGTTTCTGAATGAATCAGTAGAATGAATGACTCAATGACTCACTCATTAAGACAGTCAAATGATTTGTTTCTGAATGAATCAGTAGAATGAATGACTCAATGATTGATGAATGATTAGAAACACACCTGCATGTCTGAGGCCAGCGTCTCGTAGGTGTCGCGCAGGCAGTGCCAGTTCTGGCGTCCTAGCGTTAGCGCCACGCCCGGCAGACTGTAGGCGCAGTGCTTAGCGATCTCCATGTCCACGGTCTGAGCGCGCGACGGGTCCGTCATCGACAGATACTGATCCAGCAACGCCTGAGGAACCACGTCCTGCAGCGGGCGGCACACGGTCAGAGCAGAGCATCATGGGATTGAGCTCATGATGGGATGATCAAGTCACAATACAGCGCTTTCACAACACACATCCTTTCAAAGCAGCTTTACAGAAAGTGCACGAGTCCACATTACAGTTCACAGTGATCTGATATCAGAGTTATGTATTTCAGAAATACAAAAATCACATTTAGCTAAAAACGTAGTGATGTAATGCAGACACAACGAGCTCACTGAAGTAACCCTGATGACCATCTGACCTGCTGTTTGGATCTCCTCTCGTCGTCAGGATTGGCGCCGCCGTCGCTCACGTCAGAGTCATCGGCTGAATCACGCCTCTGAAACACACAACACATGAACCCGCTTCAGCTGAGACCAACATTCAGCGTTTCACCCCTAACACACACACACTTTACATAATCAGGACATGATTATTTCCTTTTCATTTCTGTTCACGAATACAATTTACATTCGCCTACAGATATTTGACAAACATTTTAGTCCATGAAAAATGGCATGTGTGACAAACCAATCAGTTTGGACTCAGATTCACATCAATGAACTCATCAACTCTAACGTCTCGTTTAGATGAGAGACCTCTGTGTGACTACGGGGAACAATGGGCTGGGCAAACTCACATCTGGACCTTCGACCCGTTGGACCCCATTGAGGACACTATATGGAGGAACATCCTGGAATGTTTTCCTTAAAAAAACTATTTCTTTTCCACTGAAGAAAGAAAGACATGAACACCTTGGATGACGTGCGGGAGAGTGAATCATCAGGACACTGATTCTGAAGTGAACGACTCCTTTAAAATACAGAGCATCAACATGATCCCAGTTCTGAACAAGAGCTCAGGTGTGTGTGTGTTGTGTGTGTGTGTGTGTGTGTGTGTGTGTGTGTGTGTGTGTGTGTGTGTGTGTACACTTGTACAACTATCTTTGTGAGGACCAGTTTGAGTTTTACACCAGTGGAGTGAGGACAGAGAGAGTAAAGGACATGTTGGCCGGTCCTCAGTCTCTGAGAGCCTTTAAAGGCTGTTTGAGGGTCAAGACTTGGTTTTAGGGATAAGGTTATAATGAGGTCAAGGGTCGGTTTAGGGTCAGGGGTCGGGTTTAGGCACTTAGTTGTGATGGGTAAGGTTAGGGTAAGCGGCGTGTGTGCGCGTGTGTGTGTGTGTGTGTGTGTGTGTGTGTGTGTGTGTGTGTGTGTGTGTGTGTGTGTGTGTGTGTGTGTGTGTGTGACTGACCTGTGTGTTTTCTGACAGGAGCTCAGAGGGGTTCTGGGAACTGAAGGGATTGGATTGGGCTGCTCGAGGCTCCAGGAAAGCGTCCTCTAGTCCCGAATCCAGTGCTGTGGCTCTCAGAGCCGCCGTCAAGACGTCCACTTGTGCTGAAACACACACACACAGACACACACACACACACACACACACACACACATCAGCACAGAACAGGTTTTCCTGCTTGAATATTATTTTCCTCATATTCTCCATTGTTGCGGCTCCTCTCTTCCCAGTCTGTCAGTAACGCTCTGTTTACTTCCTGTCTCTATGAAGCCCCTCCTTCTGAAAAGCACACTGTGCTCTGATTGGTCGGCTGGAGCAGTGTGTTGTGATTGGTCGAGCGCTTCGAGTGTGTTTGTGAAATGTCCCGCCCCTTTCCATAACCGCCAGTTTAACACACTACTAACTAACTCAACCAGGCCCCGCCCCTTTATTCTGCGCATGAATTATTATAATGAGGAATATTGTGACGTGTTCCCGGAAGAAACTCAAGACTACAATGAGTTCAGGAACACTGACACTGATATAGAGAAGAGCTGGAGCTTCTTCATGATCACACAGCAACATCACACACTGAGGAGGAATAAAGATCTTCCTCTTCTGAACCGTTATTGTGCGTCACTCCTTCTGTTTTTCGGCTCAGTGTTTCAGCAACTTCCTGCACTCGCTTCCTTCCCGACACAAAGGTCTCGGTTCAGCCGCTTTAAGCCTTGTGTTCCTTAAGACCACAACAAACTGGGAAACACAAGCTTGCGATTCAGCCAGATGCCTTGTCCAAATACACACTCTTAATGCACACTAAACACACACTGCGCTAAGCGTATCCCATCATGCATTATGTTTCAGGAACTCATGTAAAACTAATTAGATGCATATATTTTGGTAGTAAAAACAAAAAGTGTTGCACATTTTCTTGGTGCCGTGTCTTCTGTGAGTTACACAGCGACTGAACACACACGTAGATTTTAAAAGTATTGAAAATATAATAAATAAAAGCTCTGTAAACACTTTAGACTATAAGTGCGTCCCATTGAGTAATCAACGGTTCTACACACACTAGCAGGGCCAAACAGAGGAAGTGCTAGTGGTGCAACGGATCATTCATCAAGTTCTTCAATACTACATCTAACACGTCGAGCCTAACTGATAAAGTTCACACATTATTAAAAACAAGTGAACAGTCAGTGATAAAATAAGAGCAAATACACAAATTACAAGCAGAGATTAATACTAAATAAACTTACAAAGTCTAACAGTAGTGTTCACTGTTCAGGTACAGACATTAATAATGAAGCCTAAATGTTAAATAACACTATTTGTTCACTGTAGAGATTAAATATAGTTTCATCAGTTAAAGCTGTATTCTGCTGCTGTATGAACACTAATGACACAGACCACAGCAGGAATATTAGGCTGCCGTCACTTTAAGACCAATAAACACACACACATCCGGTCTCTTTCTCAGCTGTTCACTGACGACAGGACCGAGAGAACACTCGCCGAGACGGTGTGTGTGTGTGTGTGTGTGTGTGTCTGTTCAAGCGCAAGAGAACGCAAAAGAGGAATCAATTCAGTGTTCGAGCGCTGTCTGAATCTCTCTCTCTCTGTCTCTCAAACACGTCCAAATCATAAACTTTCACTCTACGATAGTTCAATTTAGCGGTTAATCCACGAATCACACGCGTGCCGAACCGTGGGGCAGCCGATCCGTACGGATCACCCCTAGGAAATACGTCATGCAAGTAGAGAAGTGGCCAAGAGCAGGTGTGTGTGTTTGGAGAAGGAGAAGCTTGCCCTCACCTTTGACATCCGGGTCGTCGATGTGCGGCTCCAGGTTTTCGATGAGCTCTTCCAGCTGTTTTCTTCCCAGAGCCGGAGCGGATGGACGATTCTTCTCCTCCTCTTTCTCCTCCTCTTTCTCCTCCTCTTTCTCCTCCTCTTTCTCCTCCTCTTTCTCCTCCTCTTTCTCCTCCTCTTTCTCCTCCTCTTTCTCCTCCTCTTTCTCCTCCTCTTTCTCCTCCCCTTTCTCCTCCCCTTTCTCCTCCTCTTTCTCCTCCTCTTTCTCCTCCCCTTTCTCCTCCCCCTTCTCCAGCAGGTCCAGGCTGATCTCTGGGATCGGTGTCCTCCAGTATTGGAAGGAATTGAAGATCTCCTGCTCCTCTTGTGGATTGGGATTGGGATTGGGATTACCCGGCGCTGATATAGGAGAATCCCGGTCCTCGGTCTCTTCATGACGCCACTTCACGGACTCGACCTCCGCCTCACATCCCGAGGGATTGTGGGAAACTGCAGGCGTCTCTGCGTTTGTGCTGAACGAGACACAAATGAGATGCCACAGTATTTTTCACAATTTTACCGGTTTCACGGCATATGACAGTATTTTTTTTCTTTTGTCCAAGCATGACTGTGTGTTAACCTCATTTTCTACTGCTTGAGAGAGGAAATACTGCAGTAGATTGACTCAGAATGCCCTATTTTACTGTCATGAGTGAATATTGTAGCATTAATACAGGTTTGCAGTGTTTATAAAGAGTGTCCAGCAGGAGGCGCTGTAGGAGCGGCAGAAATCTCGTTCATAAACGCTGTTATCAGGAAACAGCTCGTTTCTCAGCCCTTCATTGCGTTTAAATCTTTTTATTTGGTATTTTAACAATCATTTGTAATCACACTTTTTAAATGCAAACACATCCTAACAAATACGCATGAAAACAAAAAAGACGGGGGGATTAATATCTGAACAGAAAAAATTTAAATAAATTAAAAATAAATAAAATAAAACCTAACCAGACAGAAAACACATCCACCGAACCTCCACCTGAAAGTGCTATCCAGTGCTAAAGCAGGTAATGAGGGCACGCTCGGCTCTTCATCAGTCGCTCGTCTCACCTGTGTGTTTGCGTTTCGCTCCAGTTCCCCTCGTCTCTGAAGTACTGACCCGCGTTACCGCTGGGACTCGCGAACGTGGAGATGAACTGACCCAGCGACTGAAACGCGGCCTGACGCACCTGGAGACCGAAGCACACACTCATTAAGAGTCGTTCACTTCAGAATCAGTGTCCTGATGATTTACTCTCCCGCACGTCATCCAAGATGTTCACGTCCTTCTGTCTTCAGTGGAAAAGAAATGAAGGTTTTTGAGGAAAACGTTCCAGGATGTTCCTCCATATAGTGTCTTCAATGGGGTCCAAATGTGTCCAGATGTGAGTTTCAGTGCAGCTTCAAAGTCTCGACACGATCCAGCCGAGGAATAAGAGTCTCATCTAGACAAACCAGCGGACATTTTATAAAGAAATAAACATTTATATACTTTTTAACCACAAATGCTGGTCTTGCAGGTCCAGGACTTCATGCATTACGTAATGGCGTTGAAAGGTTGCGAAATTCAGAAATGTAGTGAAGGGCGAATTTTTCCTCAAACTTCAAAATTGTCCGACATCGTTGTTTTGCCTTTTATTTATATATTTATTTTTGTAAAGGGCGTTTGACTTGCGGTCCTCGCACATGCGTTTTTCAGTATTCGTCATTCGGTGGCTCTGAACTGTCACAACACTTGCTTACGGATGCGAAAAACGCAATCGAAACCCGATCCAGAATTCCCGAACTCAGTGTGCGAGCACCTTTAGTCTTTGCACGTTGGCTTTGTAAACACTGGGTCGGTTCTTACGCCTAGGTCACGCTTGACCTTTCAACCTGATTACGTAATGTGTGGCGCATCACAGCTAGAGCAAGACCAGCATTTGTGGTTAATAAGTATGTACAAGGTTCCCACACCTCGGTTAACTTCAAATTCAAGGACCTTTCAAGAACTTTCCAGGTCCAATATCCTCAAATTCAAGGACTTATAACGTGGGGACACATTTCAAGTGAGAGCAAGGTTACATCGTGTTACAATGTTACAGTTTTTTTTGTGTCAAACACAACTATGCAAAAAAACTTTTTTTGGCCATATGACAGAGATCAGATATTCTGTCTGTCGTATTTCAGATTTGCATAAAACGGAAGAATATTCGGTACATCCTATACTGTATTCTAAAATGATCTGATATTAACTTTTGCATGAAACGCTGAGGTACCATCGTTGTAGTTTGGTGCGAAAGCACTTAATTCAAGCACTTTCAAGGACCTGCTGTATCCATGTATGTTTATTTTCAAAAACTTTCCAGGGCCTTGAATCTTTTTTTCAGATTCACAAACTTTCAAGGATTTCAAGGACCCGTGGGAACCCTGTATATAAATGTTTATTTTTGTAATAAAATGTCTGCTGGTTTGTCTAGATGAGACTCTTATTCCTCGGCTGGATCGTGTCGAGACTTTGAAGCTGCACTGAAACTCACATCTGGACACATTTGGACCCCATTGAAGACACTATATGGAGGAACATCCTGGAGCGTTTTCCTCAAAAACCTTCATTTCTTTTCCACTGAAGAAAGAAAGACATGAACATCTTGGATGACGTGCGGGAGAGTAAATCATCAGGAGATGTTAACTCTGAAGTGGACGACTCCTTTAACACAGAGCAGAACTGGTGAAGGAGCAGAAGTGTGTGTCGTACCCAGCGCGAGGGGTCGCTGATAAGACTGATGAACAGAGAGGAGAGTTTGGTCCGTCGCACTTCTGGAGACGTGGCCGAGGACACGGTCATGAAACACTCGGCGCAGGCCTTCCTCACGCCCCACACGTTATCCGAGCAGAGCTGGAAGAACCGGGGAAGCTGGACCGGATCGGGAGAGAGGAGCGACAGGAAGACGCATCACACGACAGGAAACCAGCAACACAAAACACAGAGCTGATATCATCACAACATTTATAAAGGCTTTCCTGCAGCTCAAACAGTAGAGCGTTGACGCTTGCAACGCTAAGGTCACGGGTTCGATTCCCAGGGAAAGCAAGAGCTGATAAGAATGTAATCGTGTTTCTCGAAATGCAATGTAAGTCGCTTTGGATAAAATTATATAATTATAATATAATTATCACATATAATTATGTTTTCTGAAGACCCTGATCCTTTAAAGGGCTCATGACATGAGAAACCAAATTGACCGTTCGCAAAGACCCGCCCCCTTTAGTTACTGTTGCTATGTCCGACAAGCCACGCCTCTCTCACACACACACCCTTTTCTCACGCAGTGAAACACACATCGCGGAGCAGAGAGGACACTGAAAACACACTGAGACAGAACAGACCAGGTTATGTTGATATGAAACAAAATCTCACCTTTCAAATTTGGTCATTTTTTAAAGAAATTTAAACAATAAATACGGTTTCGTGTCTCTTTAATGTGTCGTCGCTCAGTTAAAGCGGCTCGTGAGCCGATCATCTCGTCCTTCTAGTTCATTATAGCATCAAATAAACATGACTGAACATCAGAAGGAATGTTGTATTAACCGGGGAAAGACGTCAGGACACACCGTTTAAAGTTCCTGCAGCGTTAATCTACTAACTCTCCTGACTGTGATTGGTCAGATCGCCTGTCAATCAAACTCCCTGCGAAGGGTCAATTGTGCAATATAAATAAAGTTGCTATTGCTGTGTGTGTCATACCAGCAGCTCCTCTGTTGCCTCTCCTCCAACAACACTGCAGATGTCCCCGAAGTTCGCCGCACACACCTGTCAAACACACACACACACACACACACACCTCTGATCAGCCCTCGTCCTCTCGACTCCCAGACACGGGCCGGTCAGACTCACACACACCTTGCGTACGTGGAACATCCTGCAGTCGCAGCACATCTCGCAGAAGCGCGGCAGGAAGAGCCGCTCCGTGATGTCCTTGCCCACCATCGGCGCCATTTTACAGATGATCTGAGGAAACACCGGAGACGTTCAGTGGGACAGTCCAGGGGTCTCATTTATAAAACTGTGCGTAGGAACCTTACTAAAAGTGTACGTGCGCCCGAAAGCCAAAAATGGCGTACGCAAAGAAATATTCAGATTTATAAAACCGTTCGTACGCCAGAACCTGCGCAGAATTCACTTTATAAATCCCAGTCAGCGGAAGATTGTGCGCACATGCGTCTCCTCACCGAAATAACCATATATGGAGCTCACAACGCCTAGTTTTACTATGCAGATCCTCATCTGCATATCATTTGCATATGATTATTCATCCACGTGATAACGTTTAACAGTACAAGACACATTACATTAATAAAAATCATGTAGTTGCCTATCCTTGCCTTGTTTTTGAATACATAAATCAAATAGTGTAAAATACATTTCAGAGAAAGTTTTTCTCAATCTGTTCCACTGGCCGAATTGTATTTTTAATTGATTTATATATTTAATGGAAACAGATAGGCCTTGGGCATTATTTGCACGAAACTATTTTCTCAGACAATCTGGTATTATCATGATAAGCAATCATCTCTGTGGTTAAAACATTAAAACACAGCACGCCACAGGAAAAGTGTTCAAAAACAATCTCATCCACAACAAATATTTCTATTGACTGAATTTGAAAATAAAAATGTTGTAACTTCTCAGTAATGATTTCATGTTTAAGTGCTTGACTCCATTAATTTGAATGGCATATTTAATCTAAATGTTTATATCAGAAGTAAAACATAGTTTAAATCATTATTTTATTTATTTAAACTGTTATTTGCGTCAGTTTCACTAAACGGCCCAACGCGCTCGCTGGCGCGGACATTTAAGAAGGAATGGATATTTGCTTCAAGTGGCAGGCTTGGTGAGTGAAATTATATTTGTTTTATCTTTCTGTATATGTTTGATTTTCTTTAGATTTTCTGTCTAAAAGTGACCAAAAAGACACTAAACTCCAGCTCACCATCGGTGTCGCCAATTCCCTTTGTCTCCAGAATGTGCGTACGCACGGCTCAAAGTTTGCTTAAAGGTGCGCACATTCTCCCGTCAAGTTTGTTTTTTATAGATCACAACCTTTGTGTGGGAACTGGCGTACGTACGTTTCCAGCCCCGTTTTGTGCGTCAAGCTTAATAAATGAGACCCCAGAACTCCAGAACACGCGTCACAGGTATGAACTTGTGCGGACCATTAATTGTCATTTAACGAATTGCAAATAAACGATTTTATTCTGTTTTTCTCGACACTTGGTGTATTCATTATCAGCTATTTTTTTACTTGTAATATGATAGGCCCATATGACTAACTTTAATGTTATGAAAATTAATATTAATATAATAAAAAATAACTATATTATTTACTTTAATGCTGTGAAAATGAATATTTATGTAAATATAATATAAAAATTATAAAAGGCACATATGACTTTAATGCTATGAAAATTTGTATTTATATAATATAATAATTATAAAAATAGGTCCATATTTATTTGATTGCTGTGAATTTTTTTTATATAATATCATAATACAGTATAATAATAATAAATAAGACCATTTTATTTTGTTTAATGCTGTGAAAATGTATATGATTCATTATAATTTAAAATAACAAAGAATATATTAAAATATGCCCACGTTTAACTTTATTGCTGTGAATATTAATGTGATGCATTATATTATATTATAACACAGACTGATTAAACCCACACACCTTCATTTCGTATGAAGGAAGTCATTTATTATCATGGTTTCATTAGGTTTATGATGATATTAAGTTATATTTACATAAATATTAATGTTTACACAGATTCTCACCGCCATGGCTTCGGTTTTGACGTCGTCGTTGCTGTCAGGAGCGGTGAGGTCCACCAGAACGGGACACACCAGACTCTCCACGTCTCCTCGCTCGATGAGCTCCTGCTCCAGCAGAACCAGCAGCGCCGCCTGACTCGTCTTACGGACCTGAGCCAGGAAACACGTCACATGACCAGGAAACACGTGAAAACACGTCACATGACGAACACGTCACATGACCAGGAAACACGTCACATGACCAGGAAACACGTCACATGACCAGGAAACATCACATGACGCAGGAAACATCACATGACGCAGGAAACACACGTCACATGACCAGGAAACGCATCACATGACCAGGAAACATCACATGACGCAGGAAACATCACATGACGCAGGAAACACACACGTCACATGACCAGGAAATGCATCACATGACCAGGAAACACATCACATGACCAGGAAACGCGTGAAAACACATCACATGACCAGGAAACGCGTCACATGATCAGGAAACACGTCACATGACGCAGGAAACACACACATCACATGATGCAGGAATCACACACGTCACATGACCTCTGCCCTGAAGAGCCTGGAGCAGCAGAGACTCACACTCACCAGGTTGTTCTGGTCGGCCAGGTATCGGACCACGATGGGCAAGAGGAACTTGGAGAAGGCGAAGGGAATGGAGGGCCGGTTCTCCTGACAGAAGATGGCGATGTGTGGGATCTGTTCCATGAGCTCCGCTCGAACCGTCGGCTCTGAGGAACAAACGTTACAACACATGATAAGGTTAGGCGACCTCACACGACCAAGAGTGTGGAACACCATCACGATTGAAAACGTGACACTGATTTCATACGACTAAGTAATTAATATTAAATCACTTACATTTTAGACCCAATATTGACTGTTTTTGTTCTATTTCAGCAGCGAAAATAGTTCAAAACGAAGATCACATCAGAACCATAACAAATATGCAGATTTAAATATGCTAAAGCGGACTATTGCCTCAGAATAAATCATATTTACAACAACAACAACAAATCCTATTTGTATCTTGACAAGCACATGAACACACACTCGTCGAATCACAGACTCTCTGTGAGTGAGTGAACTGCGTACCGGAGTCGTCTGCGAGTCGGTCGATCCGCTCCAACACGGACACACACTCGCGCTCATCCTCGCTGACGGCGCGGAGTGTGTCCAGGAGACTGCGGGCCACCATCTGCCTGAAGCACACCACAGATATAATCATTCATCATTTGACCGGTCAATGGCCTGATTATCCCAGAAATCCCGGAAAACAGACGTGTAACTGAAGGAGTGTGAACCTGTTGAAGACGTTCTCGCTGCTGATGTACTTGTCGAGTCGGCCCATAGGAGTCAACATCTCATCCTGAGACACGAAGTCCAGCACTGAAGGCACAATAATGGCGTCAGACTCTGAGCTGTATCCATCCACACCAACTAGACACAGAGACAGCATGAGCAAAACACACACACACACACATCCCACAACCCTCTGCGACTCCAGCTTCATCAACCTCAGCGATGAGCGCAAGATCATAGACTTCGTTATAAACTTCTCAGTGAAATTCAGCGTTTTTCATAATTCAAATTTGTTTCAGACATTCATGATGTTAATAACATCTCAGATTAGAGCCGGCCGACGTTTGTGAAGATATAAAACAATCAAGAAGTTGAGATTTGCTATATTCGTATATATTGCTTTATGTGATTGAATGTGGACAATATTGGATTTATTGATGTGGAAATATTGAGGATTATGAAAACCTGTGAGGTATTTGTTCAATTTATAACGTGACGAGTCTAATTGAATGATGTATATAAATGACAGGGTTAAAATAATACTTATACATACTTACACATACTCAGATATTTGACTGTCTTCTATTGGCTGAAACTGAATCGGTCGCATATTTGATGAAGTTTGCATCAGTGATTCTATTATCCTCAAACCCAAACACTGCTGTCCATCAACAAGCACCCTGTTTTTACCCTGGTATTACCATGATTGTGGACGTGACGTTCTGGGAAGGTCTGTTTACCTCGAGTGTTTTCATTCTGCGTGTTTATACATGCACACACCTCGAGTTAACTCAGTATAGCAGCGGGTCGTGCGGGTCATGTGACCTGCTGTTTATGAATCACGTTAAAACGTAAAGTTGACAACATGCTAACGCTATTCACTCACACACACACACACACACACAGAGAGAGAGAGATGAAACTCACATCCGTCCGTGTCCTCCTGCGAGTCTTGCAGCAGAGAGAGATCTGAAACACACAACACGATCAGTGAATGTGTGTGTGTGTGTGTGTGTGAGAGTGTTTAGTCAGAAGTGTGTGTGTGTGTGTGTTCAGCTGTACACACCCGCCATCGTGCGCCGCTTCTACATTTAACCCGCTTCTGTGCTGATGGCCAACAAGCGCCGCAACACAAAACTACACAAAACTACACAAAAACACACAAACACGCGCCTCTGAACTCCACTCGAGCACTGCTGCCGGGCCCGCGCATTGATCCTTTATCACGCACGCGCCGAGGGGCAGCCTCTAGAACGCGCACGCACGGATACCTTTGAACGCATGCGCAGTGACGATTACCAGAACTCGCTCTATTGATAGTTATTCTTATTTACGTATTTATTTACTTATTTGTTTATTTATAGGTTACACAATTTTAAGCCATTTAATTATTTTTATAAATAATATATATATATATATTTATTTGATTGAATTTCAATAAAGTACGACAGTAAGAACAAAGTACATTCAGAAGCAGAACTACAGTAATATACGTAATATACAGGAACTAATACGATTAAAATACATGAGTATAATATAAATATATTGGGAAGCCTTGGAATGACATCATTTTGGTTAAAGAATAGTTTTATTGTATTTTTTTTTATTTTTTTTTATTTTTTTTATTAGAGTCTAAAAGTGATACGTTTATTTGTTGGTATATGGTATATTATATTATATTATTTTATTTTTTGAAATATGCGGCGTGGCAGAAGGCTACGCACACGCGCGCACACACACACTTTACCAGTTCGACCAGTTTCTGTGCTTTTATGTATTTGTTGTCTAGAACGACGTGTAACCCCAGGGGTCATCAGTCACCGCGCATGCGCACTGCGACCACAGCTGCTGAAGTGATTCAGATTAACCGAATTAATCCCGCGTCTTTGTCTTTTAATTAAATAGACTCATGTGGAAATAGGATAACATCTGTGAGGAAAGGAAAGAAAAACTACAACAGTTTCCCCTCTGTTCATCTGAGTGACGTGTCCCGCCGTGCGCGCAGCCGGCCTGTCTCCTCCAGTGCTCGAGCCGCGCGCGGCTGTGTTGTGTGTATGTGTGTGTGATCGTGAGTGCGCGCGCGTCGTGGCCGGGGCTCTTGAGCAGCACGCGAGTGTGTGTGTCCCGTTTAACGGCTGTCATGTCCAAACTGGAGCAGATTCTGATCCTCGACCCGTCGAGCGACCTCCGTTTCAGAGGTAAAACGGTTTAATCACGAATAACCGGCCGTTGTAACCGAGCCGGCTCGCGGAGGCCTGTTCGCGCGCGCCCGCATGCCTGCATCACTCCCTCGGCTGCTGTTTAACGCGACGCCCGGGGATCTGCAGGCCTCTGGGGGAAAACGCATATAAGTGATTTTAGTTTTAACACCCGCTCTCTCTGTAAGACGTGTTTTGATCTTTAAATGGCTCGTTCACTCGTTAGTGTGTTCAGTGAGCTGTCACAGTTAGCCTCAGTGCTAACAACAGATTAAAGATTCACATCTTGAATGAATCTGATCTGTCATTATTGCTTCTCGATCAGGTCTAACGCGGGTTGAAGGCAGTGTTGATTATCAGTGTGATCAATACTGCACTATCTGAGGCTGATTTAAGGTTAAACGTGTTGTTAGACTGATTTAAGGCTCAAAATTCTGTATAAAGATGAAATGCTGTATAAAGTCAGACTTATACCTGCTCTTAGCCATTAGTAAAAAAAAGTACACAATTAAAATCACTGTGAATGTGCATTTATGTCACATTAAACGCCTAATAGAAGTGCTTCACAGTGTTAATATGATAGTTGGAAATATAGTGTGCATACTGCATTAATAGCTCATTAAGAGTTTGATAGACTATATGAATCCCTCTTTATGCATCGAGTCATGATGGAGAATGTGTGAATCTCCAGGACAGTGTTTGTGCTGTAAGGATAGGAAAGGGTTTTTGCATTATTTATGAATGACTTGGACAAACCAACCCATCTGACGACATGTGAGCCTTACAGACGAAGCTTCATTACATGCGATTCACCATTAATATTCACAAATACACTCGTTATTATCGTCCCAGAGAACCTGCACTGCACTGTAAACGTTATGGTCATTTTAACCGTATAAATGCTACAGTAATTCACTTACTATATACATAATAGTTCTAACCTTAAAGAGCAAGTCATCTGATTGCCTGATGTACAGGGAAAGGTCTTAAACTGACATTCCCAGAATTCCTGTGTGCCGCTGCATTTGATTGTGTGTGTGACACTCCTGCAGGTTTTAACATGTGTGTGTGTGTGTGTGTGTGTGCAGGACCCTTCACAGATGTGGTGACCACTAACCTGAAGCTGAGGAACCCGTCCGACAGAAGAGTATGCTTCAAAGTGAAGACCACAGCGCCCCGCCGCTACTGCGTGCGGCCCAACAGCGGCCTCATCGACCCCGGGGCCACCGTCACCATCTCAGGTCAGAGGTCACACACACGCTCGCCATGCTGACACACAATTACACATCACTATTCTCTGGGGTTTTCTTTAATTAGACCAGATTTTGCTGAGTGTTTATTGTGTTTAGGACTGCCGTGAACAGCTGACTCCTAACGTTTCTTACATTCCTCATATTCTGTGTGTTGGTCTGTTCACAAATCATCTTTTCCAACAAGTTTAACTTTGATTTTTACCTTTTATAGGCATTTTTATCTTTATAAAGCCATTTCTTTAACCTAATTAAATGTATGCATCATCTTTTGTGTCTGATTCTAATATTTAATCAACTTAAATTAAAATAATAAGACATATTAGGGCTGTTGCCAATCAAATGAAATCAGTATCCACTAAATTGATCTTTGCGCTGCAGAGGAAAGTGGATTTAGATGCTTTTACACAGACTGAGGGATCAGACGGACACGAGTGTGTTTAATCTGCAGAAATAATGATGTTTTAAACAAAACTTTGAATATTGATATTATTACATGTGATATTAAAACCGCCAGTAGGTGCAGCGAGTCACTGTTAATGAGTGAGTCATTGAATCATTCATTCAACTGATTCATTCAGAAACGAATCATTTAACTGTCTTAATGAGTGAGTCATTGAATCAACCGATTCGTTCATTCAGTGATGACCACCTCAGTGTGTCGCTCAGAGACGTGAAACAGTCCTGTGGCTTTATTTGAACTATTTTCTTTGGTGAAATAGAGCAAAAACAGGTGATATTGTGTCTAAAATATCTGTGACGTTACTGTTCTCTGATTGGCCGAACGCATGTGAAACACCAGCATCCGCCATTTTTAAAAAGCCGTGTAAACACACAGATTATAGCCGACATATTTACTGCACAAACTAACTCTACCAACATGTAAAACAGAGATAGATGAAGCTCTTAATCTTTACAATGAGGAGAAAATCCAACACAACTTTGAGGAGATCAAGAGAATCATGAGAGTGAGTGAGTGAGTGAGTGCTATAAATGCTCAAGTGTACTAGTCTAATCTACTAGACAACATCATCATGTAGTGAGTGTGTGTGAGAGAGAGAGAGAGAGAGAGTGTGTGTGTGTGAGAGAGAGAGAGTGTGTGAGAGAGAGTGTGTGAGAGAGAGTGTGTGAGAGAGAGTGTGTGTGAGAGAGAGTGTGTGAGAGAGAGTGTGTGAGAGAGAGTGTGTGAGAGAGAGTGTGTGAGAGAGAGTGTGTGAGAGAGAGTGTGTGAGAGAGAGTGTGTGTGTGTGAGAGAGAGAGAGAGAGAGAGAGTGTGTGTGAGAGAGAGAGAGAGAGTGTGTGTGTGTGTGAGAGAGAGAGAGAGAGAGTGTGTGTGTGAGAGAGAGAGAGAGAGTGAGTGTGTGTGTGAGAGAGAGAGTGAAGTACATACTCCACAGTGTCAGATCACACATCATTAGAGCATCCCTCAGGATATTAGCGTAGAGATGATGTAATCTCTCACACACACACACACACACACACACTCGCTCATGATCCTCCTCTTCTCTTCCAGTGATGCTGCAGCCGTTTGATTACGACCCGAACGAGAAGAGCAAACACAAGTTTATGGTGCAGACGATCTTCGCGCCGTCCGGAGCAACAGACCTGGAGGCGATGGTGACTCTCCTGTTCCCGCCGTCATGACACGCTCACATCCAGCACTCACACATCATCACATCATATCCACATCCAGCACTCACACATCATATCCACATCATATCCACATCCAGCACTCGCACATCACAACTACACTGATTAATATTACTCAGCACTCACATGTATAATTACACTGTAACAACGACACCTTCAAATAAAGCGTAACCCATTGTTTTAAGGTGATGTAGTGACATCATGTACTCACTCAGATAAGTGCTGGGGAATATTAATGAACTACATGTACTCACTATAGGGTTAGGGTAGAGGGTTAGTTACTTGTAATTATGCATAATTTACTGTTATTAATATAGTGAGTGCATGCAGTAATGTGTGACTGTCACCTTAAAATAAAGTGTTACCGATAAACTTTGCTGTGAGGTTAATGTTCATCCCAGAAATCAATCCTCCTCTAAATCCTGGAAACACAGTTTTGATCTGCTCATATCTGACTGTGTGAGCCTGTGACATCACTTCCTGTGAAACAGCTGATCCCAGAGGTTGTGTTTGTCGTCTGCAGTGGAAAGATGCCAAGCCGGACGACCTGATGGACTCTAAACTGCGCTGTGTGTTCGACATGCCGTCAGACACTGAGAAGATGGTGAGTGTGTGTCGCTGTCATCATATTCATATTCATATTCAGCTGAATAAGCTGATATCGAGTGTCTCTGAAGAGTTCGCACGAGCTGCTTAAAGTAAAGTTCTTGACGTATTGAATTTGACTTTTGAAATGCAAGTCCAGAGGCCGGTTTCTCAGAGCTCGTTTAGAGCCGGCTATAGCGTTAGACATAACATCGGCTCATACGCTAGGCTAACGCAAGCTACACTGGCTCACAAAAATAAAGACTGACTTAATTTAGACCAATAAGATTAGACCCCTCTTACCCCCAGGCTAACCCAGGTCTAAGACTCTGTTACCGTGGCAACCAGCAGTAACAATCCGTTACATGACAGACAGCCAAAAGAAAAGGGGAAATGGCTCATAATTGAAACATTTCTTCTTCTTTCTTCATTCTCCGCTAATTTTCCCAAGTAAAATGTCCCAGTAACTGTTACACTCCTCCGACACACACACACACACTGCACTGAGCGGCTGAGTACGCTTACTCCATCCGCCGTGTGTTTTGTTTTGAAAAGTGTCTTATTTTACCCAGAATGCATTGCAGTGTAGTCCTACTTAAGATAGTCCGAGTCTTCAGTGCTTAGTGAACGGTCTGATATCTACTATATACTATATATTTGAAAGATAATAAAGATATTGTTTGATGAGTGAGATCTCTGATAGTGGTCGACCGATATGGGATTTTTAATGGCCGATGCCGATATTGAGAAAGCAATCTGGCCGATATGAGGCCGATACAATACATGTGAATACAGTAAATGAGAGACATAAAGAATATTGGTGAAACTAAATGAACATTTATTGTACATACTATTTATGCACAATTCTTTTTGCAATAAAAAAATATTTACTAAGAAATTAAAATGTAAAAAAAAAGGTAAGGTAACACTTCAATAAATAAAGTTTTAGTGCAGCTTCTTGTCTGCTTTAATATTTACAGTAATTTTTTCAGTCACATAAATAATTACTGCTGCTTACTGCAGGTTACAAATAACATTTATCATTAATGAACCAATCTAAACAATATTCATAAATTAATGACAAAATAGTATGTGAAATTACATACATTTTATGTACAATACATAGTTAAATATAAATCTCACATAGTTTATTTACACGATTTACTTTGAACAAGTTGTTTTACTTCAAGTATATTTAAATAATAATGATTTATGTGTTTAGTTTTGCTTGTTTGTTTCTTTAAAACGTTGCAAGCCGTCACATGTATTTGCATGACATACATGAACATATGAAAATGTATAGCCTACTACATATTACGCCAATCATGGATAAATAAATACAGTAGAAACTATAGTGCATAACATTTTCAAGGATTTATTTTCAAACGTAATATTATTACATAGCGTTCTCCTCTCATCCACCTCACGCGACCACTGATCTGTAGTGCACGCGAGTGACGCGACCCAGCTTTTCCGTGAACGCGAGTCCGTTGGAAAACAGCGTCTAGTTTAAACGTAACCCGAGAACAACGCGCGTATCTGAGGAACAGCCAGTCACAGGAGTTTGTGAGGTAAAATGTTTTCCGTTTTGTTTGAATTGGTTTATATCACATCTGTGACCCCCACTGGAGCTACCGCTGGGCTGCGGATCTGACCTATCACGGTACTGTCTGAATAGACTCTGCTGCACGCCGGAGTGTTTTTGTGTGTAACACAATGTAGCGTCAGGTTAGAAAGCGAATGCGAATGGTCATTTACTGTGTCTGTCAGATGTCTGCTTCACTTCTGAGTGGCTTGTCTTACGGTGCTGGGCGGAGCAGAACGAGTGTATTCAGTTCATTCATGCTCGCTCTGTTCGCGTCAGTGGAAAAAAGCGCTAATGCACAGTCACAAACTGTTTTGAAATATATCGGCCAAACGGAAAGATTTATCAGCCGATGCCGATATCTAAAAAATTCCAAATATCGGCCGATAAATCGGCCTCTGCGATATAGTATCGGTCGACCACTAATCTCTGATTGAAGTCCTTGGGGGAAAAACAAAAGTAGTGCTTGAAGTCCTGGAAGTAGATGTGTGTATGAACCGTGTGTGTGTGTGCCCAGAGCGAGCTGGAGTCCACCAAAGCCGCGTCGGGTGTGAGCGCGTCGAGGGCCGAGGGCCCGTCCGGAGCCAGGAGCATGGATGATGCAGAGATGAGGAAGGTCATGGAGGAGTGCAAGAGACTGCAGACGGAAGTGGGAAAACTGCACGAGGAGAACCGCCAGCTCAAGGTGCCGGAACACACACACACACACACACACACACACACACACACACACACACACACACACACACACACACACACAGGTTCTGCTGCGTTCGAGAGCGTTCACACTGAGCCAATAATACATGACATCACTATCATGATCTAAATCAGGGATTCCCAAACGTCTGCCGAACACCTTATTAGATATTAGATCTAAAATATTTACTTCCTGAGAATTGTAGATTTTGATTAATAAACGCGCTCATGTGTTCACAGGTCTCTGTTCTAGGTTAATGTTGAAATTGAAATATTCATATATTTAAAATTTGAATATAATTTTGTTGTTGTTGACATTTTTCACTATTAAACCTTTTTCAGTTGTAAAAGTGTCAGTCCACATAACTCTCATATTGGCATTTTATGATCAAATCAAAGTTTATTGATAATAATAATAATTATTATTTAACTCTTTAAAGAGAAATGTAGGCAATTACTGCTGTAAAATACAATTGTACTGTAAAATAGATCATATTTTAAGTGTTTATTTGAAATATTAATATATTTAAAATATGAATACAGTTATTTTTGTCGTTGACATTTTTCACTATTAAACATTTTTTTTTTTGTCTAGGTCCACATTATATCAAACTCTTTAAGAGAGAAATATAGGCAATTACTACTGTAAAATAGATATTTTAAGTGTTTTATTTGAAATATTAAAATATGAATATAATTATTAAAATTTTTGACAGTTTTCACTATTAAAGTATTTCACTTTTTTTAGTTGTAATAGTGTCTCAGTCCACATTATATTCACACTGACATTTTATGAACCTAATCAAATTATAAATAATAATCATTTTTATGATTATTATTTAACTGTAATTATAAGATCTTAATATCGGCAGTTACGGCTGTAAAATAGATAAAATAGTAAATATTTTAAGTATTTTATTTGAAATATGAATGTAATATAATAATATTGTTTGACATTTTTCACTATTAAACTATTTAAGACAGAAATATAGGCAATTACTGCTGTAAAATACAATTGTACTGTAGAATAAATTTAATATTTGAAAATGATAATTATGTAATCATTTCTTTTGCACTTATGTTATTTGTCTTAAATTCTTCAACGTAAAACATTCAAACCCTCAAGAATAAAATGACAAATGTTTTATAATATTAAAAAAAAATTCAAATTTGTTTTAGTTGTAATAGTGTCTCAGACCGTAATATGGGCAGTTACTGCTGTAAAATAGATCACATATTTAATATAATATTTTAAGTATTTTATTTGAAATATAAATATATTTAAAATATAATTAGTATTAAAATATTTTTTAAAATTTTTCTTTATTAAACAAAGTGTATGATTATTTAACTCTAAGACAGAAATATGGGCAATTACTGCTGTAAAATACAATTGCACTGTAAAATAAAATAATATTTGATAATTATATAATTTTTTTTTTTTTACTCTTATGATATTTGTCTAAAATTCTTAAATGTAAAATATTCTAACCCTCAAGAATAAAATGACAAATGTTTTAAAAAATGATAAACCGCATCAGAAATGCACTGAGCTCGGACTCGCTGGCATCAGGTGATGTTCACTGTCTCAGTGGTGTTCTGGTGGAGTGCGCTCTGTGAACACTAGGTGGCGTAATCTCACACATCATCATTCCAGCATCATTATTCCACCATGATTTCCCTCTGTGTGTGTGTGTGTGTGTTTACCTGTGTGTGTCGCTCCCGATCAGGACGAAGGCCTGAGGATGAGGAAGGCTAATCAGTACGACAGCTCGGTGTCGAAGTCCTCATCGATGCTGAGTAAAGACCCGGGCTCCCGATCTCTCCCGTCGCTGCTCGTCGTCATCGCCGCCATCTTCATCGGCTTCTTCCTCGGGAAGTTCGTCTTGTAGAGTCCGTGTGTTCTGGGCTGGCGAGACAAGCGTGCGTTCATGTCGATAACCGTCGAGACGAGCCCTACGGCAGCGGAAACAAACGTGTCTGTGTACAGGATCATTCAAACAGGCCTTGCCTTTCTCACACACACACACACACACACACACACACGCACACACACACACTCTCAGAAACGATGGCTCGTTTCTCCCTCTTTTCCGCCGTCTGTGGGTCTTTCTGTGGGTCGGGGAAGAAGAAATCGTCCATGTTGTCGAAGCATCACTAGCCGTCTCGGCGGAGGCACTCGTGTGTGTTTAGAGACCTTGAAAATATCAACCTATGAATAAATAAAAGGACGTGTTTCTCTTTTTCTCTGTGCTTTTATTAAGAGTTTAATGGAATGTTTTAAGTGTCATGTACATGTTCTTTTAGATTATGTTGAGAAAAATGGGAAATGCAGATTCATCGTTAATAAAAAGAAAAACAAACCAGTCGTCTTCGCTACTTTGTCGCCGGATTGGTCACGTGACACACGTTCTCCCGTGCCACTGTTTACTTTCTTGAATGTTTGACGGGACAAACATGTTTTCCCGCCGATTCCAGTCATTTCATGGATTTTCTTTATGCAGATTATATATTCAATTGTGAGGCAACTTGACTGAATCGAGCGCCATGTTGCAGTCCTGTCCCGTGGTGATGATGACCGTTGCTCAAATAAAGAATCTTTAACACTCGTGTGTGTGTGTGAGAGGATCTGTGTGTTCATGCACGTCACGTGACGCTCCGCTTCAGACCCGGAAGTGTGTGTGGATCGAGGAAATGCAGAGATTGACGATAATAATCCATTATTCTACAAACTGACTTCAAGAATCATTAATGGCGTCAGAAGCTAAAGTGCTTATGCAATGTTTTACTTTAGCATCGTTACGATACTGTAATAGTGTTTATGAATATTGTGAATTCATCTTTATATTTAGTCATTTTAGTACTTTTTTTTAAAAATGTCTATATACAGTAGTTTTTATAGTAGTATATACAATATATACAGTAGATTAAAATGAGGAATGTTTTATGGTTTTAGTGAACTATAAGTGTCGTACTGTAATCATTTATTAATATAGTGTTTATGTACATTTATATTTTAATAATATAATATAATATAATTTTAGTTCCAGTCTTTATTTATTTTGTCAATTCAGTCTATAAAGATTTTATTGGTAACGCTTTACAGGTCATTAGTTAACATTAATGTCTCTAACATGAACTAACCATGACATTCGTTACAGTATTTATTAATCTTTGTTAACGTTAGTTAATAAAAATACAGCTGGTCATTGTTTGCTCATGTTAGCTCACGGCACATTAATGTTAAGATTTTAATAAGGTATTAGTAAATGTTGAAATTAACATTAACAAATATTAATAAATGCTGTATAAGCGCAGTTCGTTATTAGCTCATGCAATAATGTAAACTAACGAGCCTTATTGTAAAGTGTTGCACTTTTATTAATTTTGATTTCAGTTTTACTGATTTCAGCAAAAGTTAAAGGGAATGTTTGTAAGAATTTATGCATTAATGGCTTTTTTATTGCCAGTGTTCCTGTGACTCATGAAACATGCTGATACGGTGTTCAGGATGGACATTGAGTCACAGGAACAGGACAGACGTGTACGGTAACATCAGCGCGTCTCATATAGACTTTATAATAGTGTAATTTGAACATCACTGTGATCAGATGCTTTCTGCCCTGCTGTTTTCTCACGTTTGTTGTGTTTATTCTGTTATTTAACGGTGTTTTACTGCAACGGCAGATCCAACTTTTTACTTTAAATGAACGAATTCTGAATTCTACATATAGACCCTTAAACTAAATGGAAATGTTGCCTTTGAAGAAAAATCTAAATGACTTATTTTAGTCCACTATTACAAGTATGGATTTTTTTTAATGGTTTTAGTTCACTATAATAACCCTGACCTGTACGATTAAAACGGTAAGAGGAGTCACAGGCAATGACAGAGTTCATTCTGTGTTGAGCTTCATTCATGCATCACGAGACGAGGTTTCATTCAGGTCCTTTGCTCTAATCCCATAATCACTGCAGTTCACAGGCTTCAGTCCGGCTGGATTATTTACAGCGGTGATTCTCTATCAAACCTTCGGCTCTGGAGCTCCTGAGAAACTCAAGCATGGCATTATATTATATTAAAGGGCTGGTTGATTCTGATTTGACTTCTCTAACTGTAGTTAGTGTGTAATGTTGCTGTTTGATCATAAACAACATCTGCAAAGTTACAGCGCTCAAAGCAAAGGGAGAGATTTGCTTTTACAGAAATCTCTTTTTAAGGACTACAACAAACAGCTGGTAGAGACTACACCACATTCCTCCCGGGTTAGTGACATCACCAACCCTAGAATTTACATAAACCCCGCCCCCTGAACACGATTTATAGATTATCAAGACAGAATATGCTAATCAATGACTAGAAGATAACTACACATCAGCAATATAAATTCTTCAACTAACCCTTCAGAAATGTCCTGTTGCTTCTACATGTTGTCTCTTCTTCTCGAGTCTCTCCATCTTTCTGACTCCGGTTTGAACATAAAAGGCTAAAAGTTGTTGAAATTTTCAGTGTGTGTCTGTTTTAGGTAATCAGAGCTGCTAACACACACACACACGCCAGCTCTTGTAGCTCCGCCCCCCTGTGCCGGGAGCAGCAGCTCATTTGCATTTAAAGGGACGGACACAAAACAGTGCATTTTTGCTCAGCCTCAAGAAGTGACAGTTTTAACATGCGATATAACAATATCTGTGGTGTATTTAGAGCTCAAACTTCACACACACACTCTGGGGACATCAGAGACTTATTTTACATCTTGTGAAAAGGGCATTATACCACCGCTTTAACTAATCAGTTAAGTAATATAAGATGAGCTCAAGTAAATGTGACTGTACAGAATGAACAGGAACTATGTAGTAATCAAACTGTTCCCTTTCGAGTCTCTTGGATTCACATTGTTGTGGTTTTTAGTCGGCTCACCTTTACGATGATCAGAGTTTAAAACATATAAAGCAGCTTCACATGGTGATAAAGACATGCCTATCCAAATACCCACACTCGACCACTCGTCTACTAGCATGACGTATTTCCTCTATTTGGCCCAAGTGTTCAAGTAGGCGTAAAGACTGCGAGTGTGTGTAGAACTTTTGATTAAAGTTCGATGGGAAACACTTATAGTCTTTTATTTATTACATTTTCAATACTTTGCATTTTGAAATAAACGTCTACATGTGTGTTCAGTGATCGCTGTGTGACTAACAGAAGACGCTGCGCTGCTTCTAATTAAGGGATTAAAACAGTTGCAAATGTTGTACACAATAGGCTACACACACCATACTCACACACAATCAAATGTGCAACACTTTTTGGGTTTACTACCAAATTATATGCATCTAATTAGTTTAAATTACAGTGGAATGTTTTCCTCGACATCTCGCGATTTCGATGCACATGAGTTCCTGAAACACAATGCATGATGGGATACGCTTAGCGCAGTGTGTGTTTAGTGTGCATTCAGGGATTTTTAAGACATGGGACAGTCTTGCGCACTTAATTCCTGTCGCGTGAACGCAAGACCACAAGTGTGTGTATTTGGACAAGGCATTGGTGTTTCTCCTTAGAAATCCAGCTTCTGAAAAACTAAAGCATGGAATTATTTTAACTGATCGCTGACTGTACAGAATGAACAGGAACTGCGTTAGTGCACATGCATGTCAAATGAAACCGTTCCCTTTCAGTCCGTTGGATGCTCACATTGTTTTTGGTTTTCAGTCGGCTCACCTTTACGATGATCAGTGTTTAAAAACATATAAAGCAGCTTCAGCTAGTGCAAAAGGGGATGAGAGAGTCTCTCCTCAGAGATCCAGCTGCAGAAACACATGTGATACGACGAACACGACGAGTCCGCCGACAATCTGTGTGTGGCTCGCGGCGCTCAGTCTGAAGTGTTGATCTCCTTCTCGACTCGCGTGTTGCGGATCGCAGCGGATCAGCGGCGGCTGGTAAGACGTGGGCCGGCGCTCGACCCGGTCCGGACTGGAGCCGTTGGTGGGTCTCTGGCCGTTGTAGAGCAGAGTGTGTCCTGAGGAGTCCTGGCCGACGGTGAAGAGCTCGTACTCGGTGTGAGGCAGGCGGATCCCCAGCGCCACACACCCGCCGGTCGAGGTCACGTCCTGAGGAACGCCACGCTCCCACGAGCCCTCGCCACACACACTCACACGCCCGCTGAACACACTCAGGAGAGACGTCGTGGCGTCGTCCATCGGAGTCACCGTCATGTGGGTCACTGGAGGAGCACGAGAGGTTAGACTCAGTCACACACACACACTCACATACACACACACTCACATACACACACACTCGCGCCCGCTGAACACACTCAGGAGAGACGTCGTGGCGTCGTCCATCGGAGTCACCGTCATGCGGGTCACTGGAGGAGCACGAGAGGTTAGACTCAGTCACACACACACACTCACATACACACACACTCACTCACATACACACACACTCGCGCCCGCTGAACACACTCAGGAGAGACGTCGTGGCGTCGTCCATCGGAGTCACCGTCATGTGGGTCACTGGAGGAGCACGAGAGGTTAGACTCAGTCACACACACACACACTCACACTCACGCCCGCTGAACACACTCAGGAGAGACGTCGTGGCGTCGTCCATCGGAGTCACCGTCATGTGGGTCACTGGAGGAGCACGAGAGGTTAGACTCAGTCACACACACACACTCACATACACACACACTCACTCACATACACACACACTCGCGCCCGCTGAACACACTCAGGAGAGACGTCGTGGCAGCGTCCATCAGAGTCACCGTCATGCGGGTCACTGGAGGAGCACGAGAGGTTAGACTCAGTCACACACACACACTCACATACACACACACTCACTCACATACACACACACTCGCGCCCGCTGAACACACTCAGGAGAGACGTCGTGGCGTCGTCCATCGGAGTCACCGTCATGCGGGTCACTGGAGGAGCACGAGAGGTTAGACTCAGTCACACACACACACTCAGTCACACACACACACTCACACTCACATACACACACAGACACTCACTCACACACACACTCACGCCCGCTGAATACACTAAGGAGAGACATGAGATTGGAGTGTTTTGTTATTGCCGGAGTTTCTGAAGCTCGTGTAAAGACTCCGCCCTCTTCTGAATGGAGGCGGAGCTGCAGCTCATTTGCATTTAAAGGGACACACACAAACGGCATGTTTTGCTCAAAAAAGGGGCAAATTTGACAGGCTATAAATGATCTGTTACTTTGAGCTGAAATTTCACAGACATATTCTGAGGACACCATAGATTTATATTACATCTTGTGAAAAGAGTCACCTTTAATTTCTTTTCGACTGAAGAAAGGAAGATATTAATAACTTGGATGACGTGCGGATGAGTATATTATCAGGAAATGTTTAGTTCTGAAGTGAACTACTCCTTTAATAAATGACAGCTGATTGTAAAGTGTTAGTGTGAGGAATCACTCAATCAGCAGGTTTGGCGGTTCCTCTCAGTGTTCACCTGTGCTCAGACGTCATCGGTCACGTACCGGTGAAGGTGAACTCCACGCCGCCCATGACGGTGTCTGACGGGTCCCCGCGGGTGTAGCGTCCGCTAGCCGAGATGCTGAAGGTGGGGTGACGGCAGAGGGGATCGGAGAAGTGCTCGTACTCTCCTTCCCAGGTGTGTGTGTGCTCGTGGAAGGCCAGCCGGCGGGTGAGGAAGAGCACGCCGGGTCGAGCTTCACAGCGAACGCTCACCCAGTGCCCGTCGAGACGCACCGGACGCTCGCTCTGGGCCGGCAGAACCGGAGGATGATGGAGATCGGCCGCCGCCACGATCTGACAGATTCGGTCATCGCTCTGAGAGGAAGAACAGATGTGGATGAGCAGACTCACTCGTAACTGTCAATCATTCATGATTAGGGGTGTAACGAGACCCTCACGATTCGATACATATCACGAAACCGAACTCACGATACGATATTATTGCGATACTCCAATACATATGGCATAGGGTTAACAACATTTTTACTGTTGATTAAAATGTTTAATATTATGGAAGCTTGTTTCCGCCACAGAGTGAAAAATAAAAAAGGTAATTGCGACTTTTTAATCTCGACTTTTTTCTCAGAATTGCGAGATATAAAGTCAGAATTGCGTGAAATAAAGTCAGAATTGTGAGATAAACTGAGGTAAAAAAAAAAAAAAACTTTTTTTCCTTAAAATTGGACTTTATATCTCGCAATTCTGTCTTTATATCTCGCAATTCTGTCTTTATATCTCGCAATTCTGACTTTATATCTCGCAATTGCGACTTTATTTCACGCAATTCTGACTTTATATCACGCAATTCTGACTTTATATCTCGCAATTCTGTCTTTATATCTCGCAATTGCGACTTTATTTCACGCAATTCTGACTTTATATCTCGCAATTCTGACTTTATATCACGTAATTCTGACTTTATTTCACGCAATTCTGACTTTATATCACGCAATTCTGACTTTATATCACGCAATTCTGACTTTATATCTCGCAATTCTGTCTTTATTTCACGCAATTCTGACTTTATTTCACGCAATTCTGACTTTATATCTCGCAATTCTGACTTTATTTCACGCAATTCTGACTTTATTTCACGCAATTCTGACTTTATTTCATGCAATTCTGACTTTATATCAGAACGTTTTATTCTGTGGTGGAAACAAGCTTCCATAAAATATGGTATTACATTTTGGGTGTAAATTAATAAGCTTGGACTTGGTGCTGGAAACGCAGTTTATTCGCTATAGTTTAGCAAAAAGGTATTAAATATGACAAGAACTCAGTCTAACGGAAGGATGGCCAGAACCAGTGAAATATCAACTGATTTGAAAACTCTGTCTGACACATGAATTATGTTGAATATCTGTCAGCTGTTAAATTTAACTACACAATTAGATAATACCAGTTTAGCTCAACCAGTCACCAAGCAATGCTTCATTTTGTTCAGTCTGTGTGTAAAAAGAGCATTAGCAATTAAAGACAAAACACTTCAGCAGAACATGATCAGCTCAAAGTGTCCCAATCATTTTTGGTCATAAATGTTACTGGTAGTCCCAGTATGAAGAATTGTTGGGTATAATATGACACATTTGACTTTAGTTTGCTCTCCTCACTTACATAAATCAACTATAGTGTCCTGATCACACTAGTGAAATATCAAAAATTATACATTACATCTGGTGTCTGAATAACTTTAGGTTTGACTGTAATCTGTGTGTTCATTCCTAAAGGGACAGCAGCCTCATAAACTATTGCCATACGTTTCATTATTTATTTTTTCTATACAGTGAGGAAAATAAGTATTTGAACACCCTGCTATTTTGCAAGTTCTCCCACTTAGAAATCATGGAGGGGTCTGAAATTGTCATCGTAGGTGCATGTCCACTGTGAGAGACATAATCAAAAAAAATAATCCAGAAATCACAATATATGATTTTTTAACTATTTATTTGTATGATACAGCTGCAAAATCAATGTTAATATTTGGTACAGTAGCCTTTGTTTGCAATTACAGAGGTCAAACGTTTCCTGTAGTTTTTCACCAGGTTTGCACACACTGCAGGAGGGATTTTGGCCCACTCCTCCACACAGATCTTCTCTAGATCAGTCAGGTTTCTGGGCTGTCGCTGAGAAACACGGAGTTTGAGCTCCCGCCAAAGATTCTCTATTGGGTTTAGGTCTGGAGACTGGCTAGGCCACGCCAGAACCTTGATATGCTTCTTACAGAGCCACTCCTTGGTTATCCTGGCTGTGTGCTTCGGGTCATTGTCATGTTGGAAGACCCAGCCTCGACCCATCTTCAATGCTCTAACTGAGGGAAAGAGGTTGTTCCCCAAAATCTCGCAATACATGGTCATCCTCTCCTTAATACAGTGCAGTCGCCCTGTCCCATGTGCAGAAAAACACCCCCAAAGCATGATGCTACCACCCCCATGCTTCACAGTAGGGATGGTGTTCTTGGGATGGTACTCATCATTCTTCTTCCTCCAAACACGTTTAGTGGAATTATGACCAAAAAGTTCTAATTTGGTCTCATCTGACCACATGACTTTCTCCCATGACTCCTCTGGATCATCCAAATGGTCATTGGCAAACTTAAGACGGGCCTTGACATGTGCTGGTTTAAGCAGGGGAACCTTCCGTGCCATGCATGATTTCAAACCATGCCGTCTTAGTGTATTACCAACAGTAACCTTGGAAACGGTGGTCCCAGCTCTTTTCAGGTCATTGACCAGCTCCTCCCGTGTAGTTCTGGGCTGATTTCTCACCTTTCTTAGGATCATTGAGACCCCACGAGGTGAGATCTTGCATGGAGCCCCAGTCCGAGGGAGATTGACAGTCATGTTTAGCTTCTTCCATTTTCTAATGATTGCTCCAACAGTGGACCTTTTTTCACCAAGCTGCTTGGCAATTTCCCCGTAGCCCTTTCCAGCCTTGTGGAGGTGTACAATTTTGTCTCTAGTGTCTTTGGACAGCTCTTTGGTCTTGGCCATGTTAGTAGTTGGATTCTTACTGATTGTATGGGGTGGACAGGTGTCTTTATGCAGCTAACGACCTCAAACAGGTGCATCTAATTTAGGATAATAAATGGAGTGGAGGTGGACATTTTAAAGGCAGACTAACAGGTCTTTGAGGGTCAGAATTCTAGCTGATAGACAGGTGTTCAAATACTTATTTGCAGCTGTATCATACAAATAAATAGTTAAAAAATCATACATTGTGATTTCTGGATTTTTTTTAGATTATGTCTCTCACAGTGGACATGCACCTACGATGACAATTTCAGACCCCTCCATGATTTCTAAGTGGGAGAACTTGCAAAATAGCAGGGTGTTCAAATACTTATTTTCCTCACTGTATTTAATATGAATCCATTTATATTTACTTCATACAGTTATTCAGAATTACAGATCAGTTTGCATTGTATGACACTTTTTCAACAAAAACTCATTTATGTTGAACAGCATAACATTACCAGTCAAATTAGTCGAGAGCAACAGAAAGTGGAAACGCTTAGAAGATCAATGCATGAACTCAAACACAGCAGTAACGGCACATGAAGCCTCAGGGATGTTGAGGAGTCGAAGCATAATGTGAAACAAGGACAGATCTGGATCATAATTCTGTCCTTATAAAGCCTTCAGAGTCATCCGATTACAGAACGGCTTTCTCAGCGCGCCGTGATTTAATCGCTATCAATCATAGAGCTCACGGGACACGTGTGTGTGTGTGTGTGTGTGTGTGTGTGCGCGCGCTTGACTTTGGATCAGTTGCCATTGCTTACTAGAGTCGTCCTGCCCATCAATTATTCAGCCTGAACCAGAATTCATTAACATTGCATTACATGTTTCCAGCCTCTTTTAGTGACAGTGGGGAGTCGCGCACATGAAAGAAATGAATCCATCAGGAAAAGCTCATTTCTCTCTCAGGCCTCGAGCCGTAGGCGCACGCCGAGACCCAATCCCGACCGCAAACACCATTCCCACATTCCCTTTGAAGCCGATGGAGGATCAGCACGGCCGACATGCCTCAAATCACACTCTTTAAACGGCATGATGGGAAATGCATCAATCTCGCTTCAGATGGAGCCGACGAACGGATCGGTAATGCCGAAGTGAGATTACAGATGAATTGGTGATGCAATGAAGGCCGTGACCGCCAGCGGCACGCATGAATTAATCAGACGATGTCACGTCCCAAATTAAGCACAATGTTATGTATTAAACAGACTTTTACTTCAGTGAACATGGCACTTCATGCATTAATCATTCTTCTTTCAAAAGCTTCATGTATTTTTTAGGTTTGCCGGGGCTTTATTTTAACTCGGACTGAACGTCCGTCACTCAAGAGTGTTTCTGTGTTCTGCATTTGCTGGAAGGACGAGTTCGGAGACGTGAAACAACACACACGCCTGTATCGGAGCTTTAACACACCAGTCTGCTGCACACACTGGGAATTACAGGTCATAAATCACGTGCATATGCATGATATTTGTGTACAGAAGACTTTATATCAGTGGTTCTCAAGCTCTCTGACTCCAACAGGGAAGAAGAAATGGTGGTGGAAACGATTTTCACTGCTAGTACATGTCACAAATAATTACACAAAATCATTGGATTAAACATGATTTTTTTTTGCAGTAGAAAAACTGAAATAGTATTTTCTTGAAAATCATATTTAATGCATCTCAAGTTTAAAAATATATATATTTTTAATTTAAAAATATGCACCAAAAATAACTAAGAATTTCATTTTGATTTTCAGGATTCTCACTGATAAGGATTAAGATTTGATAAATTTCCATGACTTTTCCAGGTTTAGAAATCACTCTTCTTCATATATCCTGGTTTTCCAGACCATATGAATCATGGTTCTTCCCAAAAAAATAAATTAAAATAAGAAATATCTTTAATTTGAGTTGTTTTAGCTTATTTTAATGCTTGTTTGGTCTTGTTTGGAATTGTTTGAAGTCATTTTGAGATCAAAAGCTTTTTAAGATCACGAGACACAAATTCACTGAAGCGTTTCAGACGGGATGTTCGACGAGAAGGATGTGCAGGACGAGACTGGATATCAAACATGAGGAACTGATTGGATCTCGATATGACAGGTGACTAAAAATGCGTGACTGTTATTTACATGTATTAAAGAGGACCTATTCTGCCCTTTTACAGTCGTGATGATGTTTCAGGCTCTACTAGAACAGGTTTTCCTGCTTGAATGTTGATTATTCTCCTCATATTCTCCATTGTTGCGGCTCCTCTCTTCCCAGTCTGTCAGTAACGCTCTGTTTACTTCCTGTCTCTATGAAGCCCCTCCTTCTGAAAAGCACACTGTGCTCTGATTGGTCGGCTGGAGCAGTGTGTTGTGATTGGTCGAGCACTTCGAGTGTGTTTGGGAAATGTCCCGCCCCTTTCCATAACCGCCAGTTTAACACACTACTGACTAACTCAACCAGGCCCCGCCCCTTTATTCTGCGCATGAATTATTATAATGAGGAATATTGTGACGTGTTCGTTCCCGAAAGAAACTCGAGACTACAGTGGAGGCGTTTCAGGAGTTCAGAGACACTGACTCT
>JAJAQA010000024.1:875000-925000 GCA_021464565.1 Rutilus rutilus | reverse complement strand
AGCTGGGTTAAAATCTTCAAATCAGACATATTTTTTTGATTCGGTCATCTCATCTGCATCTGATTCATAAACTCGCAAATACACACCTATCTTCTGGAATATTTTGAAGCTTCAATAACATTTTGAGATATGAAAACCACAAAGTTACTCACCAGAGGAAAGCAGAATGACAAGAGAATATAAAGACAACATCTTAATAAATCATCTGACAAAAAAAACAGAAAGTTTCGTGTAACTGACGAGTCTCGTGATGAAGATCAGAATGTTAAACGCGTTAAAGTTTCACATCCGCTCTTTAATGTGCTTTTCTTGTCGTTACATCCTCAGGATCAGCCTTTAGAGTCCAGAACGAGAATAAACACAGAGAGTATGATTGTATGAGCGACACCTTTCATATCTGACTCCAATCTGAGGAGAATCTCTGTCGCTCTCGCGCTAGTGAAGCCTGATTCGCGAACGAGTCGTTCGTTTGAACCAATTCTTTTTAATGATTCGGTTAAAATGATTCTCAAAGTGCATGTAAATCATTTGACTCTTACAGGTACTTTGCTAGCAGTAAAACGGTAAGAAATATTGTTAACAATAGCTGGAATAACTTATATCACTAGTATTAGTTAACTTACATATATGTTAATTTTGTTTTTAAAGCCCCCCTGTGGTGTAAATCCAGCTTTTAATGTTGTTTATGTGTCTATGTGGTGTTATTAATACGCTTTAACACAAAGCATGTGTAAGTTCATAAGTCGACACCATTGCTGAGTATTTCCTCCTTAAAACTGCAGTGAACCAAAGACAGTCTCAAAAACACGCTTTGAAATCGCTGGTGTTTCTGACGTCACAAACTACCTTGTAACCAATCAGATCAACGTGTGATCGTCAACCAGTGGATCTCTGAGCTGAGCGAGTGAGTGGAGGCTGGGCTCATTTGCATAATCATACAACCGCGAATACTAAATGAGGCGAGGGTGTCGAGTTACATTCAAGATATTATTAGACATGAAGGAAAAAAAAAAACGTTTAAATGTGTAATTTTGGTGAGCAAAGATGAGTTTTAAAGGATACAAGTATTGACTACAGGGGGACTTTAACAATTAGCCTATCTTGGAACACAACATCTGTAGGCTAATCCATATAGCCTAACCTAATTAAAAACGTAGTTACAATCAGCAATATTGCTACAAAGATCAAAAAGACACATTTGAGTGAGTGGTGAATCAAGAGATTCAGTGACTGCTCTGTGAATATGTTCATTTAAATGAATCGCTCAAATGAATCGATTTGCTCAAATGAATCGAACTCCCCGCTGAGCGCAGTCGTGGGCGCGCATTGTGGGCGCGATCTCTGATGGGTCGGACCGCAGGACTCGGATTCAATCACCATGATCTTATGAGTCACAGTGTGTGTGTGTGTGTGTGTGTGTGTGTGTGTCGTGATCACATATAAAGGCGTACAGGTAAATAAGAGCAGTCTGTGTGATTATAAGTTTCACATTATGACATTTACAGCACAGGAGATATAGCCTACAGTATATATATATAGGCACAGGAGTTTTTCTCTGGCAGAAAACACGCACGCACATTAAGATCGTTCTGACTGTAAGCTGTTTCAGATCTTATGCATATTTTACTCGAGTTCTCTTGTATTTCATTTTAATGACATGCAACTTTTGAAACAATTAGGCGACTCACATCTAGTCAGAAAACCACTGAATACTTGAAAGCAGTGAACACACACCGTCAGTCAGTCATTAAAATCTGGATTCACTTTTAAATATCATGCAAATATGCTGTTATTATGATATAATGAACCGATACTGTGTTTTTCCTCATGCATCATGCATCACGCTATAATGTTATTTTCTAGTCATGTCAATGCATGGATATACCAAAAGTTATTTAGTGTATGTAATGTAAATTATGCATAGGCCTACATTTCAGTATTCCTTTCATAAGGTCAAAACAAAACCAGGAGGCATTGGAGGAGGTGGAATACGAATCCACATCATGAACTCAACGGCATTTACTATAGTATTTAACGTAAATGCATATGTGCCTTTAAAGGCTGATTGGTGACATCATTATCAGATATTAACGACCGCTGTATAATGGCCTGCCACTGAGTGTTCAATTACTGCTGGAGAACCTCATCTTTAATTCATGCACGAGTGTTTTATAGATCAGTGTGTATGATGGTGGTTTGTTTTGCTGAAGCGGCTCAGGTGTGGCTGATTTGGTTATGTGTCATCTATAGCAGATCATTTCTTACTCGGCGTACGGTTGAGCTCAGGTGTGTCCGGAGGGTTCGGGCTCCACACTGCAAAACATTACTGGGATTTTAACGGTAAAAGACTGTAGAAATCCTAACCCTAACCCTAACTGTATCCGTACTATATTCGGTGAATAACTGAGATAGATCCAACAGTTATTTGGTAGTGAAAAAGTCATTGCATAATTTACTGTGAAAAAAACATAAATTGACATTCCCACAATTGCGTGACACTTCACATTTGTTGTATTTTTGTTGAATTAACTGTTTCTTCATAGTTTTTTCTAATCAGTTATGTACATTAGGGTTTTATGTTACATTTAATGTTGTTAAATGAATGTTTATCACATTTTTAAAATGTCATGTGTGTTACCATTAGTGTGTGTGTGTGAATGACAGTTTCTATATCTCAGTATGATCTTTCTCAGCTTGTGGAGAAGCTGTTTGTGAAGAGCTTTGATTCATCATGTGACTCATCTCCGCTGTGATTGGTGGTTCTCAGTGTATTACAATTGTACAAAACAGATATTAGTACTTCAATAAAACGGTAAATGAACATTTGATCAGATAATGAAATACGCTTTAATACTGTAAATGTAAGTTAAGTCTGTAAAAAAAATTGCTACCGTATTTTTTACGGTAAATTTCTGGCAACTACAGCTGCCGATTTTTTACCGTAAATTTATCAATGTTTTTTTTTTACAGTGCATGTCTGTGATTACCAGTGTCAGACCAGCAGAAACATCTCTCTCTCTCTCTCTCTCAGAAACCCTGATTGTCCTGCAGGAGCGAGTGGGCGTCCGTCCGCCAGCCAAACCCACCGAACCGTCAGGGAACCGGCACACACTTGACAAGACCAAAATATACGTGTTGAGATGAGTGAGGAAAACAGCAGACACTTCACACATCTACTGGAGCTCAGAGAGGAACACACTGCAGGATAAACATGATAAACACGGGTCGATGAAGACCACGTGAGGAGAACCAGACCGGCGGGAACCAGTGAGGCTTCAAAGACCCCTGAAATCAAAATGTATGTTTTTTTAGCTTTTGAGTATGAATGTGTTAGCCTTAAGGTTATGAATAAGCTGGTGTTTTCCAAAACAATGACAAAATTCGCATTTAGGAGATATAAGCCTAACCCTAACCCTCACTTCTGCTAATGGATCAGGGAACTTCTCATCACATCTTCTGTCCAATCAAATGCTCTCTAGAATCTAAAGCTCCGCCCCCTGGGATATAAACACCACCTGACCGAAGCGAGCGTTTTCCAACTGTGCGTTCGTCAAGAATGAAATGGCTAGAATTTATTAAAGACTTTTACTTGATAAAAGAGTCTAAACTGTCAATCAGAGACAGAAGGACTGGAGGAGATTGTCAAATATGGGTTAAACATGTTTCTGCTTATAGTTTTACAAGGTGAATTACACAAATTAATCATATTTCACCCCTCAAATCAATAAAAACTGAAATTTATATTTTTGGGTGAAGTGAGCCAGGTGTTTTTGAATGGGTTTGAAGGTCTAGAACAGGATTCAGAAGAGCATCAGTGACGGTCAGTCGGGGTCAGAGGTCGCTGATCTGAGCCAGAACAGCCGGGTTTACAGAACATGTTCAGTCCAGCTCAGAACTCGTCTGTGATGCGGGAAAATAACAGGACTTCCTCTAAAAGCAACCTTTCTTTAATCAGAGGAAGACAGTGACTTTATGAGATACCATGAATAAATGTATGAGCAAAAACTAGACACCATGTCTGCTATTAGGCCAGAATGGATAATTAGCTGCTCTTCTGAAATGGATGGTGCAAAAACACACAGCGTCATGAAAAATACATCCAGAACTGAGCCAAGCTTCAAAGACGCCCATGTTTTGTGCTCCGAGGATCAGAGGTTCGTCACATGACATCCCAGCTAACGAAGATGCGTTACAAACCTTTTCCCAACGTTCCCATTAAGCTATGAAAACGAATGTTCTCAAAACATCAATTTTTTAAACGCAAGGTTCTTGGTTATGTGAAAGTCAAGGAAACATTCCATTGTATAATTCTGCAAACATTACGGAATGTTACTTTTGAATGTTCTCTGAAGATTCCCAAACAAGTAACATTTCATTGAAGATTCTGAAACTAGTAACATTTCATTGAAGATTCCGAAACTAGTAACATTTCTTTGAAGATTCCGAAACAAGTAACATTTCTTTGAAGATTCCCAAACAAATAACATTTCTCTGAAGATTCCGAAACAAGTAACATTTCTCTGAAGATTCCCAAACAAATAACATTTCTTTGAAGATTCCGAAACTAGTAACATTTCTTTGAAGATTCCCAAACAAGTAACATTTCATTGAAGATTCTGAAACTAGTAACATTTCATTGAAGATTCCGAAACTAGTAACATTTCTTTGAAGATTCCGAAACAAGTAACATTTCTTTGAAGATTCCCAAACAAATAACATTTCTCTGAAGATTCCGAAACAAGTAACATTTCTCTGAAGATTCCCAAACAAATAACATTTCTTTGAAGATTCCGAAACTAGTAACATTTCTTTGAAGATTCCCAAACAAATAACATTTCTCTGAAGATTCCCAAACAAATAACATTTCTTTGAAGATTCCCAAACAAATAACATTTCTTTGAAGATTCCCAAACAAATAACATTTCTCTGAAGATTCCGAAACAAGTAACATTTCTCTGAAGATTCCCAAACAAATAACATTTCTTTGAAGATTCCGAAACTAGTAACATTTCTTTGAAGATTCCCAAACAAATAACATTTCTTCGAAGATTCCGAAACAAGTAACATTTCTCTGAAGATTCCCAAACAAGTAACATTTCTCTGAAGATTCCGAAACAAGTAACATTTCTCTGAAGATTCCGAAACAAGTAACATTTCTCTGAAGATTCCGAAACAAGTAACATTTCTCTGAAGATTCCGAAACAAGTAACATTTCTCTGAAGATTCCGAAACTAGTAACATTTCTTTGAAGATTCCCAAACAAGTAACATTTCTCTGAAGATTCCGAAACAAGTAACATTTCTCTGAAGATTCCGAAACAAGTAACATTTCTCTGAAGATTCCCAAACTAGTAACATTTCTCATTTCTCTGAAGATTCCCAAACTAGTAACATTTCTCTGAAGATTCCCAAACTAGTAACATTTCTTTGAAGATTCCCAAACAAGTAACATTTCTCTGAAGATTCCGAAACAAGTAACATTTCTCTGAAGATTCCGAAACAAGTAACATTTCTTTGAAGATTCCCAAACTAGTAACATTTCTCTGAAGATTCCCAAACTAGTAACATTTCTCTGAAGATTCCCAAACTAGTAACATTTCTTTGAAGATTCCCAAACAAGTAACATTTCTTTGAAGATTCCGAAACTAGTAACATTTCTTTGAAGATTCCCAAACAAGTAACATTTCTTTGAAGATTCCGAAACTAGTAACATTTCTTTGAAGATTCCGAAACTAGTAACATTTCTTTGAAGATTCCCAAACAAGTAACATTTCATTGAAGATTCTGAAACTAGTAACATTTCATTGAAGATTCCGAAACTAGTAACATTTCTTTGAAGATTCCGAAACAAGTAACATTTCTTTGAAGATTCCCAAACAAATAACATTTCTCTGAAGATTCCGAAACAAGTAACATTTCTCTGAAGATTCCCAAACAAATAACATTTCTTTGAAGATTCCGAAACTAGTAACATTTCTTTGAAGATTCCCAAACAAGTAACATTTCATTGAAGATTCTGAAACTAGTAACATTTCATTGAAGATTCCGAAACTAGTAACATTTCTTTGAAGATTCCGAAACAAGTAACATTTCTTTGAAGATTCCCAAACAAATAACATTTCTCTGAAGATTCCGAAACAAGTAACATTTCTCTGAAGATTCCCAAACAAATAACATTTCTTTGAAGATTCCGAAACTAGTAACATTTCTTTGAAGATTCCCAAACAAATAACATTTCTCTGAAGATTCCCAAACAAATAACATTTCTTTGAAGATTCCCAAACAAATAACATTTCTTTGAAGATTCCCAAACAAATAACATTTCTCTGAAGATTCCGAAACAAGTAACATTTCTCTGAAGATTCCCAAACAAATAACATTTCTTTGAAGATTCCGAAACTAGTAACATTTCTTTGAAGATTCCCAAACAAATAACATTTCTTCGAAGATTCCGAAACAAGTAACATTTCTCTGAAGATTCCCAAACAAGTAACATTTCTCTGAAGATTCCGAAACAAGTAACATTTCTCTGAAGATTCCGAAACAAGTAACATTTCTCTGAAGATTCCGAAACAAGTAACATTTCTCTGAAGATTCCGAAACAAGTAACATTTCTCTGAAGATTCCGAAACTAGTAACATTTCTTTGAAGATTCCCAAACAAGTAACATTTCTCTGAAGATTCCGAAACAAGTAACATTTCTCTGAAGATTCCGAAACAAGTAACATTTCTCTGAAGATTCCCAAACTAGTAACATTTCTCATTTCTCTGAAGATTCCCAAACTAGTAACATTTCTCTGAAGATTCCCAAACTAGTAACATTTCTTTGAAGATTCCCAAACAAGTAACATTTCTCTGAAGATTCCGAAACAAGTAACATTTCTCTGAAGATTCCGAAACAAGTAACATTTCTTTGAAGATTCCCAAACTAGTAACATTTCTCTGAAGATTCCCAAACTAGTAACATTTCTCTGAAGATTCCCAAACTAGTAACATTTCTTTGAAGATTCCCAAACAAGTAACATTTCTTTGAAGATTCCGAAACTAGTAACATTTCTTTGAAGATTCCCAAACAAGTAACATTTCTTTGAAGATTCCGAAACTAGTAACATTTCTTTGAAGATTCCGAAACTAGTAACATTTCTCTGAAGATTCCGAAACAAGTAACATTTCTTTGAAGATTCCCAAACAAGTAACATTTCTTTGAAGATTCCGAAACTAGTAACATTTCTTTGAAGATTCCGAAACTAGTAACATTTCTCTGAAGATTCCGAAACAAGTAACATTTCTTTGAAGATTCCCAAACAAGTAACATTTCTCTGAAGTTTCCGAAACTAGTAACATTTCTTTGAAGATTCCGAAACTAGTAACATTTCTCTGAAGATTCCGAAACAAGTAACATTTCTCTGAAGATTCCGAAACAAGTAACATTTCTTTGAAGATTCCGAAACAAGTAACATTCCTTTGAAGATTCCGAAACAAGTAACATTTCTTTGAAGATTCCGAAACAAGTAACATTTCTCTGAAGATTCCGAAACAAGTAACATTTCTTTGAAGATTCCGAAACAAGTAACATTTAAAAACTGTGAACGATGAGAACATTATTTAAAAGCAGATAAGTTTGAATGAACATTCTATTAATGTTACTGGAAGAACGTTTGGTCTGAACTTTTAGACAATCATTTCCCAAAGCTTTGTACACCTGAGTTGATTGTAAACTAATTACACTTGGGCTCACAATCCCAGACAGCAACATAGTGTCGGCCCAGATCCGGCCCACATCTGGTACGTGTGGATTCCACAGATTCCAGATGTGGGCCGGATCTGTGTTGCTGTCTGGGTGCTTTTGGGAAATTGGGCCCAGAGCGTTCCCTGTTAGCCGGGATGAACCCAAAGCCATCGGAGAAGCTGTCGCTCATCTCTCCGTGTTCTCGCCTCATGAGGCGACTGTAACAGCTGTAAGTGTGTGTGCATCTGCTGCGCCGACAGACGAACACATGTAAACAAACGCTGAGACGAGCTGCTGGAGTTACACGGCCTGGAACGTTCAGAACGCCTGCATCTCATCCCTCAGTGAGGGGAAAACCAGGAGGAAAAACAGCTTGGTGCCGTTAAATATGCAATGGCAGATTGCCAGATGACAGACACGCAAATCAAACTCACACAAACGGTGCGAAATCTAATGCTTCTTCTGTAAAGACTAATTTTCCAAAGGCAGAATCAGACAAACTTTTCCGCCCGTTTTGAAATGAGATGCTTAATTCAGTTGTGCTCTGCTCGTCTCATTTACGGATAAACGGATTCCCACTAATAATAACGTCTGGAGGCGGCAGAAAAGGTTTGATAAATGATTTTACTATGAAACATCGGCCACACGCCCCCAGTTTGAAGCTCATTTACATGGTGAAATCAGTGAAGACGACAGTCAGAAGCAAACCCAAACGAGTTCTGTTAGGATGGGTCTCGACTGCCAGACTGCCACTAATCCGCAGGATAAACAGCAGGAAAAATCCTTGTTCGGAAAACCTGTGCCGCAGCTGAGAAGACTGATTACCGGCGGAGGGAATCAAGCGTTCTGGAAGTACAAAAGAAAGATGAAGAGCTTTAGCCAGATGGAGCAGAATTACAACCTGAGGGCCAAACATCTTATTCTCAAGGTCAAACCTGCGTTTCATTTCTTAGTGCATCTAAAGAAACACATCTGACGAGACATTGATGTGAAAAAGGAAACTCCAGCTAACAAAAACATGTTCACGTTGATCTATTATAATGTGATTTCTAAGTGTTCTGCGAGCATTTAAAACATTGAGTTATTAAAACGTCATGGGAACATTTCATTTGATCATTTTGCAAACATGAACATTCTGAAACTAGTAAAAAACATTTCAAGAAAAAACGTTTCATGGGAAAAAAAGTTGTGCGCTAAAATTATAAAAGATCAACTTGAATGAAATCCCCCTATGTTGAAAATCCAGCTTTTTTATGTGGTGTTTTTAATCTTCTTTAAGACAAAGCATGTGTAAGTTCATAAGTCGACACCATTGCTGAGTATTTCCTCCTTAAAACTGCAGTGAACCAAAGACAGTCTCAAACACACGCTTTGAAATCGCTGGTGTTTCTGACGTCACAAACTACCTTGTAACCAATCAGATCAACGTGTGATCGTCAACCAGTGGATCTGAGCTGAGTGAGTGAGTGGAGGCGGGGCTCATTTGCATATTCATAGAACCACACATACTAAATGAGGCAAAGGTGTCGAGTTACATTAGATATTTTAAGGCATTTTTCTCAAGGAAAAAACATTTAAATATGTCATTTTGGTGATCAAAGATGAGTTTTAAGGGATAACATTATTGATTACAGGAGGACTTGTTACGTTTGACGGAAAGCCTCAACTAAAAGCGACTCTTTTTGGCTTCATTTAAAGTGCAGAGGAACACAAACTCTCAGTATTCATCATGAACCACAGTCGTGTTTGTTCCTCTGAATAAATCAGCACTTTGCCTCAGAAACCACATGAAGGAGTTTAGAGCCGCTGTGTTCATCAGATCCTCATCGACTCCGTGTGGAGCAGAAAAACAAAGTGTCAATCACCGGCTGTGCGGATGATCGTGGACATCGCTCTGTTTTCCCGCCATTCTTCCGAAAGCTTTGATGTGGCGCAGCGACTGATGGTCCAGATGGGACTCGGAAACCGCATCAACACACGACCAGCAGGAGAGAGTCACGACGACAACAAGCCTTAATTAAAAAAAGACATGTATTAATCTGGGCTGCGTACTGAAAAAACGATTAACGTTGATATTATTGAACCCCTGAGGGTCAAAGGGCACATAATCAACATCTCTAATGTCATTTTCACTACAATCCCTGAACGACAGTTACTGGAGAAACATGATGTCAAGCTGCCAGACACTCACAGATTCAGAGAAATAAATGTAGGTGAAACAACTGGGTCGAATAAATCTTTAGCTGGATTAAATTCACCTTGAAATATTGCAGTGTTTATTCTAAATGATTTATGGGTGCACATCATCATTATTTTAGCAATCGGGAATCAGAATAACTTCCTCTTGCAGCATCTCTTCTCTTCTCTGATGATGAGGGCGGGGCAACCTGTCAATCACATGAGATCAGCCAATAGCAAACCGACAGAATCAAGCCCCGCCCTACATTTGTTCTTGTTCCCAAAGCCTCTTCACTCGGATATACGGCACAATACGGAAGAAATCTCAGGCTAGTTTAGCATTATATAGCCACAAAACTTTCATAATTAACCATATCTGCAAATTACTTGCTTACTCACTCATAAATAACTGAATAAATAAATAACACTCGAAATACAGGGGTCCATGGAAAAAAAAGTTACAAATAAATATTAAAATATGTAAATAAATTATATATATATATATATATATATATATATATATATATATATATATATATATATATATATATATATATATAAAAAAAATTCTAAATTAATAAATAAAGTGCTTACATGTTAAATTTAAAAATAGAACCATAAAAAAGTAAATAAATAAATATTAAAATAAGTAATTAAATTAGATAAAAAATAAATAAGTGCTTTAAATGTTAAATTAACATAGGATTAACAAAAATAAATCTAATAAATTAGATTCAAATAAAGTGTTAAAGTCTAGTGAAAAACAGTAAAAAATATATTAAAATAAGTAAATTTAATTAAAATAATGTGGAAAAGTCAAGAGAAAAAAAAGCAAAAAAAAAATTAAATCTATTAGAAAAGTAAATAAATTCAATTAAAAATAAATAAATGTGATTTTTTAAATAAAAAAAAACAAGATTAAAATCTAGAAAACCAAAAAAAATAAGATTATAAAATAAATAAGTAAATACATTCTATTAAAATAAAATAAAATAAATGAATAAACAAAAAGACTAAAATTAAATACATACACATTATATACAAAATACATAATGCAACTTAATTGAAAAAATGATATTGTATATCTAAAATTAGTTTGTGTATCAATTGTGTTTGTAAAAGACAGATGTTGTTCTAATGTTAGGAATAGGATGATCATATTTTGGGCTCTGTGGATCTAAAAGATTGAAAAGCCCTGAACTACAGGATCATCAGAGACGAACTGAGAGAGGATGTTGAACTTATTTTAATTAAATAAATAAAATGCATACTAGTCTAAGATGGCGGATAACAGGCATGGCTGACTTCAGAAAGGTCTCTGGAGAAACAAAACCATCAGCTTCAATACAGTCGAACACAGACGAAACATTTCAGGAGGCGAAACTAAATCTAGCGGAGTCAGAGGACAGCACTCAAAACCAGAGAGAAACATGAGTGATTGAGTCTTAACGAAGCGGAACACTGACATCTGTCTGAGTAAACCAAAGACGACTCCAAAGTTCCTCACATTATCACAGTTTATTCGCTATAGTTTAGAAAATGGTAATAAAATATGAGCAGAACTCAGCTGATATTTGACTGGTTTTGTCCGTCCTTCTGTTAGACTGTCTCACACATGAATTATGTTGAATATCTGTCAGCTGTTAAATTTAACTACACAATTAGATAATACCAGTTTAGCTCAACCAATCACCAAGCAATGCTTCATTGTGTTCAGTCTGTGTGTAAAAAGAGCATTAGCAATTAAAGAAAACACACTTCAGCAAAACATGATCAGCTCAAAGTGTCCCATTTTAGTCGCTGCATGAAGAATTATTGGGTATAATGTGTCACAGTTTACTTTATTCTGCTCTCCTCACTTACAGAAGTGAGCTATAGTGTCCTGATCACTCTATTAATAATATAAAAGATGATATCTGGTGTCTGAGTGATGTTTGGTTGGACTGTAGATGCTTCACACACACACATTTCTCCTGATTAACCCTTTAGATTAGCCGCTCTACAGAGATACAGATGATATTAGGAAACTCCTGCAAACACACTGCGGATCCCTTATTATTCCCAGCCGTTCCCTCTCAGAGCGAAGCCTAATCCGGGCCTAATCCCACTGCAGTCTCCAGCTGATCCCGACTCACTGACGACACCGGGAGAAACGCAGAGGAGTCGATCGCAACACCTCGTCAATCCCTCGAGACGTCGGCACGTTGACATTCAGAGAACAGCTTCTCCCTCATTTAAAGTCACCGGGTGGAAGCGCATGATCAAATATTGAAGAGCTGCGATGGAAGAAACCATCAGGATTTTTTGACGTGTTCATATTAAACCGTGTGAAATGCAAATCAGAACACGAATGACAGCTGTCAATCAAACCCGAAGCAGTGAAGTGATCAAACTAGACGTTTTATTATTATCATCATGATGATGTTACACAACAGATAAACTCAAAACAAAACACAAGATGCTAACAGAACCGGAGAGGTGTTCAGGGTTCAGAACTGGAAGTGCTCGTCCGTCATGTGGATGGCCCAGGTGAACTTGTCCCGCTGGGTTTTATTGTAGATCTTTTCAATGGGGACGTTGTGTTTCTTACACCTATAAAGCAACATCATGTGATTAGAGCGTCATCGTGATCTGAAGGAAACTCAATCTATCAATAAATCTGTCAATCACCACCGCTAAAGGCAGTAGCAGCTCACTGCAGAACACCAGATCCAGGGGGCGGAGTTGGATCCAGATCTAAGGGGTGGAGATGGGTAGGTTTAGGTATATGTAAGGTGGGAGGAGTTGGATCTGGATCTAACTCCTCCCCCTGGATCTCGTGTTCTGCAATGAGGACCATCTCGCTAAAGGCCCTGATATACTTCAAGCTAGTGATGAAACTTCACGAAGCTTTGAAACAAGCAGAAAACGAAGAACTGAGTATATCGGCACTTTCAGTCGTTTACGGCAGTAAATGTGACGCTTTTTCCACCCAATTAATGCTGGAGTTTGATTGGAGAGCTGGTGATCATCGTTCAAGCTCACACCGGTGCGCAGCGTCTTGAACGACATGTTTCCTGGTAACGGTGTGTAACGGGGTTTGAGATGCTGTGTGTTTTCTCTCTTGTTTGGTGTGTGTGTCAAAAATATCAATCCAATCAGCAGCAACATGAATATAAACACGCGGTGTTAAGCCGAGACACTACAGGTGAATAGGGTAAACATTTTTAACTAGCAGATATCACCATGACACTTTCCCAGTTTAAATATGCAAATTAGGCAATATCTAATTAAATATGCGCTAATTTGCATATATAAAAAAAACTAAATCTGAGTATTGGATAAAGCCTGGTTAAAAATGATTTTTTCATTGTGTTCACATATTAGATGAGAAAAAATTACAGAGGGATTTATGGATATCTACTTCTGTTATCCTGTAAATCTGAATATACTATAATGTACTGTTTTCGCCATGTTTTTTGGAATAAAATGTTATATAAATCAGGCTAGGAATAATATATTTACAAATCCCTCTGTAAATGTCTTCATAATATAACTAGGTACAAGACTGGAGAGTGTGGTGTGTGTCGGTGCTGCTGAAGTGGAGATTTCAGAGAGAAAAGTCTTTAAAGATTTATCATCAGCCAATGAGATTGCGCATTCAGCCCTTTTACTTTCACGATTGGTTGCTGATAAAAAGGAAATGACCATATTAGGATCCGACAGCATTGTACAGGAGAGAGAGAGCTTTCCAGCGGTGTGTGTGATGACAGGAGCAGACAGAGATCGCGGAGCAGCGGGTTCATTAAGAACGGCAACTTTTGTTGAATTTATGAGAAATCTACAGACGCAAACAGACACAGTGTGTAAAATAAAGACCTAAATGTGTATTTCTGACTTTTTTTCAGCACAAGTCTGAAAGAAGACGTGTTATTGAAGACAAATCTCAAAATTGACCAGTGAAAAAAAACCGATGTTTTTGCCTGCCGTGTCTCGCCTTAAAGAGACTCACACAACGCGTCCGGGTAAAGTCGTTTACACACGTGTCCTGCAGATCGGTATACACAACCACTGAAGATATTAGAAGACGTGTGTCGTTAGAGTTTTACAGTAAATATAGCAATAATGATCAGCCTAATACTCACAATAACAATAATAAGGTCATATAGATCATAACACAGTCTCAGAGGTCAGAAGAGGGTTATCCTTCACATGAAGTGTGTGTCTTCTCATCCTGAAATGCCAGGCAAACAAATTCTTCAAAAAGAACACAGAGAATGTCCTTCTCAGCTGCCGTAGTTGCGTCTCTTGCGTCATCAGAACAGGGTGTTCAACGCACCACCGTTTCGACAGTCACCGTTTCCGCTTTAATGTTTTGCAACTTTTTGTCGGGGCCGAACGCAGTCCTGATGATCGTTTAAATCAGCTGTGACAAACCAGATGCCCGTCTCTTATTCTTAGTTTTGACATCAATTAAAAGGAGCTCGCACACCGAGCTCGCACACCGAGCTCGCACACCGAGCTCGCACATTCTCCACCGAAATGTTCACACGTAAAAAAATAAATTGTTGTCAATCACGCTTATACACTCCCTCCGAAACACTCGTTCGTGATAAAACATTCGAATTGGATTTGATTTTCTAAGTTTTGAGTGAGTGAGTGAGTGAGTGAGTGAGTGAGTGAGCGAGTGAGTGTGTGTGTGTGTGTGTTGTCTGTTAGTAGTCACCAGGCCACAGTGATGCGCGGGTCCAGGTAGTTTAGTTTAGACGTTCCCAGAGCGATGACCTTGTTTTCCTCTCGATCCGTTTCCTGAAGCTGGAGCTTCTTCAACTGTTCACACAGTCTCTGGACGAGCTTCTCCTTCTTCTCCACCAGCCTAAAGATGGACAGAACGAGAGAGAGAGAGAGAGAGCGAGAGAGAGAGAGAGAGAGAGAGAGAGAGCGAGAGAGAGCGAGAGAGAGCGAGCGAGAGAGAGCGAGAGAGAGCGAGAGAGAGCGAGAGAGAGCGAGAGCGAGAGAGATAGAGAGAGCGAGAGAGAGAGCGAGAGAGAGAGCGAGAGAGAGAGCGAGAGCGAGAGAGATAGAGAGAGCGAGAGATAGAGAGAGCGAGAGATAGAGAGAGCGAGAGAGAGAGAGAGCGAGAGCGAGAGAGGAGAGAGAGAGAGAGCGAGAGAGAGCGAGAGAGGAGAGAGAGAGAGAGAGAGAGATAGAGAGAGAGAGATAGAGAGAGAGAGAGAGAGATAGAGAGAGAGAATTTTTTTTTATGTTTTTTTTTTTTTTTTTTTTTAAATGCCAATATTGTAGATTTTGCCATGCAAGTCACATTTTGTATCATCTGAAACATTGACATTCCAAAAAGCTTCTATAAATGTAATGAACATCTGTATGTGTGTTGAATGAGGAAGATTACTTCACACACACCTCTTTCTCTTTAATACATTAGTTTAGGGGTTTATAATAAATGCTCCAATAATCTGTGTTTGTGTAATTGTTCCCGTTCTAAATCCTGATAATCCTGCAGTGAAGCGAGGGGAACTAAGACACGGTTGCAGTTTGTTTTATTGTATTTCCCATGATTTCTGAATGTAATGATACAATCCTGTCTGCATTTAAATAGAGTGTGAAAAAAGAAATTATTAAATTAAATGTCAGATTGAAGGTAATTTCACCGTTTGAAACGGCTGAGGACGAGTGTGTGTGTGTGTGTGTGTGTGTATATCCGTCTCAGTGTTTGTTCTCCAGCTGCTGGCACACCATCAGCTCCACTAACCTTGAGTTAAAAACAGTTCTTACTTCTTGGATTTGTCAGACGGAGCGTCTTTATTCGCTCTCTTCGCTTCCTTCAGCTCTTTCTTGGCCTCTTCAATCTGTTCCTTTTTCTTTTGGATCTGCAACATCAACACACAAACAGAAGTAAGCGAATGTGAGCGTCACCTTTGACCAGACCACATATACACACACACACACACCTAGAAGAGCCATGCGTGTGTGTGTGCTGACTCTGCTTTCATCGCTCGGGTCTCAGCTGAGGTCGAACACTATAAGCAACCGGACAATAGCTCTGCACTTTACACCGTGTGTGTGTGTGTGTTTGTGTGTGTGTGTGTTTGTGTTTGTGTGTGTGTCTGTGATTATTTCTGACAGCCTCGTCCTTTAAAGCTCCAGTCGTGACCTTGATTTTAGAGCTGAATGAAAAACCCATTTCACTTTCCTGCATTTACAAAACCACCTCGAGTCCAATAACATCTGACCCTTAAAGTCACGCGCCGCGAGCGATTCACGACAGGAAACGGTTTCATTATGTGTCTTAAATACTGCAACACACTCTTCAAGTCTGAATTCAATCCAATTTCAAGTCTCAGTGTAAAAGAGGCCATTGTCTCAGGCTCTACTAGAACAGGTTTTCCTGCTGGAATGTTGATTATTCTCCTCATATTCTCCATTGTTGCGGCTCCTCTCTTCCCAGTCTGTCAGTAACGCTCTGTTTACTTCCTGTCTCCATGAAGCCCCTCCTTCTGAAAAGCACACTGTGCTCTGATTGGTCGGCTGGAGCAGTGTGTTGTGATTGGTCGAGCGCTTCGAGTGTGTTTGTGAAATGTCCCGCCCCTTTCCATAACCGCCAGTTTAACACACTACTGACTAACTCAACCAGGCCCCGCCCCTTTATTCTGCGCATTAATTATTATAATAAGGAATATTGTGACGTGTTCGTTCAGCATCATTACTCCAGTCTTCAGTGTCACATGATCCTTCAGAAATCATTCTAATATGATGTTCAAGAAACATTTATGATTATTATCAGTGTCACATCTGTGATACATTTATTTTTCAGGATTCTCTGATGAATAGAAAGTTTAAAAGATCAGCATTTATTTGAAATAGAAGCTTTTGTAACATTATAAATGTCACATTTGATCAAATTAATGCATCCTAACTAAAAAGTATCCCAAATATCTGGATGGTACACATTTTCCACAAAAATATGATAATCAAATGTTGAGCATCAAATCCTCATATTAGAGTGATGTGTGAAGGATCATGTGACCCTGAAGACTGGAGTAATGATGCTGAACATTGGCAGGAATAAATTACACTACTACATATATACAGATGATTTACATTAGAATAATATTTCACAATTTTTATTGCAAAGGTCATTACTAATGAACTGTAAAGCAGCAGTGTGATGCCTGAGATCTGTGGATTATGGATTATGCCGCACCTTCTCCTGCAGGATCTGCATGGATTTCTCGAATGTCTTGGGTGCCGCCCTCTGGTGGTTGCAGAGGATCGCTACGGCTCGGTTCGCTCGGTTATACGACAGGATCTTCTCCTCCACCGTCATGTCCTCTGAAAGAACACCAGCATGAACATCAACTCTGGTTATGAAGATCCTTCTCAGTGTTCAGTCAGAGCAAATGTCCCCTTAGTTGGGGATATTCAATTTAATATTCATCAATATTATTGATCTGCTGCATTGATACCATCATATGAGAACTGGAGGATGACATCATGGTTTTCTCCAGAGTGGCTATATATATATATATATATATGGGCTGGGTACTGACACAAATTTCACAATTAGATTCAAGTTTGATTACGATTCGATTCTATATTGATTATTTTGGATATCAGCTGCAATACATGACAAAATTTCTCAAGGAAAACATCTCTTCACTAATGCTGTAAACTATGGGAGTCAGCTGTGGCCTATAGGCTTCATTAGCCTGCTATAATACTGAAGGTAAAAATGAACTGATTTGTATACAAACACTTAAAATACACTTATGTATATGTAATGTATTTATAATAATAAAGTTATATGAAATTATATAAACATTTAAATGGTGGCTGTCATAAAAAAACTTTCCAGATTTATTCAAACATGCATTAAAAATTGAAGAACATTAAAAATTATAATGAATGTGTAATATGGTGCATATATTTAGCAGAATGCTCCTCTCTAGAGTTAATATCTCTCTCTGACTGACGAGTTTATGGCCACTGGATCTGGTTTTTCTGAGGTAAATGTGACGTTACATGACATTGTTTACTGACGTCTTTCCACAGTTGAAACACTGAGCGACTCCATGTCACATGATACGGACTTCGATAAGTTGTGCTCTATCTTTTAACACACTTTCAGAAGCTCATTCATGTTTATCTCGCGCTGTAACTGGTGTTATTAAGGCGGAGGAGAAGATCATGTGCTTCTCTAGAGCTGAGCCGGAGCGATCTCACGCCACAGCGACAACACGCTGTTTATGTTTTTGAATTTTGTAAGAAAATGGACGTAATTTGAAATCTGAGACTTTGTTTCATATCAATAGTAACAAAGCACAAAGATTACTGTGATGTAGTGGATGGGATGCGCTACAATGTTACATTCATTCATCAACTGAAAACAGGATGACTAATCAAATCTTGGGATTTAAGAATCGATATCGTTTCGTAAAAATGAGAATCGATTCAAATTGAGAAATCTATATTTTTTACCCAGCCCTAATTAATATATATATATATATATAATGAACTTAAGCTGGACTGTGACGCTATTTTCTTCTGGAAACAAACTTTGTTGCATTATTTTCCTGTTATCTCGGTAAAGCTGCTCTAACACACTCTGTATAGTATAAAGCTGTATAAATAGACGTGTGTGATGTCTGACCTGTGGTGAGTTTGTTGAGCTGATCCTGCAGTGTGGTCGAGGCGTTGAAGGTTCGAAACACTTTGGCCGTCAGTCCCGGCATGCACTCGTTCAGGGCCTTGTTGAGGTTGATTGTCTGAAAAGAACAGAAAAACATGTTATAGTCTCATAAACTCAACAGACTGAATGCTGGGTAGTGCTGGTTAGTAACGTGATATGACATGATGCAGTAGGAAAGATCACATGACAATGCCAAAGAAAACATTTACAATTGTCATTTAGTTTAGCTTGTAGTAAAATACACTAAAACTGAAATTAAAAAATATATATATATTATATATAACCAAAAAAAAAAAAAAAAATTATATATATATATATATATATATATATATATATATATATATATATATATATATATATATATATATAAAAAGATTACAAAAGAAAAAAGTCAAATGACTATTTAAAATCCCCCTGTGGTGAAAATCCAGCTTTTAATGTAGTTTATGTGTCTATGTGGTGTTATTAATCTGCTTTAAGACAAAGCATGTGTAAGTTCATAAGTCGACACCATTGCTGAGTATTTCCTCCTTAAAACTGCAGTGAACCAAAGACAGTCTCAAACACACGCTTTGAAATCGCTGGTGTTTCTGACGTCACAAACTACCTTGTAACCAATCAGATCAACGTGTGATCGTCAACCAGTGGATCTCTGAGCTGAGTGAGTGAGTGGAGGCGGGGCTCATTTGCATATTCATAGAACCGTGCATACTTAATGAGGCGAGGGTGTCGAGTTACATTCAAGATATTTCAAGACTTTAAGGAAAACACATTGAAATATGTCATTTTGGTGATCAAAGATGAGTTTTAAGGGACATTATGATTATTTTAGCTGCATGATTCAACAATCACCACTTACTGTAATTCGGTCAAATAAATCATCTTCTGGATCTTTGTGCTTTATGAACAGCTTCAGGTTCTTGAAGACCTGTGAGTGAAAGATCAGAATAAAGCAGTCAATCATGACAAACACAAACAGAGCTGCCATAATCATATCTCACATTCATTGTGTTTCAATAATACTTAATAATGCATTCATTCATCTAAAATCCAAGAGATTCCTTCAACTAGATATGAAGTTAAATAAATAAATAAAAACGTTTTAAAAAAAGAAAATAGAATTTTTGGACAGGAACATCAACAAATCAGCCATGATGCAGGAAAAAAGCACAATGCCAAGGGGGTCATAAAAAAAAAAATATATATATATATATATATATATAGTAAAAAAAAAAAGTGTTTAACTGTATTGGAAAAAATTGTGAATGCAATTATATATATTTATAATATAATTTATATTATATTATATTATATATATATATATATATATATATATATATAAAAAAAATTTTTTTTTTTTTTTCCTGTCTAAAGTGAGCATGAGGGTTAAAGAGTGTGTGATACATCAGTGTTTGCGTGACCTGTTTCTCCACCGGCACTTTGTTGTAGTAGCGGATGGAGTCTTTCCCCAGGAAGTCGAACTCCACGACGTGTTCGAGTCCGTCGAGGTGCCGGTGAAGCGAGATGTGCTCCACACGCAGAGAACAACAGCCCACCGTATCCGCAGAGTCCTCGTCCTTCTCGTTCCCCGCGCGCAGGGCCAGCTGGAGAACACACACAGCACACACTGATCAGACCACACACACACACACACACACACACACACACACACACACACACGACCTGTGTGAATCAGGCGCGTCATCCTCACAGCACAGCCTCTCTGGATCTAACGTGATCAGGGTTCGTACAGGGACTGGAAAATTAAATTCCAGGACTTTTCAAGCACTACTTTTTGGGTTTTCAAGGACTTCAATCAGAGATCTCACTTATTAAACAATATCTTTATTATCTTTCAAATTCTCACAAAGGTAAATAGAGATACATAAAATAAACTAATAAACAAAATGGCAGAAATAAAGAGCAGCAGATGCAGTGACTGCGGTAACTTCCACCACTGAGAGGACTCTATGACACAGATATCGCTCTCCTTATTAAATCTGATTTCTTTCCTCATGAATATATGATTGACTTGAAGAATAAAAGCTGTATCATATACTAGGATATTTATATGAGCAATATCACACTCATAGCCATGAGAAAACCTCTATATCAGACGAGCAGCAGCGCTAATCTTGTGTGAAAAGATTGTTTTATCAATAAAATTAAACACTAATTTCACAAATATTGTCTTTCAATAACTCAAGCGCTCTTCATAAATATGGCTGTTTAAGTCAAATTCAAGTTTGTACCTTGTACGAACCCTGTGGGTGGAGTTTAACCTAAGTTAGGGTGTGGCTGGGCCTTTAAAGGAGAAGTTCACTTTCAAAAAAACTTTTGCTGATAATTTACTCACCCCCATGTCATCCAAGATGTCCATGTCTTTCTTTCTTCAGTCGCAAAGAAATTAAGGTTTTTGATGAAAACATTCCAGGATTTCCCCCCATGTAATGGATTCTATTGGGACCCAAACGGTAGAAGGTCCAAATGACAGTTTAAGTGCAGCTTCAAAGGGCTTTAAACGATACCAGACGATGAATAAGGGTCTTATCTAGCGAAACGATCGGTCATTTCCAAAATAAATAAAAAAGTTTAAGTTTTATAAGCACAAACGCTCGCCTTGCTCTGTTCTGTGATGCGCGTTCGTGACGTCACGTAATACGCAATTACGTTGAAAAGGTCACGCTTGACGTGTTTACAAATGTGCAGGAGGAGGACCATATACACATTTTCAAATGTATTTGTGTCAGTTTATCGTTTAAAATGCCCATTTCGTGTGCGTATCCTGGGTGTTTTAATATTAAAAAGCCAAAAAGAACATTTTCTTCAGGACAGAAATTTTTCAAGCGTGACCTTTTCAACGTAATTGCGTATTACGTGACGTCACGAACGCGCATCACAGAACAGAGCAAGGCGAACATTTGTGCTTATAAAACTTAAACTTTTTTATTTATTTTGGAATTGACCGATCGTTTCGCTAGATAAGACCCTTATTCATCATCTGGTATCGTTTAAAGCCCTTTGAAGCTGCACTTAAACTGTCATTTGGACCTTCTACCGTTTGGGTCCCAATAGAATCCATTACATGGGGGGAAATCCTGGAATGTTTTCATCAAAAACCTTAATTTCTTTGCGACTGAAGAAAGAAAGACATGGACATCTTGGATGACATGGGGGTGAGTAAATTATCAGCAAAAGTTTTTTTGAAAGTGAACTTCTCCTTTAAGCGACACCCATTATGTCCAGAGAGGCGGAGCTGGATGTAAAGCCCCGCCCCCCCCCCCTCTGGCTCTGTATCAGTGACGAGCTCACCTTATCGATGAAGTAGATGGCGACTCCTCTCTGTCTGCTCTTCATCTCCCGGGACGTCCAGTCGCGCTTGTACTGCTTTCTGATGGCGTTCACACACACCTTCAGCTGACGCGCCGTCTCGTACTTCTGCCAGTCCTTCTCGCCCTGAGCACAGACCATCATCATCACCATCACCATCATCATCATCATCATCATCATCATCATCAACATCATCGTCGTCATCATCATCATAATAGATGTGTGCCGTTATATGTCTCACTCATCATTATATGTTTGTCTAAAAAGCAACGGCTCTCATGTTTTGCAAATGTGAGTAAACTCTGTCATGTTTGCAGGAGTGTGATATGAAGAGTGTGTGAAGTAACTATTATCTATCTATATTTATATATTATATCAACAGTGTGAAGGTGAACAGCACATAACAGGCTCAATACCGGTATAGACATGAATATCTATTGGTACAATAAAAACAGTGGCGTAAGATTAGTCATGTGACACAAACTACAGTCCACACTACAACACGGGAACAGTAAATATAGCAGAAAATATATAATTTAGAAAATATAGCGTTTTCAAATTGATCCACTTTGGAGAGCGGTTTCATAAAGCTTCGATTTCATTAATAAAAACGCCGTCTCAGTGTGAACAGAAGGACAGAACGAGAGACAAAGATGCTTTTCAAACTCACACACACACACACACACACACACACACACACACACACACCTTGAGTTTGGAGCTGGGGTTCAGCATGATGTACTTGGGTCGTCCGTGAATGTTCTCGAGCCACGACGCCAGCCATGTGACCGTGTTGTCGTGCTGGACGCGCTTCCAGCGGTGTCCTGCAGGGGCTTCTGGGATCTTGGAGTCTCTGAGGAAAACGAGTTAAAGATGAAGCGATACTCGAGCACCGTGATTAAACTTAATCATTCATACGTTTCTGAGAAATCTTATTTTTTTCCCCTAAAATTTAATTTAATTTTAACTAAATTGTAATCATTAAAAGATTAAAATAGCTAAAATTAAATAATTCATTATTTTTGACAATTAGTCCCAGTGAAACCAATTTTGAGCTTGGATTCTATGCTTTATGATTTAATACAACTTTATAATCAAAAACAGTGGTCATTAAGTGAATTCATAAAACTAACAATTTAATAATTAATTTTAATAATAATAATAATAATAATAATAATAAAGTTCTATATAAATTCTGTGCTTTTCAATTGAATACAAATGTACAGAAAATAATAATTTCCTACTTGAAACTTTGACAATTTAATAATTCATTAATTTTAAGAATAATAAGCCTCTGTGAAATCTGCACAAACAAGGACAAAAATAAAGCAATTTCATTTGAATTAATCTCGATTCTGGAATAAATAAATAAAAATAAAGTATTTCTATAGTGATAGTGATGTAAGTGAATCGATAATGTTTATTGTCTCTGTCCTTATCCAAATAAGACCTGAATTGAGATGCGTGCACTGCTCACTGGCTGCAGTTGATGGTGACGTGCTCCGGCTGGATGCGCTTCTTCAGTTTTCCCATCTTCGGATGTTCTCCTCTCCCGCGGAACAGACCCGGAGGCTCCAGCTTGAAGTTCCCGATCTTCTCCCGGTGTCCGTCCAGCACACAGAACCCGTACTCCTCCATCAGACGACTGGACTCCTCCTTCAGGACCTGATTGAAACACATAGAGTCACACTAGTCGAGTCTCCTTCATTTATACAGCGCTTTAACAGTCCAGATGTTTCACAGCAGCTTTACAGTGATAACAGGAGATTACAGTAGCAGAGATTAGGCTTTACAGCAGATCTAGAATAAAGTTATTGTCCAGATAAAGTTAGTTGATTGATTCACTTCCGTTGTAAAGATCATTAGTGATTAACTTAGTGGCCGCTAACACACGCCGTTCTCACAGGAAACAGAAACGTTTAATGTGTTCTGGCCGTTCATTTGCACAACAACTATTTCAAAGTTTGCGTTATCAAGCAGCAAAGCTCAAGAAAGAGGTTTTGAAAAGTTCTCAAACTTCAAAAACGCAAACGCTGACGGCGCGCACATGCGTATATTACGAGTTTAGTCTATAGATATGCGTGTTTGAATATGGGCATGTAGTCTTTCTTTACAAATATACTACAAAAAAATGCTTTTCTCACTCAGTATTCTTGTCTTGTTTCCAGTCCAAATATCAAAGACTTCTTAAATCAAGATGCATTTACTTCAGTAGTAAAACACCATAATATATTATGTCTTGTTTTCTGGGGGAATAAATCAATAAAGTGAGTTTTTGCTTAAAACAAGCTAAATTATCTGCCAATGGGGTCAGAAAAATAATCTTGTTTCTGTTTGAATTAAAGGTGCAGTGTGTAATATTTAGGAGGATCTGTTGACAGAAATGTAATATCATATTCATAACTGTGTTTTCAGTGGTGTATGAAGACCTTACATAATGAACCGTAATGTGTTTATTAGCTTATAATGAGGCATTTCTCTCTACACACACCGCGGGTCCGCTTACATCCACATGTTTCTACGGTGGCCCTGAACGGACAAATGCGTTTCGTCACTATGTTGTTCTTCATGATAAGAAGCTTCAGCTAAAGTCAGCGAATAAACACTGACACAATGATGAACAGGTAACAATAATATTCACAATAACATCGCTTTACTGAATAATTAAGTAAACATAATTTCTTAATCTTTGTAAAGAAACCTCATTGTTTAATTGGCTACTCTCTGCTGACTCAGACGACGTCATCACTTCCTGTCGGCCACCGTAACTTCTGTTGGGTGCAGTTCACAACCTCACCACTAGATGCTGCTAAAACTTACACACTGCACCTTTAAGATTATTTTTCTGACCCCATTGGCAGATAATTTTGCTTGTTTTAAGCAAAAACTCACTCAATTTTAATTAATTCCCACGGAAAACAGGACCTAAAATCTAATGGCATTTTACTCATCTAGTAGATGCATCTCGATTTAAGAATTTTTTTATATTTGGACTGGAAACAAGACACAGATACTAAGTAAGAAAAGCATTTTTGCAGTGCAGAGTTGCTTATTAAATAAGTCTGTGTCACACACACCTGCTTCTCCTCCTTCGTCATGTTCTTCCGCTCCTCCGACTTCTCCACGAAGTACTTGTGCATGTGGCCGAAGTCACACTTGGAGAGCGTCTTGATCAGCTTCCGCTCCTCGTCAGTCATTTCCTGAAGACAAGACCATTCAAGAATGAGTTTAGGTTTACCAGGGGTGTAAGGAGAACTCAAACTCCACTGAAAACTGGGATACTGAGTGAAAACTTTAATGAAAAGCCCAAAACAAACTTGAGTTAAAGTAAAAAAGAACAACTTTAAATTGTGCATGAGTTAAAGGGATAGTTCACACATTTAACAAGCGAACAACAAAAAGTTGTCGCCTAAAAGAAAGAAGCAATTCTGAGATGCTGAAACGAGTCGTCAGTAATTCAGTCTCACTTCAATGTAACAGTGTAACTAATTTGCATAATGCCCGCCTCTGGTGTTGATTGGCTGAGCAGCGTCTCTTAGCCCCGCCCTCAAACACTGTAGTGTATCTGAGACTGGAAGAGTTTGGTTCGTGTTGTTCGTGTGGAGAAGACGCTGTTTTCTGAGATCGATACGGTGAAACCCACGCCATCATCACTGTTCGTATCACTGTGATCAAGAGCTGAGATTCAGATATGATAATGAGCGTTTGCTTTCTGACCAATCACAGCAGAGCAGCTCTCAGAGAGGCGGAGCTTAGAAGCGTTTCAGACACTGAGAGGAAAGAGCTGACGCTGCGGTGGAGATTATGAGGACATTACAGTGTTTTTGAGCTTGTGTGAATGTGAATCTGTTGACTCAGAAACAGCATGATAGTGTGTTTATGCGAGAGATTATTGTTGGGTTCTGACCTCCCTCCAGTCAGTGAAGAAGTTGTTCTGAAACACCTCTTTACTGGTGTACTCGTGGTCCAGCATCTTGGCGTAGAAAGTGGCGATCTCCTCCGTCGCTGGACTGAGTTTCATCAGCCGCCCTGAAGACACACACACACACACACACACACACACACACACACACACACACACACACACACACACACACACACACACACACACAGTCTTTCATCAGCATATCAACACTTATTCTGCTGTGTATTACTGTCAAGCTGCTGTGAAACAATCTGTACTGTATGAAGCGCTGTGGAAATAGAGCCGACTTGATCACATGACATGTTTACCATCGTAATAAAAGGGCACATTATCGGGCAGCGGATCATATTCTGGAGCGAAGTACGGGCCTTTATGCTCCAGACGGCTCCACTTCTGACTGTCCGACGACTTGCTCTCCTCCCACCTGGACATTCACTCGCAGGTTATTCATCACACACACACACACACGCGCACACACACACACACACACACACACACACACACACACGCACGCACACACGCACACAAACACGCACGCATGCACACAGGTTATTCATCAGACACACACAGACACACGCGCGCACGCGCGCACACACACACACGCGCGCACACACACACACGCACACACGCGCACACACACACATACACGCGCACACACACACGCGCGCACACACACACGCGCACACACACACGCGCGCACACACACACGCGCGCACACACACACGCGCGCACACACACACGCACACACACACACGCACACACACGCACACACGCACGCACACATTATTCATCAGACACACACACACGCACGCACGCACGCACGCACAGGTTATTCGTCAGACACACACACAGACGCACACACAGGTTATTCATCAGACACACACACACACGCACGCACACACAGGTTATTCATCAGACACACACACACACACACGCACGCACACACAGGTTATTCATCAGACACACACACACACACGCACGCACGCACACACAGGTTATTCATCAGACACACACACACACATACACACACGCACGCACACGCACACACACACACACACACACACACGCGCACACACACACAGAGAAAGTGTTGAAGAATCAATCATAAGCAGATGCATGAAAAATATGAAACATTAACAGTGAATATAATGAGCAATTATACAGTCTGCAAATTCAACCTCAAATATTAATACATTTTATGCAAGTTTAATGTGTAAACATTTACATTTTAAGAATGATTTATTAATTATTTATTGATAAATTATGCAAAGTTTTTTAATGAATTATTTAAAATATAAAAATATTATATTGAAATAATATTAAATTATTAAATATAATGTTAAAATAATATAAAAACAATATTAAGATAATATTTGATAAACAGTCTCACTCTGATTCATATTAATAAAGAAACTGAATACACAATTCTACATAATCATGTGCTTAAACTGTACAAATAATTAAGATTAATAATTTATTAATAAATAATTTATTGAAAAACAGATTTGCATGACCGATGTCCACAGATTTTTTTAAATGAATATATGAAATAATAAATTCTTATTTAATATTACAAATTATATTAAATAAAAATAATATTTTAAGTTAATATTTAACAGTCTTGCACCAATTAATATGGGCTCAAAACAATACACAATTCTACGTAATTGTGTCAAATTATTGATTACTATATAAAAAGATTTAATACAAATTAATTTAAATCGTCGATTATTATATAAAAATATCAATTTATTAATAAAGATGAATTTACTTTAAAATATATAAAATAATTATACAATTATATTAATATAATAAAACAATTATATTGTAATTAATTATAAACATTCATTAAATAATACAGATTTTATAATTGTGTTAATATTCAGCAAAATGTCTATTAAAGCTGCAATCCACCATTCCACATTATTATCCGATTAAAGTTTCCCGTGTCAGCAACCTTTCACCTTACGCGCATGCGCAGATGTGATCTAGTGAAGATCTGAACTGACCTGAAGTCTGGCAGTGTTTTAGCCGCTGCGGCTCCAGAATAATATCGTCTGACATTAGAAACGAGCGAAGCGCCTTTATTACGTTCCGTTGAAATATAAATAAATCGCGAAACAACGCAAAAACATCTTTTCATTCCCCGCAGAAGCAGCCACAGCTGACATGTGCTCACTGCGCATGCGCACTCAGTTACGACAGATCTGTGTGCGTCACATATATGCGTGTCCGACCGGCGGCATCTGCACAGTAACAGTTCCGCACGTCACTTTATTCTTCATTTACTTTTTAAATAAGAGTAACAATTATTAAGGTTTATTTCAGCCTGTGAAAAAAAAAAAAAAAACCTTAATGGAAAATTAAGACTGAAATTGCATTACATTTGTGACATCAATAATTCTGATATTTAGTCGATTTTCAAAAATCAAGTTTAATGAAGTGCATACTTTAATTTTAGGAGCTGAACTGATCAAATGAATGTTCTAAGACTACCTGAAGGAAAGCACATACCACTTCCACTTATCAGACTCCTCGTCTTTCTTGTCCTCTTTCTTCACCTTCTCTTTCTTCTTCCGCTCCTCCTCCTCGTCGCCTTCCTTCTTCATCTTCTTCTTCTTCTCTGGTTTGTCGTGTTCAGAACTTTGCTTTTTCCTTTTCTTCGCAGACTCTTCGCTCTCTTCATCCTTCACCCTCTTCTTCTTCACCTTCTTCTCTTCTCCGTCCTTCTCCTGCGTTACCAACACAAACGCTGATGAACATCCGTCAAATGCCAAAAGTCAAACGTAACCGACCATGATAAGCAGGAACATATAATAATAATAATAATAATAATAATAATAATCCTGCACTCTTATATCAGGGACTGGAAAATTAAACTCCAGGACTTTTCAAGCACTACTTTTTTGGTTTTCAAGGACTTCAATCAGAGATCTCACTTATTAAACAATATCTTTATTATCTTTCAAATTCTAAAAAAGGTAAATAGAGATATATAAAATAAACTAATAAAACTAAATGGCAGAAATAAAGAGCAGCAGATGCAGTGACTGCGGTAACTTCCACCACTGAGAGGATTCTATGACACAGATATCGCTCTCCTTATTAAATCTGATTTCTTTCCTCATGAATATATGATTGACTTGAAGATTAAAAGCTGTATCATATACTAGGATATTTATATGAGCAATATCACACTCATAGCCGTGAGAAAACCTCTATATCAGACGAGCTGCAGCGCTAATTGTGAGTAAAAAGATAAAATTAAACACTAATTTCGCAAAAATTTTCTTTCAATAACTCAAGCGCTCTTCATAAATATGGCTGTTTTCCAGGACTTACATTTAAACGTCAAATTCCATACGTCAGGCACTTTAAGCAGCTTGTGCGACCCCGGTTATACACACACCTGATTCATAACACACACCTGATTCATAACACACACCTGATTCATAACACACACCTGATTCATAACACACTCCTGATTCATAACACACTCCTGATTCATAACACACTCCTGATTCATAACACACTCCTGATTCATAACACACTCCTGATTCATAACACACTCCTGATTCATAACACACTCCTGATTCATAACACACTCCTGATTCATAACACACTCCTGATTCATAACACACTCCTGATTCATAACACACTCCTGATTCATAACACACACCTGATTCATAACACACACCTGATTCATAACACACTCCTGATTCATAACACACTCCTGATTCATAACACACTCCTGATTCATAACACACTCCTGATTCATAACACACTCCTGATTCATAACACACTCCTGATTCATAACACACTCCTGATTCATAACACACTCCTGATTCATAACACACTCCTGATTCATAACACACTCCTGATTCATAACACACTCCTGATTCATAACACACTCCTGATTCATAACACACTCCTGATTCATAACACACACCTGATTCATAACACACTCCTGATTCATAACACACTCCTGATTCATAACACACACCTGATTCATAACACACACCTGATTCATAACACACTCCTTCATAACACACTCCTTCATAACACACTCCTGATTCATAACACACACCTGATTCATAACACACTCCTGATTCATAACACACTCCTGATTCATAACACACTCCTGATTCATAACACACTCCTGATTCATAACACACTCCTGATTCATAACACACTCCTGATTCATAACACACTCCTGATTCATAACACACTCCTGATTCATAACACACTCCTGATTCATAACACACTCCTGATTCATAACACACACCTGATTCATAACACACTCCTGATTCATAACACACTCCTGATTCATAACACACTCCTGATTCATAACACACTCCTGATTCATAACACACTCCTTCATAACACACTCCTTCATAACACACTCCTGATTCATAACACACTCCTGATTCATAACACACACCTTAACACACACCTGATTCATAACACACACCTGATTCATAACACACACCTGATTCATAACACACTCCTGATTCATAACACACACCTGATTCATAACACACTCCTGATTCATAACACACTCCTGATTCATAACACACTCCTGATTCATAACACACTCCTGATTCATAACACACTCCTGATTCATAACACACTCCTTCATAACACACTCCTGATTCATAACACACACCTGATTCATAACACACTCCTGATTCATAACACACTCCTGATTCATAACACACACCTGATTCATAACACACACCTGATTCATAACACACTCCTGATTCATAACACACACCTGATTCATAACACACACCTGATTCATAACACACACCTGATTCATAACACACTCCTGATTCATAACACACTCCTGATTCATAACACACACCTGATTCATAACACACTCCTGATTCATAACACACTCCTGATTCATAACACACACCTGATTCATAACACACACCTGATTCATAACACACTCCTGATTCATAACACACACCTGATTCATAACACACACCTGATTCATAACACACTCCTGATTCATAACACACACCTGATTCATAACACACACCTGATTCATAACACACTCCTGATTCATAACACACACCTGATTCATAACACACACCTGATTCATAACACACTCCTGATTCATAACACACACCTGATTCATAACACACACCTGATTCATAACACACTCCTGATTCATAACACACACCTGATTCATAACACACTCCTGATTCATAACACACTCCTGATTCATAACACACTCCTGATTCATAACACACTCCTGATTCATAACACACACCTGATTCATAACACACTCCTGATTCATAACACACACCTGATTCATAACACACTCCTGATTCATAACACACTCCTGATTCATAACACACACCTGATTCATAACACACTCCTGATTCATAACACACTCCTGATTCATAACACACTCCTGATTCATAACACACACCTGATTCATAACACACACCTGATTCATAACACACACCTGATTCATAACACACTCCTGATTCATAACACACACCTGATTCATAACACACTCCTGATTCATAACACACTCCTGATTCATAACACACTCCTGATTCATAACACACACCTGATTCATAACACACACCTGATTCATAACACACACCTGATTCATAACACACTCCTGATTCATAACACACACCTGATTCATAACACACTCCTGATTCATAACACACACCTGATTCATAACACACACCTGATTCATAACACACTCCTGATTCATAACACACACCTGATTCATAACACACACCTGATTCATAACACACTCCTGATTCATAACACACTCCTGATTCATAACACACACCTGATTCATAACACACTCCTGATTCATAACACACTCCTGATTCATAACACACTCCTGATTCATAACACACACCTGATTCATAACACACTCCTGATTCATAACACACACCTGATTCATAACACACTCCTGATTCATAACACACTCCTGATTCATAACACACACCTGATTCATAACACACACCTGATTCATAACACACTCCTGATTCATAACACACACCTGATTCATAACACACACCTGATTCATAACACACTCCTCATTCATAACACACTCCTGATTCATAACACACACCTGATTCATAACACACACCTGATTCATAACACACACCTGATTCATAACACACACCTGATTCATAACACACTCCTGATTCATAACACACACCTGATTCATAACACACTCCTCATTCATAACACACTCCTGATTCATAACACACACCTGATTCATAACACACACCTGATTCATAACACACACACCTGATTCATAACACACTCCTGATTCATAACACACTCCTGATTCATAACACACACCTGATTCATAACACACACCTGATTCATAACACACACCTGATTCATAACACACACCTGATTCATAACACACACCTGATTCATAACACACACCTGATTCATAACACACACCTGATTCATAACACACACCTGATTCATAACACACACCTGATTCGAGTCTTTCTTCCTCTCCTTCCTGAGGTTTTCCTCCACATGGTTCAGATCTTTCTTCTCTTTATGATTGAGACGCTCCTTGCAGCTTTTTGATGGAATCTGAGGATGAAACGGAAGCGATTAAATACTAAACCTGCAAACAAGAGCAAATCCTGCCTCAGAATACCTTCTGTTCGCTGTTCTCCGGCGGGCTGGACTTCTGGAGTCCGTCATGTTGAGTTCTGGTGCATCACACAAACATAACCGGCTTTATTAAACTCACACTCACTTTAGAAAGTTACACTATTAATCGATCATAAGAAGTGAAACTGAGATCTCCTGCCTTTCATCCGGATCTGCTGTTGCATCCTGCAAAATAACACGGGAAAAACCTCAGTTTCGATCTTGAGAATATGTTAAAGTCTCTTAAAGTCCCCCTGTAGCCCATCACTTTATCCAGTAAACCTCATCTTTCATCACCAGAATTACATATTTAAATGTGTTTTTTTTTTGTTCATGTCTTATAATATCTTGAATGTAACTCGACACCCTTGCCTCATTTAGTATGCGTGGTTCTATGAATATGCAAATGAGCCCCGCCTCCACTCACTCACTCAGCTCGGAGATCCACTGGTTGACGATCACACGTTGATCTGATTGGTTACAAGGTAGTTTGTGACGTCAGAAACACCAGCGATTTCAAAGCGTGTGTTTGAGACTGTCTTTGGTTCACTGCAGTTTTAAGGAGGAAATACTCAGCAATGGTGTCGACTTATGAACTTACACATGCTTTGTCTTAAAGCACATTAAAAACACCACATAGACACATAAACTACATTAAAAGCTGGATTTTCACCACAGGGGGACTTTAAAAATAAAGCTTTTCAGCTCTCTAAAGAGCCTTTGAGTAGCAGTTCATGCATTTTTTTCTTTTGCTTTTATGCAGTGGATGTTATTAAAGATTCTTCATGGAACTTTCAATGCCAATAAAGAATCTTTATTTATATATCTTTAAACAACGCTCACCACATCCATGTCAGCATCTCCTGCTTCATTTTGAACTCTGCTGCTAAAACAGATGAACATGCGTGAGGGACACAGAACTTCATGCATTACATTATTATTATCATCATCATCATCATCATCATCATCATCATTATTAGAGCTGAAGACACACCTGGAGACTCCAGACTCCTGCTGACATTCCCCCGAGTCTGACGGTTTCTTCTAGAAACGACACCACACTTCAGACACACATGCATCATTATTTAATGCCCTTCTGTCACGATGCTCTTACCTTCGAGGAATGCTTGTGTTTGCCGTTCAACTCCGAGTCTTTTCCTCTGTCTTTAGAGGAACGCTTGGACTTCTTCTCACTGACACATGCAAGAGATCCTGGTTAATTAAACCTGCAATATCCCTGTTCATCTCACGTGATGCCGGTCCAGGTAACAGGGAACGTTCTTTCAGTTATGAGTAAGGTTATCGTTTAATGAGAGACACTACAGGCTAAACCAGAGTTGTTTCAGGCATCTGACAAGTTTGAGATTTGAGTGTTTTTTCAGACTATTGGACAGAAAACATCCAAAATACACTTTTAACTGTATCTTTTATTGCACTTGATCTGTGTGCGTCTGTAGATGTCAGTTACAGTATATCTTTACAGGACGTTTGCTCAAAATGAGTTTTTCCTCTGACATTGAGCCTGAAATCTCCACTTCAGTAACACTGACATACACCAAACTGTACACTTTTATTCTTATCTATATTATGAATGTTTTTACAGAGGGGTTTGTTCGTATATAATTTTCCTGATTTTAGACATTTTATTTCTAAACAAATGGCAAAAATGTATTTATTTTTGGCTATTGACAGTATTTTCTGATTTGTGCACTGATAAATAGAGATGTCCTTTGACTCTAATATATATATATAAAAACATTAAAAAATAATTCTGAACCGGTCTTCATCCAATGTTCAGATTTTTTGTTCTATACAATTATGCAAATTGGTGCATATTTAATTAGATACCGCCTAATTTGCATATTTAAACAACATTTCAGTAAACTTGTAATACAATTAGTTTTTGTTGGAATTATTAATTAAATCAATCAACTGGTGAAGTATGGTGCCATTTATCAGTTATTTTATACCCTATTCACCTGGGGTGTCTCGCCTTAAAGTTATCTGGACTTTAATTATGTTCTCAAAACAACAAAAACATTATTCATACATCGTTCATGAAACGGTTTAGTTTGACGGTCTTATTTTAAATGTCAAACTTGTTACATTTGAATGTTCTCTGAACATTCTGTAACATAATGTCTGCAAAATGACGAAATGGAACGTTCGTGAACATTTACATTCAAATGTAACGTTTTTATAAGGTAAACATTGCCAGAATCCTGACCTTCTCTCGTGTTTCTTACTGCTCTTCTCATGACCTTCCTTTTCCAGTTTCATCCTGTAAAGTTGGTCCAGTGTTTTCTGCACTAGTCACTGTAAAGACAGCAGATCAGAGTCTAATTAACCGCGTGCATCAGAAGTATTACTAATGACCCGTTTTAATTCGGATTGAGTTAATCGAGTCACATTTACACAGACTCGAGTCGAACATGATGAGTGATCTGATAAAGCTCTCTGTACCTGAGAGGACTTCGCAGCGGCATCAGAATGCATGTCACCTGTCACACCTGAAAGTTTTTAAGTTCCTCTTCTAATCAAGTGCGCAAAATCAGCCACAGCGCCACCTTCTGGAGCAAACCACACGTGCACGAGTCTCTTCCCTCGTGATCCCAGGAGCCTCAACACTGGGATCGGTCAACTCCCATTGCATTTGTTTAGTTGTTTGGAAGGAATATATCTTTACATTGTGATTTATATGGCAAGCAGTTTTGACTTTTATTCAGACTAGGATATTAATTGATATCAGGAATTACATTTCCACTAGTAAAATTGTGAATTCTTTAACATCAACAATGACGTCATCACTCGCAAAAATACGAATGTTTGATATCTTGAATTCAATTTCAACTAGTAAAAACTATAATTCTTGATATCTGTTATTGTATTTTCACTAGTTAAATGTCACCATATAGGCTAAGCTGCCGTTCAAATTAAATTGTTGACAATTTCAGAAATGCAATTCTACTAGTAAAAACCATACGTTTCTATATCAATAAAAAGGCTACTTTGTTACTAGCAAAAATATAAATTCCTGATATCAAGAATTCAGTTGTCATTAGTTGAAATGTTAATTCTTGATATCTGTAAATGTATTTCAACATGTTACACTTGTTATTTATTCTGATGTCTGGAAATGTATTTCTGATATCAATAATCAGGGCCAGTTGTTCAAAGGAAAGCTGATCGGATTGGATCAAATCTTGAAAATGGGTCGTTCACAAGGGAAAGAAGGAATCTGAAATCAGATCACGGAATCCAATCCTAGTTTTAATCTGGATCAAACCTTCAGTTTGTGTTGTTCAGAACTTGTCAGTAGGATCTGGATAACTTTGATCCAAAAAACCAGGATTATCCTGATCCCAACAGGGGGTGGGATTTCAAGGTGGATTCCAGGAAGAAAATGTAGTCAAACTTTAAAATTGGTCAAAAATACAACATTTGTATCATGTAATATACACACACACTCATATTTTTATTTTGCTTTTGATTATCTTAACTGTTAAAGTAATACATTAGAAGTAGACATTAGGCTATATTAAGCCTTTCGGTAGCCTACTGTAAAGTAAAAAATAGATTTTGGCACCATTAAATAATCCCCAAACAGCTGTAAAAATCATGTTATATTTAATTCAAAGTGTTTTATCACTGTTTCTAAACTACATTGGCACAATCATAAGAGATGAACCAGTCAAAAGATCTTTGCAAGCGAACACAACGTTTTTTTGGTGAACGCTGTACGAAACTTTTCTGAGAGAACGCAAAAGCATTGAAGTATTTTTTTCTTCCCAATCTCATATTTTTTCCATGACCATGTCCCTTTGGGGCTTCCGTAGAGCACCAGTAATCCAGATTTGGCAATAGGAAAAAGTTTACATCCAGATCAGGGTGATCCAATCCAATTTAGCTTTGAAAAACCGGCACAAAAGTAAGACGGATCACCTGATCCTGGATAGCAAAACATGGGATTTCCAAATCCAGATCATTCTGATCCAGATTAAACTTTCTGAACAACTGGCCCTTCGAGATTCATTTCAGAAATCTAAAATGGCTTTCTTACTAGTAACAATCACATTCATGATATCAGAAATTAACATTATCACTAGTGAAACTAAAATTATTGATATCAAAAATGAAAAATGTTCTATTAGCAATTCAATTGTTGACATCAAGAACAGACATGTACACTAGTAAACACATAATTATTGATATAAAAATTTGTTTTTTACTAGTAAGAAGTGTATTTCTGATGTGTGAAAATGGAATTTCAACTAGTAAGAAATCAAATCTTGATGCCAACAACTGAATTTGAACGGGAGCCTAAGGTGACATTTCACTAGTGAAAATACAATTACCGATATCAAGAATATCAAGTCAATATTAGTTGACTTGTCAATAATTGTCAGTTGTAAAAGTCAATAACTGTATCCCTTAAAACTCATCTTTGATCACCAAAATGACATATTTAAACATTTTCTTTCTTTGAAAAAAATTCATATATCTTGACTGTAACTCGACACCGTCGCCTCATTTAGTATGCGCGGTTCTATGAATATGCAAATGAGCCTGGTTTGAGGCTGGAGCCATCCACTGGTTGACGATCACACGTTGATCTGATTGGTTACAAGGTAGTTTGTGACGTCAGAAACACCAGCGATTTCAAAGCGTGTTTTTGAGACTGTCTTTGGTTCACTGCAGTTTTAAGGAGGAAATACTCAGCAATGGTGTCGACTTATGAACTTACACATGCTTTGTCTTAAAGCAGATTAATAACACCACATAGACACATAAACTACATTAAAAATCAATAATACTTTTTCAGATTCAAATTAGATATTTTACGTGAGTTTATGAGAAAAACACACGACTAACGTGTTAAGACTAGTCTAGGCAGCAGTTCGATCAACACATCACGAGTCTCAGTGGGAAAAACAAACGGCAGGAAATGACATCACAACGGCTGAATGATTCACCAGTCTTTTATTACAGCAAAAATATCTCGAAGTGTAAATCGCCGCAGCTTTCGCCAGCGGGAACGGATGGAGCGACTCCTCCACTCTCGCCACAACAACATCACAAACGCGTCCGGTTCACCGAACAATTCATCGTCCGTCAGCTGCCATAAATACTCAAATACATTTGGTATGAACTGTACAGTAAGAGAAAAACGTTTCGCACCATTTACATATAAAAAGAAACGATTCTAAAACGAGAGAGAACAGAATGTGTATGAACAGTAGTAAGACTGAAGTGTGTTACGAGCACGCGATGGACTCCAGCTGCTGCTCGGCTTCGGCCGCCATCGCCGCCGCTTGCAGCTGTTCGGTTTCGCTTTGCAATCCGCCGCCGGGCAACTGTTTGCGTTCGCTATGCATGTTGTTCTCGTGTCTCTTCAGGTCGGACGCTTTCGCGAAGGCCTTTGTGCACGAGTTGCACACGAACGGCTTCTCCCCTCGGTGCCGTCGCTCGTGATCCTTCAGATGCGACTTGTGCTTGAACGCCTTTTCGCACATCTGGCACCCGAACGGCCGCTCGTTGCTGTGGACGCGCTCGTGTTTCTTCAGATCCGGCGCGCGGATGAACGACTTCCCGCAAGCGTCGCAGCGATACGGTTTGAAGCCCGTGTGGATCTTCAAGTGTTCTTTTAAGTGAGCTTGCGTGGTGAACGCTTTAGTGCAGATCTCGCATATGAACGGCCGGTCAGCCGAGTGAAGCTTCTCGTGTTTCCGCAGCCGATTCTCGTCCATGAAGGTTTTCCCGCACACGTGGCACGCTAACTGATCGCGGTGGCCGTAGAGAAGATACTCGAACTTCATGTCGGCGGTCGCCGTCGTCCATCCCGGCGGTTGCTCGTCTTTCACGTCGCCCATGCTATCGGCGAACGAGAGCGTCTGAGCCGCTAATTCTTTAGGTTCGGCGTCGATAGCTTCCACTTCTTGGTCGTAGCAGCTAACTTTGTGCACCTCTTCCTGCGCTAGCTCCTTCAGGATAGCCTCCTGCACTCGTAAGGCGTTATTAGGCGATTTGTCTAAGTCGTGATTGGCTTGCGCTTCCTCGACGATGTCGTCTGACGGCGTGTCGTCTTGGTCGCCGAGCACCTGAACGTCGCCGTCCGGATTCAGAGGAGGATCTTCCGTCGGAAGCCCCATTTTTACCATGTCGTACGGGAACTTCGCGTTCCTAGCATCGTTGTTTTTCTCGTCGGGCGACATGTCGCGTTTCTGCGAGCAGAGCTTATCCAGAAAGCGTATCCCGAGAATCTGTCCAGAGGACATCATCAGATTCACGTCCTTCTTCTTGACCGAGATCTTCGCGGTGTACATGTAGTTGAGCACCTCCTCGAAGATGTCCGCGCGGATGAAGTCGATCTCGATGACGGACGAACTGTCAACCTCGTGTTTCTTAAAGAGTTTTTTGAAGTAGTTGCTGCACGCCGCTAACACACAGCGATGCGCTCTGAACTTCACATCCTCCACCACGACCGCGATGTCGCAGTGCTCTCCTTCCAATCGCTGCTCGTTCAGTAGCTTCAGAAAGATGGTCCTGTGCTCATCGTCCACATACTTCACAGTTTCGGACATACTGGAGCGGGATCCTACGGGAAGAGAGCGGGAAATAAGCTTGATTGACACAGAGATCGAGTAGCTTACAAATACAGAGATGGAATCAAATTAAAACTTTGGGACAAAACATGGTACGTTAAAATAACGGCGTCAAAAATGTATCGATACTGAAATGGTCGCCGTTTCACTCGCCACCTCCTCTCATTCGCTCCGGTTAAATAGTGCTTGTATTGCGCATACCTTTAGTCATTTCCGCGGGTTTCGCACTCACCTCCAAAGCGCGTGAACACTGTAGTGGCGCTCTCGTAAAGCCGCCTCGTAAACGGCTCGAGAGAACTAAATTTACTTCTTTTCCATGGCTTATCACGCGTAAATGATCAAATACATAGAAAATTAGGCCAAAATGTCCGCCGTATTCAGGTAAATAGAGTCAGTTTTGGTTAAAAGTTAATAGTAATAACTTAATAGTTGAGAGAAAACTCATACATAACAGTATATTGGGTCAGTGCATAAGCTCTTAAAGTGACAGCAGCCTATAATAAACCTGCTGTTAATCAAAGAACAAGAGAGAAAATCACTGGCTGCTCATGGCTGAATAACTTTTGTAACTTCAATTTTAAGCATTAATCTGTACAATGAAAACTGTCCTGTGTTATTTTACATGATTACTTTAATTTCTGTAGTATTTCTTACCTGAATACTGATAGACCCACTAAAAAAGCATAATTTATCTCTTTATTCTATTGTATTTATTTGTGCTATCATTTGCAATTTGTTTATTTGTTCTTATTTTATTACAGTTTACTTTTTGTAAATGTAGTTCAACGATGGCAGTTTTCCCCGTGGTATCGAATATCGATATTTTTCAAGGTATCGTTTCGAAGTTGGACATTCCAGCATTGTGACAACTACATTAAAGTCAGCATGAAGCGGAACGGCGAGTCAAATGTAGGGCGGGACTTGGGTTGTGGTTTGCTATTGGTCAATCTCATGTGAGTGACAGGTTGTCCTGCCCTCGTGCCAGTAAATAAGTTACTTTTGATTAAAAATTACTAGGCACATTTACTTAAATTATGAGCATGGATAAATGATTTATTAATAAACTGCAATATTCCATAAAAATATATAGTGTAATATAGGCTATAGCAAACTGACCAACTAGCCTAACTGGCATTTGGCCTTTTTGATATAGCCTACAATTTTAGTTTCAAGGAACTAATATGTCCAACAATCATGTTACTACTTTGGCTAATTACTTAAAATATATACACTTTATGCTATATATTATACAAAATATTTTTCGTATTTACACATATAGCCTAGGTTATGTAAGTTCTCTATGAAAAATCATTTTGAGCATTTAACTCAGGGTTTCTGCTGGGTTTGGTCAGTCAAATTTAAGACTTTTTAAGACCTTTTTATGACCATTATGATTGAAATTTATGACCTACACGAATTACGAAAAATTCATTAAAATTCCTTTCAAAAGTTTTTTTTTTTATTATTGACTTTCATTGAAAGTAACAAGATGTATTATTTAAATGCCTAAAGACAGCTCCAATGCCTTCTTACCCAGTGTGCAATATGCTTGATACTGATTATTTGCAACGGGCTTGAGCCAACTACTAAACACACCATCTTTGAGCCATGGCTCGTTAAATGTACACTTTCCCATTGTGATAGACCGGGAGATTTCAGTTAGGGCTGGGCAATATGGCCAAAGGCAATTATCACGATAATTGTTTTATATTAGTCAATATCGATAATTATCACGATAAATGTCAAATCTTTATTTCTTTCAAGTTTAAAGGCAGACTGTTGCTTCTAAGTGAAAGTTGTAGAAACCAGAGCGTTAATTGTGGTTTTAAACTAACTTTACTCTTTATTGCCAGAAAATATAATGACAAACACTTGCTAAAACAGGTGAACATTTCACAAATCTGAGGTCTAGGACATTCAAACATTTGTCATTTGTCCTTAACAAAATAAATCTCTTTATTGGGAAAATAATTACTAGGTCAAGTCTTGAAACAGGTTTGTGTTGCCTAACTTTGATGGCACGTATCTTCAGGAAATGTATGAAAAACAGTAGCCTAAATACATTATTAAATACTGTAAATATTCCATTAGTCCTTTAATACATTATCAGCACTAATAATATAATAAAATTCAATATGTATATCCCACATGGTGCAGTTAATATTACTAGGCTAATGTTACAGTAAATCCATGATAAATGATGGGAGATTGTAGACGGAAAAGCCTTCTGACTATATCGTTGTGCAGTGTTTCTCCTGTTTGTCAGCGCTGCTTCATCTGCCTTTAAACTGGTTTAAATCACTGAGACAGTGTGTTCTTCGCTGAATTCAGGCACTTCTCACTGGATCTTGTGACCGAGACCGATCGGAGTAAACGCGTCAGTTCTACCAGAGCCCGTCTACGGAGAGCCTGTCCACTCCCTATTAAGCCCTATTGTACCGAATTTTGGTTGTAGTACCACCAGAGTTCCACTGGGGGCGCTCGCCATGAGTGCAAAATGAATGGGAGTCAATGGGGCTAGACGGCTAAATTAGTCTCTTTCACCCGATTGCCGTTGAGAAATCTCAGATGTGATTGTAGATTTTGCAAGTTCAACATGGGTTTTAGGTCGAAAGTTGAATGAACGAGTACTTATGTCGTTTTGATTTCTTACAGGTTGAGTTGTTTTTGCCCATAACACGCTAGCATTCTGCTAATGACGTCAGCATTCTGACGTCATTGACATTTTGAAAGACTTTTTTAAAGCAAATAAGTGACTCTAAAAAATCTAACACCCAGCAATGTGTAATTTCTTTGCATCTCCTTTCGAATACAACATTCAAATTACTAGACAAAAAATTATATCCTGAGAAAAGTGGATTTTGAGGGGTATACCGCCATTGACCTCCATTCATTCTGCACTCGTCCTGTGAGCGCCCTCATATGGAATCAGAGTGGAACTGCAACCAGTTCAGAAGCCGGAAGTGTAGTGAGAGTGAAACTTCTCGCCATATTAGACATTCTCTGGTTCTACTGAGCTCGCGCTGCGCTGCCGTTTGGACTTGGAGCCGAGCGGGTAAATGGTCCGTGTGGCGCGCGGTTCAAATGAGCGTTTCGCTTTTGCCGCATTTAACATTATGCCGCCAGCGCATTTTCAGGGGGAAAAGGCAATGGTAAAACCAACGAATGAACGAGCATATCAATTTAAGACGTGGCTAAATGAAATTTATGACCTTGTATGGAAAATCCGGACGTTTTTATGACTTTTTATGGCCTAAAATTCTTATTATTAAATTTAAGACGTTTTATGACTTTTTATGACTCCGCGGAAACCCTGTAACTAGTGTCTGATAAAAACAAACGAATGAAGTCACGGCTCATTTTAATAAATAATCATTAACATCACATTTGAAAACAGAACATAATGCATTTAAACACATTTCACGTGGTTTGTTAAATATCATTGATACCTTAATGGACACATGATGCTTGTGGTTTGTTCTGAATGGACTGCCACGGGCCACAAACGCCGAAACTACTTCATATAAACACAAAAGGTGTGTTTTAATCAAATAAAAAAGGTGTTTTCTCTCTAAATATCTTCCTCGGTCAATAAACTGAAGTTTAATCGGTGTTTTTTGTCATTTCTGCGCTAGTCTGTTTTGCTTCTCTGGAAGCTAATCTTAGCATTAGCACATAAATAATCGTCAGCCGACATAAAACGAACAAAAACGACTAACTATTCTCCGTCTTTCCCACTACACGAGCCCGGAGAAGCCCAGAGCACCGATCAGCACTGGAGAGCAGCGGGATGTGCTCGATAAACGGGAGCTCGACGGATCGCGGCGCGCTGAGGTGAATTTAGTGGCGCGAGCTGCGCGGGCCATGACGAACACTCCCGCGCCGGGCGCGCGCCGCCATCCCGCGCAAAACATTATGCAATAATTCAGCAGCTGCTTCAGTCTGCTCCAAAAATAAATTTCTTACCTTTATTGTGCTATTTTGATCCACTGTGAAAGTGTGTGTTGAATGTCAGAAAGCCAGTGCAGAATTTAATACTTTGTTGTTGTGTGCGAGGCCGAGGACGAGCACAGGCGGAAGGACGCGCTGCGCCAGCACGGAACTGCGGAGAGCGAGTGACCGAGGCTCGTGCGTAGACACGGGCACAGTTACGCAAACTGCGCAGCCCAAACACTCTCACACACACACAGGGATGCGCAGGCACGCTTACGCAAATGACGCAGCGCAGATCTCTGGAGCGCGAACCATACTGTGACGCGCGGGAGGAGCGAGTGCACGTCCAGATTCATTTACCTCAGAGAGTGAAATTAGTTTAATACGTTTACACGTATTGTGAAAAGTTATGAAAAAACGTTCTTTCAGTTACATTTGTTCGAAGTTATCTAATAATGTTCTAAAATTTTTATAAATCGTTTATGGAATGTTTTTTTTTCCCACAGAAACATTTTATTTGGACGTTCATCTTATGTTTTTAAATGTTACTACTTGTTTCAGAACGTTAGGAGAACATTCAAATGTAACGTTTCCACAATGTTTATTGCTTGCTTTTTAAAATGTTTAAAACATGTAACGTTAAGAGAAAGTATAACATTTTATAGCTTAAAGGGGGGGGGGTATAATGCCTTTTTCACAAGATGTGAAATAAGTCTCTGATGTCCCCAGAGTGTGTGTGTGAAGTTTTAGCTCAAAATACCCAACAGATATTTTTATATCATGTTAAAGTTGTCACTTTTGGGTGAGCAAAAACGCACCATTTTTGTGTCTGTCCATAAATGAGCTGCTGCTCCCGGCACAGGGGGCGGAGCTTCAAGAGCTCATGTGTTATCAGCTCCTATTACCTCACACAGACATGCACTGAAAATTTAGAAAACTTTTAGCCTTTTATGTTCAAACCGAAGTCAGAATGATGGAGAGACTCAAGAAGAAGTGACATGTAGACAACATTTCTGAATGGTTAGTTGGTGAATTTATGTAGATGATGTGTAGTTATCTTCTTGTCATTGATTAGCATATTCTGTCATGATAATCTATAAATCGCGTTCCCGGGGGCGGGGTTTATGTAAATTTTAGGGTTAGTGATGTCACTAACCCGGGAGGAATGTCGTGTAGTCCCTACCAATTTCTGTAAAAGAAACTATCTCCCTTTGCTTTGAACTTTGAGCGCTGTAACTTTGCAGATGTTGTTTATGCCCAAACAGCAACATTACACACTAACTACAGTTAGAAAAGTCAAATCATAATCAACCACCCCTTTAATGGGAACATTAGCAAAACGTCCTTAGAACATAATTGTTAGCTGGGTAGTAGGCAAAAAATATATAAATATATATTATTATATTATAGACTATAATAAGATAAAATTTATTAATTAAATTGTGTGGACTATTTACTCGTAAGTACATAAAGTACATGATGATAAAATACCATGATGTTTTGATACCGTGGTACTGAATGATTGCACATTTTCATGGCACTCCTAAAGATTTCAATGGTGTTACCGTGTCCAAAAACATGATATTACCGTGATACACGATGACCACCACCAAACGGATCATTAATTCATAATGAGAATGACAGGGTTTGTACAGATACTGTAAAATGAAATCTCACTTATCAAAACAATATCTTTTCTATCTTTCAAATTCTAAAAAAGGTAAACAGATAAATAAAAATATACTAATAAAACAAAATAGTAACAATAAAGTGCAGCACATACAAAGTATATACAATAACATATAGGCAACTTTAACCATTGAAAGGATACTATGATAAAGATATTGATTTCTTTATTCAAACTGCGTTTTTTCATGAATATATGATGGATATATTGAAGAATGAAAGCTGTCATATACTTGGATATTTATCTGAGCAATATCAGGCTCATAGACAGCGAAATGTCTTTATATCCATATTAGAGCGTTCATTTTGCATAAAAATATTGTTTCATCGAAAAAATAAAACACTAATTTTAAGTACTTTTCTTCATAAATATGTCTGTTCAAGGGTTTTCCATTTCAGAAAGTCAAGCACTTTAAGCATCTTGTACGAACCCAGAAATGAATTTAAAATAACTCAAATTCTTGGAGAAAATCCTGTCCTTTGCAAATGTTTACATATCAAATAATTTGTACTGAAGTGGTTCAGTGAAAGTGATGCTTGCATAATCTTGTTTAACCCAATTAATTTGTTCTGTATTATAGAAAATGCCATATTAATGAATGCATATTCTCACGCAAACGGATGAATGGAAACAGCAGAGTTATCAGAAATGGAATTGAGCTTTTATTTGAGCTTGAGTGGGAAACAGTCAGCAGGGCGGCGACACTGCACATCACACACTGAATCGAGAAACAAACTAGGACAGAACACACACATTTGGGCTTCCGTTCTGTACAGTTTAAGGCTCAGATGTGGCGAGGAGAACTCTGGGATTGATATTTCAGACAGTTTAGTTCCTCTAGACTCAACAGTTTTCAAGAAGAAACAAAAAAACAGGCGTATAATTCAAGTAAAACAACATAACACGTCTCTAAGATACATGGCGTAGTGAGAAAATGTGGCATATTCATATTCTCATACTGTCATCTGTGTGTCATATTCAGAGATGAGACGATGAGGGGCGGCGGGTGAGGATGGCACATCTTTGCCTGGTTAAATATTGTGCAAAGTTTGTCCTTTTTTTAAAGTGATAGAGCAGTATAATAAATAAATGTAGATATCCGTTATATTTCACATATTCTTCAGTCCCGTGGTTTGACTACACACTGCGCTCGTATAGGAGTTCCTAAAATGTCTATATACTTTTGTCTTCTCACAAAAAAAGCAGAATTGTTCCCTTGTCATGCAGTAACAGATCCAGTGCGGCAGACGGCGCCTGTAAGCGTGTGTGTGTGTGTGTGTGTGAGAGAGAGTGTGTGTGTGTGAGAGAGAGTGTGTGTGTGTGTGTGTGTGTGTGTGTGTGAGAGAGAGAGTGTGTGTGTGTGTGTGTGTGTGTGTGTGTGTGTGAGAGAGAGAGAGAGTGTGTGTGTGTGAGAGAGAGTGTGTGTGTGTGTGTGTGTGTGTGTGAGAGAGAGAGTGTGTGTGTGTGTGTGTGTGTGTGTGTGTGTGTGTGTGTGTGTGAGAGAGAGTGTGTGTGTGTGTGTGAGAGAGAGAGAGAGTGAGTGAGTGTGATTATGTGAGTGTGGGTGAGTTTGTGTGCGATTATGTGATTGTGTGTGTGTGAGTGATTATGTGAGTGTGTGTAAGTGTGTGTATGTGTGGGTGTGCATATGTGAGTGTGAATGAGTGTGTCTGTGAGTGTGTGAGTGAGCGAGAGAGAGAGAGTGTGTGTGTGTGTGTGTGTGTGTGTGTGTGTGTGTGTGTGTGTGTGTGTGTGTGTGTGATTTGAGTGTGTGTGTGTGTGTGTGTGTGTGTGTGTGTGATTATGAGTGTAAGAGTGTGTGAGAATATGTGAGTGTGTGTGAGAGTCAGTGTGTGTGCGTGTGTGAGAGTGTGTGAGATTATGTGAGTGTGTGTGTGTGTGTGTGTGAGTGTGTGTGAGAGAGTGTGTGAGATTATGTGAGTGTGTGTGTGTGTGTGTGTGTGTGTGTGTGAGTGAGTGTGTGAGAGTGTGAGATTATGTGAGTGTGTGAGTGTGTGTGAGTCAGTGTGTGTGCGTGTGTGAGAGTGTGTGAAATTATGTGAGTGTGTGTGTGTGTGAGAGAGTGTGTGAGATTATGTGAGTGTGTGTGTGTGTGTGTGTGTGAGTGAGTGTGTGAGAGTGTGTGAGATTATGTGAGTGTGTGTGAGAGTCAGTGTGTGTGAGAGTGTGTGAGATTATGTGAGTGTGTGAGTGTGTGTGAGAGTGTGTGAGATCATGTGAGTGTGTGTGTGTGTGTGTGAGTGTGTGTGAGAGAGTGTGTGAGATTATGTGAGTGTGTGAGTGTGTGTGAGAGTCAGTGTGAGAGAGTGTTTGAGATTACGTGAGTGTGTGAGTGTGTGTGAGAGTCAGTGTGTGAGAGTGTGTGAGATTATGTGAGTGTGTGAGTGTGTGTGAGAGTCAGTGTGAGAGAGTGTTTGAGATTACGTGAGTGTGTGAGTGTGTGTGAGAGTCAGTGTGTGAGAGTGTGTGAGATCATGTGAGTGTGTGTGTGTGAGTGTGTGTGAGAGAGTGTGTGAGATTATGTGAGTGTGTGAGTGTGTGTGAGAGTCAGTGTGTGTGCGTGTGTGAGAGTGTGTGAGATTATGTGAGTGTGTGTGTGTGAGTGTGTGTGAGAGAGTGTGTGAGATTATGTGAGTGTGTGTGAGAGAGTGTGTGAGATTATGTGAGTGTGTGTGTGAGTGTGTGTGAGAGAGTGTGTGAGATTATGTGTGTGTGTGAGTGTGTGTGAGAGTGTGTGAGATTATGTGAGTGTGTGAGTGTGTGTGAGAGTCAGTGTGTGTGTGTTTCTCCAGACGTGTTCAGATGGAGTGTGTTGCGATTCATTGGTCTATGTTGATTCTCTGAAGCGTCCCTCTTTCTCCACAGCGTGAACACGTGAGCTTCTTCCAGAGAGCACGAAGACGACGTTAATCCTGAAAATATAAACGGGAACATCGTTCAGTAAAGAGCAGGAATGACGGACCAGAGAGAAGCGTCAGAAGAGCGAAGCGTGTTAGTGCCCGTCTCAAGTGATGATGTCATGCATTTAAATACCACCCAACAACGACAGCTAAACATCAGCATAATACAGAGATCTGACATCATATCATATACTGAACAGATTTACATTTTCTTCAAGAAAATGTGAACGGCCTTTCCCATGCAAAACCCAAAGCCACAATGACAGGGTGTTCTGGGCGGTTGCTATGTGGTTGCTAGGGTGTTTCTTGTGATCTTCTGACTCAGGTTCCTCCTTCAGTGTGGGATTTTCCCCTTTTCCTGATCATTCACATTCTCCTCAACAACACGCATGATTTGAGGAATTAATCTCAGTGAGCATCATCATCATCATCATCATCATCATCATGTGATCGGTCACACTGCAGTCCCAGCAGAAAGCTGGTATAGTTAGTACACACTAGTCCTCTGAGTTTCGCAGATGAATGATGAAGTAAACAGCCAAAGCGGCACCAGCGTTAGTACAGCAGCCAATAGCAGCGCTCCAAACCTCAGCAGCCAATCAGCTCGCAGCCAGCCAAGCCAAATCAAGCTCTGATTGGCTCTGGTCTTACCTGTCACTCCTCGCCCTCCTCCGGCGTGATCTCCGTCTCTTTATGGACCACGACTTTGGTCACTGACATGTCGGGATGTTGTTCTTTAGCCTCTTTAATAGCCTGAGCCAGAGCCTGACCCACAGTGACACCCACATCAGAACCAGCTACTGCTAACCAGGCTTTCATATGTGTGTGTGGAATCATGTTTCATATGTGTGTGTGTGGAATCATGTTTCATATGTGTGTGTGTGGAATCATGTTTCATATGTGTGTGTGGAATCATGTTTCATATGTGTGTGTGTGTGTGTGGAATCATGTTTCATATGTGTGTGTGTGGAATCATGTTTCATATGTGTGTGTGTGTGTGTGTGTGGAATCATGTTTCATATGTGTGTGTGTGGAATCATGTTTCATATGTGTGTGTGTGGAATCATGTTTCATATGTGTGTGTGTGGAATCATGTTTCATATGTGTGTGTGTGGAATCATGTTTCATATGTGTGTGTGGAATCATGTTTCATATGTGTGTGTGGAATCATGTTTCATATGTGTGTGTGTGGAATCATGTTTCATATGTGTGTGTGTGGAATCATGTTTCATATATATGTGTGTGTGGAATCATGTTTCATACAGTATGTGTGTGTGTGGAATCATGTTTCATATGTGTGTGTGGAATCATGTTTCATACAGTATGTGTGTGTGTGGAATCATGTTTCATATGTGTGTGTGGAATCATGTTTCATATGTGTGTGTGTGGAATCATGTTTCATATGTGTGTGTGTGGAATCATGTTTCATATATGTGTGTGTGGAATCATGTTTCATACAGTATGTGTGTGTGTGGAATCATGTTTCATATGTGTGTGTGGAATCATGTTTCATACAGTATGTGTGTGTGTGGAATCATGTTTCATATGTGTGTGTGGAATCATGTTTCATATGTGTGTGTGGAATCATGTTTCATATATGTGTGTGTGGAATCATGTTTCATGTGTGTGTGTGGAATCATGTTTCATGTGTGTGTGGAATCATGTTTCATATGTGTGTGTGTGGAATCATGTTTCATATGTGTGTGTGTGTGTGTGTGTGTGTGTGTGTGTGTGTGTGTGTGTGTGTGTGGAATCATGTTTCATATGTGTGTGGAATCATGTTTCATATGTGTGTGTGTGGAATCATGTTTCATATGTGTGTGGAATCATGTTTCATATGTGTGTGGAATCATGTTTCATATGTGTGTGGAATCATGTTTCATGTGTGTGTGTGTGTGTGGAATCATGTATCATATGTGTGTGTGTGGAATCATGTTTCATATGTGTGTGTGGAATCATGTTTCATATGTGTGTGTGTGGAATCATGTTTCATATGTGTGTGTGTGGAATCATGTTTCATATGTGTGTGTGGAATCATGTTTCATATGTGTGTGTGTGTGTGTGTGTGGAATCATGTTTCATATGTGTGTGTGTGGAATCATGTTTCATATGTGTGTGTGTGTGTGTGTGTGGAATCATGTTTCATATGTGTGTGTGTGGAATCATGTTTCATATGTGTGTGTGTGGAATCATGTTTCATATGTGTGTGTGTGTGGAATCATGTTTCATATGTGTGTGTGGAATCATGTTTCATATGTGTGTGTGGAATCATGTTTCATATGTGTGTGTGTGGAATCATGTTTCATATATGTGTGTGTGGAATCATGTTTCATACAGTATGTGTGTGTGTGGAATC
>JAJAQA010000024.1:852500-870000 GCA_021464565.1 Rutilus rutilus | reverse complement strand
GAGGTGTTCTGGGAGAGAACAGACTGAACACAAGCTTCACTAAAGCAGCGTCTAGAGATCTCAGAGCTCTCGTGAACACTGAAGCTCTCTCATAAAAGCTCGCTGGCGGTCTGAGAATCATCACAGACACACAGTCACTGGATGTCGGGGGGATTTCAGGATTGGGGTGAATCTGTCGGGGTCGTGGGGGTCATAGGTCACCTCTAAACTGGGCGTCAGTTCTACCTCCCCACCCCTCGGGCTCATGTTGGGGGACCGATCTTCATCATCATCATCATCATCATCATCATCGGTGGACAGAGAGAAGCTCTCGCCTCCAGACTCGCTGTCACTGGGGGAAACGTGTGTGTGAGACGTGTGTGTGAGCGGCCCGTCGAGGTTAGCCGAGTTTACACTGCTGGAGTCACTGGTGTCATCATCATCATCATCATCAGACTCGTCCAGGACTCGCTCAGAGCTCAACGCCTGAACACACACATCAGGCTCCGAGCGCTGAACACACACATCAGGCTCCGAGGGCTGAACACACACATCAGGCTCCGAGCGCTGAACACACACATCAGGCTCCGACGGCTGAACACACACATCAGGCTCCCAGGGCACCCCTGGAGGTTCGGGTACCTGAGGCTCGGCCGACGGCTGGTCCTCGTCGTCTTGTCCCCGATGCCGCTCCGGACTCTCCGACGGCTGGAAGAGATGCAGTGACACATGAGAAACACACAGAAAATATAACATCTGTGATTGGACAAAAAAGTATCATCTACAGAACTATTGATCGAGCTCATGTTTCAATAACATGTCAATCAATTGTGATTCTTTAGCTCAAATCAAACTCTTTACCGATAACGTGATCGGCTCGTTTAACAGAAATGCAGGACTAACTAATAAAACGACAAAAGCACAACACAAAATTACTAAAACTGAAAATAAAATAAAAACCTTTAAATAAATATTATTATTATTATTATAAATAATTAGTTTATAACATTAATAAATAAATACTATAATATATTATTATTTATTCATATTTTATATATATATATATAATTATTATTTATTAATATAAATTATTGTGTTATTTTATAGTTTGTTAAATAATAAGACAATTAATACTAATACATTTTATAATATACTACTGTATTTATTAATATTAATTATCTTATCATTAATAATAATTAATATAATTAATTAATATGATCATATTATTTATTTGTTAATATACATTATTTAATTTTTCTAATTTGTTAAATAATAAGATCATTAGTGCTAATAAATTCTATAATATGTTATAGTATTTATTAATACTAATTATTGTATTATTTATAATTATTAATATAATTAATTAACATTACAGTATTACTTATAATACTTAATTATTATTTATTCATATTTTTTTGTGTGCTTTTTTCATTTTATTATTATAATTTAGCTTATTTTATTTATTAGCTTTTTATTTCAGTTTGAATTTCCTAAACTATGTTGCCTTGGCAATAATCTGAAATAAGTTTAAGCTGAAGCACTAAAATAATTAACTGGAAATAAATAAATAATACAAATATAACTTAAATAAAAATAAATATTTTATTTAGCTTTTTATTTCAGGTTTAGTAACAGTAATTTTACTACTTTAACCCTAATATTTATATTTGATTTTACTTCAGATTTATTTAAATGACCGAAGACGCTTTTAGTAGTTTTAGTTAACAATCACAACTCTGCTCGCATGCAACAGGTCAGTTCAATTTATATTTGTAAAGTGCTTTCCATAATAAATATTGATCTAAACCTCGAGAATCTGCTTTTCGCTGCGATTCAATCTAACAAACGCAGGAATCGTGTCTTTAACCAATGACCCGAAGAGAGATGAGAGAGAGATGGGCTGAAATGACGGAGACCGACGGATAAATGGCCTTAATCTGTGCATTTATCACGTGCAGTTAAACACACCAACACAGGCTCAGAGCGGCTGATCTCAGTGTGTGTTAATGTGAAGTCTAGACCTTGTGTAAAGCGAGCGCAGACGAAGGCGGAGTCCAGCTGCGAGTCGACTGCAAGAGCGCCGTGAGCTCAGGAGACATCTCATCAAAACTGGGCTTCGGCTGAACACAGAGAGACACACAGCGTTAAAGCACACACACACACACACACATGCATGATGAGTTCAGATCGCACACGCACAAGAGCATTCTGGGTATTTGAGGAGAGTGAAGGGTCTGTCGTTTAGGGTTTTTTCATAAGGCTGCACTGCATATGCATTGTGCAAAGAATAAGATAATTAGGAATAAAAATGCATGCAGATTCTGAGCCAAGCATGCAAACGGTGGTCGAGCAGATTCATTTGGTCAGGGCAGATGTTATGGTTATGATAAGTAGTAATGTTATTTATAATGTTTTGCCAGTAGGTGGTGCTGCTAACACACTGATGCTGAGGGACAATCACACCTACAGAGGTTTGTGTCAATTCCCTAAAGTTCTGCAGGAATAAAACCTCGTAGTGTTTCATTAGTCTTGGTCTGAAAATCGGAGCTGATTTTCAATCTTAGATTGTAGACTTTAAGAAAGAGTAAAATCAACACTAAAAAAAAAAAAAATGAAAATGGAGAAGAGATAAAAGTATTTTGCAAACATCCGGTAATAACTTTAACACTATAAACGTAGATTTTTTTTTTTTTTTTTAATACAGCAAAGAACAAATATTTGTTGGTGGGTCAGAAAAAAAGTTTGTTTTCCCTTTGAATTAAGTAGATTCTTTTTTTCTTGCTTTACACTCACTCCATTTTCCATTCATTTCGCTTCTCAAGGAAGAGTAAATGTTTAGATATTTGTACTGGAAAAGACAAAAAAGAACTTTTGCAGTGAAGTTATTCCAGTGTTATGATGATATTTGGCCAGCAGGTGGCGTCATCACCAAAGACACTGCAGCAAAACGTCAGCGTTTTTACAGACTTGGCCCCTAATGAATAATCAAACAACTAACTAAATTAAATGTTTGCATTGGTAAACAGCATTTCTGATGATGAGGATTATAAAACAATCTTTAACACACTGACCAAAGTTAGTAGAAGATGCATAAGTTCCACAGTTATTAAGATGAATGAAAACACACATTCGTGTACAATGAAGACCTTCAGCAGCCGTTTCACTCATGATCGATGAAGATCACACAGATAACAGAAACATGTTCTGAACATTCAGCTTTTTAAATGTTTTAAAAGCAGGTTATGTGAACGTTAAGGAAACATTCAATTGTAACATTCTTCAAACATTATGGAATGTTACTTTTGAATGAACATTCTAAAACAATCAGTTACATTCAAAAACTTCCAACTGAAATGTTTCAGCAAAACGTTCCATGATTAATGCATGTTTTTGTTCTAACGTTTGGAGAACATTCTTAAAGACCGGGGGCCAGTTGCATAAACTTAGCAACTATGTTAAAGGGATACTCCACTTTTTTCGGAAATATGCTCCCCCAGAGTTAAACAGTTGAGTTTTACCGTTTTAGAATCCATTCAGCCGAACTCCGGGTCTGACGGTACCACTTTTAGCATAGCTTAGCACAGATCATTGATTCTGATGAGTCCAGTAGCATTTCTTTCAAAATGACCAAAGAGTTTCAATATTTTTCCTATTTAAAACTTGACTCTTCTGTAGTTAAACCGTGTACTAAGATCGACGGAAAATGAAAAGTTGCGATTTTCTAAGCCTATATGACTAGGAACTACTCTCATTCCAGCGTAATAATCAAGGAACTGTGCGGCTGTACCATGGGTGCAGCAGGCGTAATGATATGACGCAGCGCCTGAAAATAGGTCTAATAGGTTAGACAAACTTAGTCCCGGTCACGTTGGAAGAAGTTACCGAGCTGGGGACTATTTTCAGTAGTAGTTCCTAGCCATATAGGCTTAGAAAATCGCAACTTTTCATTTTCCGTCGATCTTAGTACACGGTTTAACTACAGAAGAGTCAAGTTTTAAATAGGAAAAATATTGAAACTCTTTGGTCATTTTGAAAGAAATGCTACTGGACTCATCAGAATCAATGATCTGTGCTAAGCTATGCTAAAAGTGGTACCGTCAGACCCGGAGTTCGGCTGAATGGATTCTAAAACGGTAAAACTCAACTGTTTAACTCTGGGGGAGATGTAAAATGAGCTTATTTCCGAAAAAAGTGGAGTATCCCTTTAAGACTGTGTCTTAAGAACTAGTTTGACCAACTTGCAGTTAACCAATGGGTAATCAATCTAACTTTTCCAATTCAAATTAGACCGATCTACCATCTTATGTAACTGACCTTTTAAAAAGTTATGACCAGTCTTGAAGAAAAAATGTAGGTGACTAACTTTTAAGACTAGTCTAAGCAGTTGATGCAACCGAACACAGATACCGTTTGTTCATAACTTTGCCAGAACGTTCTCTGTTAGCTGTGACTCTCTTATGAATAAAACCCACATTTCCAGCAACAGCCAGAGTGCAAAACAAAGATGCAGCCGTTCCTTCAGTCGTGACTAAAAGCAAAGCAACGGCAATCCCGAAAATAAAGGGAGAAATAAAAGTGGATGAAGGAAACAAGGTTCCTGCTCTAAGAAAAGAAGGAATAAAGAATGCGACAGCAAATTCCAGCCGGAGGGATTTGTGTCAAACGGCAGCCCAAAACAACAACACAAATCAAGAGTGTTTGAGAAGCTCTGGCTTCTGAGATAGTCTGTGTCAGAGATGTTCACAAGTCTTTCATCTGGAGTCCGAGTCAAGTCTGGAGTCTTTATCACTGGAGTCCGAGTCAAATCTGGAGTCTTTATCACTGGAGTCCGAGTCAAGTCTGGAGTCTTTATCACTGGAGTCTTTATGGAGTACTGGACTCACTGGAGTCCAGTCTTTATCACTTAAGTCTGAAGTCTGGAGTCTTTTGTCACGAGTCAGAGTCAAGTCTTAAGTCTTTATCACTGGAGTCCAAGTCAAGTCTGGAGTCTTTATCACTGGAGTCCGAGTCAAGTCTGGAGTCTTTATCACTGGAGTCCGAGTCAAGTCTGGAGTCTTTATCACTGGAGTCCGAGTCAAGTCTGGGGTCTTTATCACTGGAGTCCGAGTCAAATCTGGAGTCTTTATCACTGGAGTCCGAGTCAAGTCTGGAGTCTTTATCACTGGAGTCTTTATGGAGTACTGGACTCACTGGAGTCCAGTCTTTATCACTTAAGTCTGAAGTCTGGAGTCTTTTGTCACGAGTCAGAGTCAAGTCTTAAGTCTTTATCACTGGAGTCCAAGTCAAGTCTGGAGTCTTTATTACTGGAGTCCGAGCCAAGTCTGGAGTCTTTATCACTGGAGTCCGAGTCAAGTCTGAAGTCTTTATCACTGGAGTCCGAGTCAAGTCTGAAGTCTGGAGTCTTTTGTCACGAGTCCGAGTCAAGTCTGGAGTCTTTATCACTGGAGTCTTTATGGAGTACTGGGCTCACTGGACTCACTGGAGTCCAGTCTTTATCACTGGAGTCTGAGTCAAGTCTCAAGTCTTTATCACTGAGTCAAGACACTGAGTCAAGTGTGGAGTCTTTTGTCACGAGTCCGAGTCAAGTCTGAAGTCTGGAGTCTTTTGTCACAAGTTCAAGTCAAGTCTGGAGTCTTTATCACTGGAGTCCGAGTCAAGTCTGAAGTCTGGAGTCTTTTGTCACAAGTCTGAGTCAAGTCTGAAGTCTGGAGTCTTTTGTCACGAGTCTGAGTCAAGTCTGGAGTCTTTTGTCACGAGTCCGAGTCAAGTCTGGAGTCTTTATCACTGGAGTCTTTATGGAGTACTGGACTCACTGGAGTCCAGTCTTTATCACTTAAGTCTGAAGTCTGGAGTCTTTTGTCACGAGTCCGAGTCAAGTCTCAAGTCTTTATCACTGGAGTCCGAGTCAAGTCTCAAGTCTTTATCACTGGAGTCCGAGTCAAGTCTGGAGTCTTTATCACTGGAGTCCGAGTCAAGTCTGAAGTCTGGAGTCTTTTGTCACAAGTCCGAGTCAAGTCTGAAGTCTTTATCACTGGAGTCTGAGTCAAGTCTCAAGTCTTTATCACTGGAGTCTGAGTCAAGTGTGGAGTCTTTTGTCACAACTCCGAGTCAAATCTGAAGTCATTTCAGGTCGAGTCCTAGTCAAGTCTGAAGTCATTTCAGGTCGAGTCCAAATCAAGTCTGAAGTCATTTCAGGTCGAGTCCGAGTCAAGTCTGAAGTAATTTCAGGTCGAGTCCTAGTCAAGTCTGAAGTCTGGAGTCATTTCGGGTCGAGTCCTAGTCAAGTCTGGAGTCTTTATCACTGGAGTCCGATTCAAGTCTGCAGTCTGGAGTCTTTATCACTGGAGTCCGAGTCAAGTCTCAAGTCTTTATCACTGGAGTCTGAGTCAAGTCTCAAGTCTTTATCACTGGAGTCTGAGTCAAGTCTCAAGTCTTTATCACTGGAGTCCGAGTCAAGTCTGAAGTCTGGAGTCTTTTGTCACAAGTCTGAGTCAAGTCTGAAGTCTGGAGTCTTTTGTCACGAGTCTGAGTCAAGTCTGGAGTCTTTTGTCACGAGTCCGAGTCAAGTCTGGAGTCTTTATCACTGGAGTCTTTATGGAGTACTGGACTCACTGGAGTCCAGTCTTTATCACTTAAGTCTGAAGTCTGGAGTCTTTTGTCACGAGTCCGAGTCAAGTCTCAAGTCTTTATCACTGGAGTCCGAGTCAAGTCTCAAGTCTTTATCACTGGAGTCTGAGTCAAGTCTCAAGTCTTTATCACTGGAGTCTGAGTCAAGTCTCAAGTCTTTATCACTGGAGTCTGAGTCAAGTGTGGAGTCTTATGTCACGAGTCCGAGTCAAATCTGAAGTCATTTCGGGTCGAGTCCGAGTCAAGTCTGGAGTCATTTCAGATCGAGTCTGAGTCAAATCTGAAGTCATTTCGGGTCGAGTCCTAGTCAAGTCTGAAGTAATTTCAGGTCGAGTCCGAGTCAAGTCTGAAGTCAATTCGGGTCGGGTCCGAGTCAAGTCTGAAGTCTGGAGTCATTTCGGGTCGAGTCCTAGTCAAGTCTGGAGTCTTTATCACTGGAGTCCGATTCAAGTCTGAAGTCTGGAGTCTTTATCACTGGAGTCCGAGTCAAGTTTGAAGTCTTTATCACTGGAGTCCGAGTCAAGTCTCAAGTCTTTATCACTGGAGTCTGAGTCAAGTCTCAAGTCTTTATCACTGGAGTCTGAGTCAAGTGTGGAGTCTTATGTCACGAGTCCGAGTCAAGTCTGGAGTCATTTCAGATCGAGTCTGAGTCAAATCTGAAGTCATTTCAGGTCGAGTCTGAGTCGAGTCTGACGTCTATTAAAATGCGACTCGAGTGCGAGTCTCTAACTCGAGTGCCCATCTCTGGTCTGTGTTTGAGAAGCCAGGCCGAGGACGATATATCGTACCACTCTGGCTGTCGGGGAGGTTTTGGCGAGATATGGCAGTGCCGGAAATCTGAGCAAAGCTTCTCCGGGATCCTCGGCTTCTCCGACCTTCCTCACGGTGACGCTCTGAAACTCCACCGGCACGGGAATCACCTTGATGGAGGGTTTGGAAGTCGAGTCGGAAAACTGCTCGGAAGCTTCTTGAACTTTGCTGGGTTTGTCTTCTGGAGGATCGCCGGTCGATACGGTGCTCGTTGCGGCTATGAATCTGTAGCTGGCGGTGTGTTTCTTCGCCGGAACCTTCGGGGGGATTTTGGGTGGTGCTTTAGGAGGAACTTCTTCGGGAAACTTCTCTTTTGCTATCGTAGAAAACTTTTCTGGTACTTTCGGAGGAATTTTTTCCGCTATTTTTAGAGGAACCTCTTCTGTTTCTGGTCCAATTGAAGGAACTTGTTCTTGTATTATTGTAGAAACTTTTTCTGGTACTTTTGGAGCCATTTTCTTTGGAGGAGCCTTTTCTGTTTCTGGTACAATTGAAGGAACTTGTTCTTGTACTATCATAGAAACTTTTTCTGGTACTTTTGGAGCCATTTTCTTTGGAGGAGCCTTTTCTGTTTCTGGTACTATTGAAGAAACTTGTTCTTGTACTATCATAGAAACTTTTTCTGGTACTTTTGGAGCCATTTTCTTTGGAGGAACCTCTTCTGTTTCTGGTACTATTAGAGGAACTTGTTCTTGTACTATCATAGAAACCTTTTCCGGTACTTTTGGAGCCATTTTCTTTGGAGGAAACTCAACGGCTTTTTCTTGTACCTTTTCTGGTATCATTTGAGAAACCGTTCCTGGAACTTTATCTGGTTCAAACGGAGGAACCTTGTTTATAATGACCCACCCGTCAGACTCCTACATGTAACACACAAAGATCATGTTAGCTTGAGTAACAGCAGCGTTAGTCACGCCTGAGACACGCTGGACAAACGAACGCACACAACGACACACCATTCATTATGATCATGAACGTCTGATGAAGAGATCGGAGAGAATCGGATGAATGAATCACTCACCACATCAACCTTCCTGTCGTTCAGATCGTCTTGCGTCTCCAGCGATGCTGCCGCCACTTCCTGTAGGTCCTCCACCACTTCCTGTGTGTCCACCGCCACTTCCTGTTTGACCTCCACCGCCACTTCCTGTTTGACCTCCACCGCCACTTCCTGTTTGACCTCAAGGAAAAGAAACCAAAAGGATTCATAAATGATACAGCAGAGATCAATAAGCTTTAAGACTAGATCTTTCCAGACAACACAAGACTTTCTTCCCAGCATAAGAATCCTGTTTAATGACAGATTTGATAAACAGACAGACAGACAGACAGATAGATAGATAGATGGATAGATAGATAGATAGATAGATAGATAGATAGATAGATAGATAGATAGATTTATAGTGATATATAACTTTATGACTCAATAAGTACATTGATACATTCTCTGCAAACAAGCATGATGAAAATTCTTCTTCTTAAGTGTATATAAATGTATAATTCAGAAGGATGTCAAGATATTTCTACAGAAAAACACTGATTACGATTGAGAACAGGACCTCTGCAGATGCTGTTTGGGTTTATGTAAGAAGCACATAATGATTTTCCCTGGTCTGAACTGCTTAGTGCAGATAAACGCTGGATCCATGAAAACACTCCAGCGGATGAACTCGGATTTTACTGCGGCCACAAAAACAAAATCAATTAGAGACTTTCTGTCAACGACAAATCGTCTGTCACTCTCGTCTAAAGCTGCTCTATTCAGATCCATGAACATCATCTCTTAACAAACATCCGTAATTACAGCAGTTTTCCACACAAAACACCGGCTGATCTCCAGTGTTGGGAATAACTCATTACAAGTAACTTGAGTTACGTAATCAGATTACTTTTTCAAGTAACTAGTAAAGTAATGCATTACTTTTAAAATGTACAACAAAATATCTGAGTTACTTTTTCAAATAAGTAACACTAGTTACTTTGTTTTTCCATTTATTGACTGACAGCTCTCCTGTCCTCATGTTGAGACAAATCGAAGTGCAGAGGCGTTGTGTGTGAACATGATGGTTATTGTAGCTCTAGACTAAATATGAGCATTTACTTATCTCACTTGCACACAAAAAAAAGATTCAATATTCCTCAAAATGAATAAAATCTGTGAAATGCAGAATCAGAATACTATGCAAACCTCCAATAACTAAATACCTAGCCCAGCCCAGGTGGAAATAAAGTAACGCAAAAGTAACGTAACACATTACTTTTTAACTAAGTAACGCAATTAGTTACTTTTTAAGGGAGTAACACAATATTGTAACGCATTACTGTTCTAAAAAAGTAACTAAGTAACGCAATTAGTTACTTTTAAGGGAGTAATGCAATATTGTATTGCATTACTGTACTAAAAAAGTAACTAAGTAATGCAGTTAGTTACTTTTTAAGGGAGTAACGCAATATTGTAACGCATTACTTTTCTAAAAAAGTAACTAAATAACGCAATTAGTTACTTTTAAGGGAGTAACGCAATATTGTAACGCATTACTTTTCTAAAAAAGTAACTAAATAACGCAATTAGTTACTTTTTAAGGGAGTAACGCAATATTGTAACGCATTACTTTTCTAAAAAAGTAACTAAATAACGCAATTAGTTACTTTTTAAGGGAGTAACGCAATATTGTAACGCATTACTTTTCTAAAAAAGTAACTAAATAACGCAATTAGTTACTTTTAAGGGAGTAACGCAATATTGTAACGCATTACTGTTCTAAAAAAGTATCTAAGTAACGCAATTAGTTACTTTTTAAGGGAGTAACGCAATATTGTAACGCATTACTATTCTAAAAAAGTAACTAAGTAACGCAATTAGTTACTTTTAAGGGAGTAACGCAATATTGTAACACATTACTTTTCCAACACTGCTGATCTCACCTCGTCCGGCACAAGCGGCTCGATCATGGGAGCTTCATCCAGACGAGGCGATCGGAGCGGAGACGAGGACAGGCGCTTCTCCCACTCGGTCAGGCCTGTCCGATCCGCTCCTCCCTCCAGGAACGTCCTCTTCAGCTCGCTGATGTTCGTCTGATGCTTCACCAGCTCGTTGGGCGTATGCTCGATTTCCTGAAGAAACCCAGAGAGATTCATCCGTATTTCAGCTTTAACCATCTGAGGACTAGAGGAGGAACATCACAAACCTTCACACACGCAAAACAAAACATTACAACCAGTCTTTAATTCTATTTTCTTACGTTTTGCTTCCCCCATTCAAACAGATACATGTTAGATCTGCCACATGCACTGCAAACACACACAGCACTGATGACACACACACACACACACGTGTGCTCAACTAAAAGGCTTAAAGTTAATTTCCAGTGAGTAAAACCGGCCTGCAAACAAACATTAGTGGCAGTAACTGAAGCGTCCAATTAAAACAGGTCCATGTGATGCTTTACCAACCTCTAACATCAGCGCACTGTGTCTGACAAACACATTCTCTCCTTTAATGCGCCTTATGAAACTGGGCTGAAGGGAAACAGATTCATCCATTCATTCATTACAGCCACAACCCATCTAACAGGGAATGTTCATGAAGATTACGTACGTTAAGATACAATGTTCTTTAATTAAAATCTATAAAACTTGATCAACATTCTCAGAACATTTTCAGAACATGCTTATAATATTGCTGGAATGTTCTCATAATGCTGACAGAAATGTCCTTAACGCAACATTTTCGGAATGTCCTCATGATGTCATTCTTGGAATGTTACAAATAAACGTTCAAAGAATGTTACATTGTGAGAGAATGTTGTACTAACATTATTGGAAGCATTTCAAATAACGTTCTAATCGTGACGTAAGAATGTTTAGATATCTGTAGAGGAAAATAAGACAAAACACTGAGGAAGATCAGCACTTTTTGCAGTGATATACACTATATGATGACAGGGTTCGTACAGACACTAAAATCTAATTCCAGGACTTTTCAAGCACTACTTTTTTGTTTTTTTTCAAGGACTACATACAATCAGAGATGCCATTTATCAAACAGTATCTTTCTTTATTATCTTTTAAATTCTAAAAAAGGTAAATAGATAAATAAAATTAAACTAAAATGGTAGAAATAAAGTATAGCAGATGCAGTGACTGCGGTAACTTTAACCATTGAAAGGATTCTATGACAAAGATATCGCTTTCCTTATTAAATCAGATTTTTTTCTGCCATGATTGACTTGAAGATTAAAAGCTGCATCATATACTTGGATATTTATATGAGCAATATCACACTCATAGCCATGCGAAATGCCTCTATATGTATATCTATATCAGACGAGCTGCAGCTTTAATTTTGTGTGAAAAAATTGTTTTATCAGTAACATTTTAAATAAATTTCCCAATAATCTTTCAATAATTCAAGCGCTTTCTTAAATACTTCTTCATAAAAATGGCTGTTTTCAAGGGTTTTCCAGGACTTACATTTAAAAACGTAATGAGAATGTTTAGAAATACCGGTACTAGATCACCACTGGATCGACCAATCAGAAGACAGAACCACACTTTAAAAAAATCTGCGGTAGGATTTACTTTGAAACAATTTTCACAAATAATGACAAAGAAACAGCAAGTAACACAAAGAATAAAACTAGAGGAAAACTGAAATAGTTTGTTCTTGTAAGATGTTTTAATATTTAGATGGTCAAATCTTACCAGTGTCTTCGCTTCAGATTCGTCCTCCTGATCCGACTGCACAAAAGACACAAAAAGCATGTGATATGATGACATAACGAAAACACATCAGAGAAAGAGACGGTTTGGGAGTCAAACTCATTAACACAACGGGCTTAATGTTTCCATCTCTACAAGAACAATTATGATTATTGGCCATTATCAGATTAAAGTTTAATAAGAACATCAACAACCCTGCCGTATCTTAATTAGCAATCTAATTACAGCAATCTTTCATTGCATACTTGTTTTTCTGCCATGCACAAGCCTTGCACATCTGTCATTATTAATATGTGCAGTTCATATGAATCCTGCTCTCTCGTATCACATATCAACAGTTTTAACAACGTCCAGGTAAAGTTATGAACAAACGTTCTTCCAGTAACGTTAATAGAACGTTTGTTCAAAGTTATCTGACCTTAAATAATGTTCTTGCACAAAAACATTATTTATACATCGTTGATGGAATGTTTTTTTTTCCTGTTGGACATTTATGTAACATTTTTTAAATGTAACAACTTGTTTCCGAGAACATTCAAAAGTAACATTCCATAATGTTTGAAGAACGATGCAATGGAATGTTTCCTTAAAGTGCGCATAACCAAAACAAATCTTTTAAGGCGAGACACAGCCTTTTTTTACTGATAGATTTTTGGATATTTGTCTTCAATAACACGTCTTCTTTCAGACTTGTGGTGAAAAAAAGTCAGAAATACACATTTAGGTCTTTATTTTACACACTGTGTCTGTTTGCGTCTGTAGATTTCTCATAAATTCAACAAAAGTTGTCGTTCTTAATGAACCCGCTGCTCCACGATCTCTGTCTGCTCCTGTCATCACACACACCGCTGGAAAGCTCTCTCTCTCCTGTACAATGCTGTCGGATCCAAATATGGTCATTTCCTTTTTATCAGCAACCAATCGTGAAAGTAAAAGGGCTGAATGCGCAATCTCATTGGCTGATGAAAAATCTTTAAAGCCCGTTTTCTCTAAATGACTTTTCTCTCCGACATCTCCACTTCAGCAGCACCGACACACACCACACTTCCCAGTCTTGTACCTAGTTATATTATGAAGACATTTACAGAGGGATTTGTAAATATATTATTCCTAGCCTGATTTATTTAACATTTTATTCCAAAAAAACATGGCGAAAATAATAAGGCTATTGACAGTATATTCTGATTTACAGGATAACAGAAGTAGATATCCATAAATCCCTCTGTCATTTTTTCCCATCTAATATGTGAACACAATGAAAAAATTATTTTTAACCTGGCTTTATCCAATACTCGGATTTCTTTTTTTAAAATTTATGCAAATTAGCGCATATTTAATTAGATATTGCCTAATTTGCATATTTAAACATTAAATTACAGAAAACTTGTAATACATATTTTTCTCATCTTAATGTAGGTAATCAACTGGGAAAGTTTCATGGTGATATCTGCTCGTTAAAAAAATGACCCTATTCACCTGTAGTGTCTCGCCTTAAACATTTAAAAAACTGGACATTTCCAACATTCAAAAATAACGTTTTTTGAACACATATTTCTGTCATCCGGAGGATCTTGCCCTTGAGCCTGAAGTGAATGACATCATGTGTCCGTCTCTGACGTCAGGAATAACGTCCGTCATTATTAATATGTGCTGTTGATTCTGAACTGGGATCAGATGAGAAACGGCGTGGACACAAACCTCGGTGGCCGTCAGATCTCCGTCTACAGCAGTGTCTGTGAAATCAGTCTGTGATCCCGTGAAAGCGTGAACAGAGAGAGAAGCAGAGCGAGAGAACGAGGTGAAGGTTTATAATCACTCCATCTCCTCCATCAGTGAATGAACAGTCAAACACGAGACGGACATTAGCTGATGCCGTAACACAGGCGGTAGGGAACACTAACACAGCGACTCATTCGCCACATGTTAGAGTAATAATGTAGTGATGAAGACTCATGTTGGACATTCATCAGGTGCATCATGGGATTCTTTAAACACTAGTGTAGGAACATGTGTGATGAGACGCGTCACGATGCTCTGAATGCACAATTTACACGATCATTCAAAAGTTTTAAACGTGTTTGAAAGAGTCTCTTCTGCTCAAGGCTGCGTTTATTTGACCAAAAATACTGAAAAAATGTGAAATATTATTATAATGTAAATCAGCTGTTTTCTATGTGAATATACAGTAAAGTGTAATTTATTCCTGTGATCAAAGCTGAATGTTCAGCATCATTACTCCAGTCTTCAGTGTCACATGACCCTTCAGTAATCACTCTAATATGATGATTTGATGCTCATTTATGATTATTATCAGTGTTGGAAACAGAATCTTCAAAAGAACAGCGTTTACACTGTAACATGTTGTTTCTGTCACTCTGTCACGCATCCTTCATCTTTTGAACACTAGTGTATATTTGTAGCCCTTAGATCAAAAGCACGAGAACACATCTTCATCTGTGTGTTATGAGCTGTCATGATGAGGATGATGAGGTTTGGATTAAACACCTGGTTTGTGGTTAAGATGAAGAATGAAGTGTTTCGTACCCGTGTGTCCAGGCGAGCAGGAGTCTGTGGGCTGGGCAGCGAGAGATCCGTGTTCTTCGTGGTTTCGTCCTCTTCCTCCAACACGACAACACTCTCCACACACACACACTCTTCCTCACGCGTCTCCTCCGCTTTCTTCTCCGGCGTCACTGTGGTGATGAGGTCACTCATGGCCATGCCTTTAGCGGTGCCGTACAACGCTGTGCCCATCTCTACACACACACACACACAGACACAGAGAGAGAGAGATTCAGTCCTGCGTCTGCGTTCACTACAACAGTAAGACTGAACACTGACTGCATTATATTACTGAATTAAGACTGCAGAATTATTTTATTCTTTATCATTATTAATGCCTTTAATACACTCTTAGAAATAAAGGTTCTGAACGGGGTTATTCGCAGCCATGCCACAGAAGAACCACTTTTGGCTCCCCAGAGAAAGTTTGTAAAAAGAATCAAGGGCTGTCAAGTTATTAAAAATTGAAATCTAATTAAATTGCATGATTCATTAATCGAATTAATCACAAATTATTCACATCAATTTTGTCTGATAAATTACCTACAAAAGCTCATGTAAAGTCATCATTGTGTTAGATGAGAAAAGCCCTGAATATACTACAAAAGTGTAGATTTAGAAAGAAATATTGATTCAACATAGAATTTATTACACATAAACTTTTAAGGCTCCAATGCGGCATAGAAGTGGCATTCTGACTGTTTAATGCCGCTCAGAAAAGAAATGATCCACTAAATATGAAACTTAAACCGCCAGTATCTTGCGGCAAGTCACTGTCTAAATGAGTGAGTCATTGAATCATTCATTCAACCAATTCATTCAAACGGCTGATTCATTCAGGAACAAAGCAAGTGACCATCTTAATGAATGATTCACTGAATCAGTGACTCACTCGACTCGTTAGAGTCACTGCAGATTCAGATCCAGTAATGAAACACCGCCGTGTGTCGCTCGGAGACTCAGCGATTCTGCTGTGGCTTTGTTTGTTCGGAACTATTTTTATAAATATAAAACAGACAATAATGTTTCTAAAATGTAACTTATTGAACTGTTGTAGAAAATCAGTATCACATTTGCAATCATGCAGATATTTGGGCAAAAGTCACTCTTGCTTGTGTGATACTGCTAGACTACATCATTTGATATATATATTAGACAAAAAAACATTTAGCCGCAATTTTGCCCTTGAATTTTAGTGCCATTTTAACAGCACTTTAATAAAAATCTTTTTCAACTACAGTGGGACTATAGAGCATTTCCTTAAGCACAGGTCTTATAGTTTGCACAATGACAATAAAGTTGAATCTACTGTAAGTACAGCTCAGGGAAAATAAATGAAATGGTTTTGGCCCTTTTAACATCTAAAACTTTGCAAAGTCTTTTTTATTTATTTTTACATGTTTACAAAAGAGATGATGTAAGGTGTCTATGAGTTGATTGGATGGATGGACGCAGCCAGAGCATGTGCAAGATCATCACAGCCTCTGAAGCACAAGCCCGTCAGCGCATGCAAACACACACACACACGCGTGATCACGGGAGATCAAACACACACACGCGTGATCAAACAAGCAGACGGAGCGTCGTCTGTGTCTACAAGCGTCTCGTTCTGAGGGTTTGATACAGAGAAACGTCTCTACCTGTTGGTCTAGTGCCATTTACATTGACTGTCGCTGTGTTGACTGGTGTACTCCGCTGAGCTGAGGAGATTCACACACACACACACACACACACACACACACACACACCAGCGTCTGAGCAAGCACAGTATCACAGACACTAGGGTCAATGGACAAATATCTGGTCTTTAATAATGTTCTCTAAACGTTAGCACAAAAACGGTATTTATGGAATGTTTTTTCCTGAAATGTTTTGAAAACGTTTTTTAACTGTTTCTAGAAGTTTTCGGAATGTTCAGTTTTTTGAAAAAAAAAAAACAGTTTTTTGAACATTTTGGAATGTTCATTTAAAAGTAACGTTGCCATGGTGATTGAGGAACGATAAAATGGAATGTTCGTTTTTGGAAAAGCATTTCATTTTTTTAGCATTTACAAAACGTGTTTTGAATATTCAGAGAACATCCAGAAATAATGTTTTTATCTCAGCTTAATGGGAACGCTAACAAAACGTTTTTAGAACAGATTTTTTTATCAGCTTGGACTGTTCTTCATCATGTTTGTGTTTTAAAGGCACAATATGTAACTTTTTTGCTTCAAAAATAGCAAAAATCACTATATCTATGTTATATATATTTTTTTAGTTGTGTACTTACATCATCCCGACTGTTTCCAACAACTTTCAAACCAGGAGAAATTTGTAATTTAATTCGAAGACACGTCCCGTTTCTTTATTTCCGTTTTGCCGCCGTCAATGGCGTCATATCCGCGTTGTCCCTGGTTTCCGCTCGTACTGCCATAGCAACCAGAGCCCTCTGATAGTAACCAAGGCGACAGACGTGGACAACTGTGTAGTTCGCAATGTCTGTTTGCACGCTGTTGTTGTTTCGTTCAAACATTATGGACCATGGCAAGCAGACTTTGGATAAAAAAGGAGAACTAAAACGAGAATCAATATCAGCGCGGTGTTTTCGAGATGCCGAGAGCTCCCATAGACAGTATATAAACGAGAGCTCCACGTCCGAGACTTCGACCGCTCCTACATGTACTTTATTAAACAGGTGAGCACATTTACATAAAACTAATCAATGTTATATAGTTCAACAATGATAAAATGTTAGAATATGATCTGTATGTTATTCTAATGTTGATCTAGCTTACTGCTAGTCTCATACAGACAAACT
>JAJAQA010000024.1:830000-845000 GCA_021464565.1 Rutilus rutilus | reverse complement strand
TCTGATCATTCAAATGAAGCTTAAACTATCATCAGGTAACTGCATTCGAGTAAATGATGACAGAATGATATTTCCGTCTGAACTCTCCCTTTAAAGATCTCTCATGTGTGGTTTCTCCGTCCCGGATCCCCAGGCGCTCCCGGTGAACGGGTTCGGCTCGCCCGTGAGCTTCGACGCTGGCGGATGAGCATGAGAAGAGGAGCAGGTTCTCGACAAACGCACATGGAGAATCTGAAGGTAACACAGTCTTTGCTCAGACAATGATTCGGTTCATGGTCATGCACAAAGACACACACACACACAGAGACACACACATATACACCAATGCATCTTACCTCTCCTTTAGCTGGAGAAAAGCAGTGAAAGAATCGTCCTATCAACTAGATCATCCGTAAGAGGGGAAGAAGAGAAGAGCGGCTGATCTAACCGAACGTCAGCGGTCCGTCTGTTCAATAATCACTACATGAGGTGATGGATGATATGAATATCGGCAGAAGAGCTTCAGGTTCACCGAACCCATATTAAAGAAAACAAGCGTATTCAAACAAACGAGGAAATATAGAGATGCTTTATCAGCAAAATCAATATATAAGCTGATCAATCACCTAATCAACAGAAAATTGATGCTAAAACAATTTTAATGCATCATCTGATCTGGGAAATTTTACATGTAAGTTCATACTTTTCCAATAATTGTAATGAAATATGGGTAACACTATATGATACGGTTGCATCTGTTAACATCAGTTAAGTAACATGAACCAACAATACTTTTAATCTCAGTTCATGTTAATTTGAACATTTATATATATATATATATTTTAGTACTGGGCAACGATTAATCACGATTTAATCGTATCCAAAATAAAAGTTTGTGCTTACATAATAAATGTGTGTGTACTATGTATAATTATTTTATATAAATACACACACATATATATATATATATATATATATGCATATGTGTGTATTTATATATATATATAAGAAATTTTGCATGTATATACTGTATATTAATTTTTATACATAATTTATATAATATATAAATACAAATATTTTATATATAAATAAATAAAAAATATTAAATATATACATGCATATGTGTGTGTATTTATATATACATAATAATTATACACAGTACACACACATATATTATGTAAACACAAACGTTTATTTTGGATGCGATTAATCGTTGCCCAGCTCTAATATATTTATATAAATATAAACCACTGAAGGTTACAAAGAAAACGACCGATTCAAGATTCTGCCAATATTCAGAATAGATTCTTAAGCGTTTATAAATAATCCTCTTCTATCTTGACATTATGAACTATCTGGCATGTGTGGTTGTCAATATCCGGTTTGTGTCGATTGTGACCCAGAACGACCCGACCCGAATCAGAGTCACACTGAACATCTGACAGATCGACCGACACCAGAAACAGTGACAACGATAAACACTGAACACAAAACACTGAATCATGTGTGTGTGTGTGTGTGTGTGTGTGTGTGTGTGTGTGTGTGTGCTGATGATACAGACACATTTACATGCAAAATCACTTGAATCAACGACAAAAATCTCCATCAATCATGATGTGTGTGTGTGTGTGTGCGTGTGTGCGTGCGTGTGTATGTGTGTGTGTGTGTGTGTGTGTGTGTGCGTGTGTGCGTGCGTGTGTGTGTGTGTGTGTGTGTGTGTGTGTGTGTGTGTGTGTGTGTGTGTGTGTGTGTGTGTGTTTCACGTGTACCTTTGCATGATGAAGGTCGACTCCATACATGGACAGTTTCTTTACATTCTCCAGAAAATGCATCTCAGCTTCGGCCGGCGTCATTCCTCTGAGAGACACACAAACACAATCGCACTGCATCATGGGAAACATGTTTGCACTGCAATCATACATCAGCACAAATTAAGCTCGAAATCATTCACAAGGCGTTTAACTTCCTCACCCTAACCGTGACTATTAAGGCATCAGGATCTGAAGTTATTAACACACAAACATGTTTTACTGTAGAATATTGATTGACATGGTTACTAAATAATCAACACAGAAACGTCCATTTTTTTCAATTAAGGAAACATTCCATTACCACTGTATCGTTCCTCAATCATTATGTGACTGTTACTTCATTCCGAATCAAGAATTCTTACAACTTTTTTTAAAGAGTAATGTTCAGACAAAAACACTGCATGAATGATGTATAAATAATGTTTTGAGAGCATTATTAAAGACCAGATAACGTTGAATGAACGTTCTATTAACGTTACTGGAAGAACGTTTGTTCATAACTTTGAGAAGGTCCGAATGTTTGACTCTGGACTCGGTTAGCAGGAGGACGAGACTCACTTGTAGTTCTTGTGCAGGTCCATGATCTTCTCCTCCATCTCTTTGGTCTGATGAGGCGCGAACCGAAACTCGCTGACGTACTCGTAGCCGTACTCGTCCGGGTCGTGGTCGCCCAGCTCCGACTGAACCGTGTACGAGCCCAGGACCGTGTGTGTGGCGAACGAACACGGCAAACGGCCCGAGATGATGTCATCCCTCAGCTGCAAACACAGGTAATACCTGACGGACAGACGGACTTCGCATTATTACTATTATTATCTATTAGATACTCAGATGTTCAAAAGTTTGGGATCGGTAAGATTATTAATGTTTTAAAAGAAGTCTCTTCTGCTCACTAACGCTGCATTTATTTGATTAAAAATACAAAAAAAAAAAACAGTAATATTGTGAAATATTATTACAATTTAAAATAACTGTTTTCTATTTTAATATATTTTAAAATGTCATTTATTCCTGTGATTTTCAGCATCATTACTCCAGTCTTCAGTGTCACATGATCCTTCACAAATCACTCCAATATGAGGATTTGATAAACATTTATGATTATTATCAGTGTTGAAAACAGTTGTTTAATTTTTGTTTCAGGATTCTTTGATGTGAGTAGTCACTTTTGATCAATTTAATTCATCCTTGATGAATAAAAGTATTGATTTCTTTTATTTATTTCCCCCCCAAAAAATTAATTAAAATTCGTACTTCCATCTCAGATTAATGCTGTTCTTTTGAACTTTCTATTCATCAAAGAATCCTGAAATAAAAATGTACACAACTGTTTACAACACTGATAATAATCATAAATGTTTCTGGAGCATCAAATCATCATATTAGAGTGATTTGTGAAGGATCATGTGACACTGAAGACTGGAGTAATGATGCTGAAAATCACAGGAATAAATGACACTTTACTGTATATTCACATAGAAAACAGCTGATTTACACTGGAATAATATTTCATATTTTTTCTGTTTTTACTGTATTTTTAATCAAATAAACACGGCCTTGGTGAGCAGAAGAGACTTCTTTAAAAAACATAAAAAATCACACCGATCCGAAACCTTTGACTGGTAGTGTGTGTGATAGATCTGTGTGAATGAGTCGGACCTGGTGATGTCTTCAGAAAGCAGCGCCGGTTCAGGAGGATAAAACTTCACGTTAAAGGAGAAATTCCAGGCGACACCTGAAGGAAAAAACCCATGGAGTTCAAACGCAGCACATATATATATATATAACCTTTATTTAAACAGGAAAAGTCCCATTGAGACACAGTCTCTTTTACAAGGGAGTCCTGTATAGCATGTTCAATCATAGGTTACAAGACAATAAATTACAATATAAAATACAAAGCAAATTTACACAAAATTTACAAAATATTTGCATGTAAAGATGCAATAAGTTTAAAATATATAAACAAACGAAATAGTGGCTAGAAGTTAATATCCACCATCAATAATTAAAGCAATTGCACATGTCCGTCCGCATATCAGATATTCTTTTTTTAAAAGCAGCTAAAGAAATTAGCGCACCAATCTTAAGTCTAGACTGGAGTTCATTCCAGGACGAAGGACCATAGTATGACAGACCCCTCTTTCCTGCTTCTGTCCTCATTCTTGGTACATTAAAAAGTAGTACATCACTAGATCTTAATCGATATGTACTTTGGGTACGAACAAATTTTAAACAAATATAAGACAAGATACCTAAAATCGCTTTATAAATAAAAATGTACCAATGTCGCATCCTGCGCGATTTAAGTGACGGCCAATTTACCATATTGTATAAGATGCAGTGATGCGTCTGATAGCCAGCATTTGTAATGAACCTGAGAGCCGCATGATAAAGAGGGTCTAGTATTGACAGAGTAGATGGACAAGCAAATTGATAGACGATATCCCCATAATCTATTTGAGACAGGAATAGTCCTGCAACCAGTCTTTTTCTTATAGTCCTAAAAAAGCAAGATTTTAATCTATATAAGAATGCCAGAGTGAAGACAGGACAGGTGTTTAATCGAGAGTACTTCACCTCTGATCTGCTTCTTCATGTCTTTGGAAGGATCCAGCCAGTTCTGAAACGAATCGTTCGGATGAATCACGACTCACTGAATCAGTGTTCAAAGCTTCACTGCATCTGTGTGAATCTCACTGTACCTTTTGATTCTCCACGTCACGGAAAGTGATTCCGAAGTAATCTTTCTCCAGGAGATTGAGATGTTCACAGACTTTATCGAACAGAACCTGACCTTTATCACGCTTCTGTAGAGAGAGAAATAATCAGATTAAGCAGAATAAAGGGACGGGGCCTGGTTGAGTTAGTCAGTAGTGTGTTGAAACCTTCCCTGTCTCTCTTTAATGCAACACTGAAGTGAGTTAACCTGCAGTTCATCCACTGGCCACTAGAGGCCGGCTGCAGAAGAGACTCAATCCCATAGACACGCATGTTAAAATGCCCAACTTTACAGCAGAGAAACACATGTTTACAGTCTGGAGCAAAAAGTGGTTTTGGTCTATAAAGCTAATGTTGCCCTTCATGACGACTGTGTGTGTGTGTGTGTGTGTGGGGGGGGGGTTTTTCGACAGTCAACAGACAAAACAAATACATTTTTACCATAAACCTTCAGAATATAGATATTGAAGTTTGGTGTGTGTAAAGACTTCTGACCCAAACTCACTTTAAAGATCTACAGACACAAATAGTGTGTGTGTGTGTGTGTGTGTGTGAGTGTGTGTGTGTGTGTGTGTGTGTGTGTGTGTGTGTGAGTCTCACCTCCACCACGCAGGTGTGTGTGTGTGTGAGTGTGTGTGTGTGTGTGAGTCTCACCTCTACCACGCAGGTGTGTGTGTGTGTGTGTGTGTCTCACCTCCACCACGCAGGTGTGTGTGTGTGTGTGTGTGTGTGTGTGTGTGTGTGTGTGTGTGTGAGTCTCACCTCCACCACACAGGTGTGTGTGTGTGTGTGTGTGTGTGTGTGAGTGTGTGTGTGTGTGAGTCTCACCTCCACCACGCAGGTGTGTGTGTGTGTGTGTGTGTGTGTGTGTGTGTGTGTGTGTGTGAGTCTCACCTCCACCACGCAGGTGTGTGTGTGTGTGTGTGTGTGTGTGTGTGTGTGTGTGAGAGTCTCACCTCCACCACGCAGGTGTGTGTGTGTGTGTGTGTGTGAGTCTCACCTCCACCACGCAGGTGTGTGTGTGTGTGTGTGTGTGTGTGTGTGTGTGTGTGTGTGTGTGTGAGAGTCTCACCTCCACCACGCAGGTGTGTGTGTGTGTGTGTGTGTGTGTGAGTCTCACCTCCACCACGCAGGTGTGTGTGTGTGAGTGAGTGTGTGTGTGTGTGAGTCTCACCTCCACCACGCAGGTGTGTGTGTGTGTGTGTGTGTGTGTGTGTGTGTGTGTGTGTGTGTGTGTGAGAGTCTCACCTCCACCACGCAGCTGTAGTCGGAGCCGTCGAGCAGTGAGATCTTGCACTGCATGTTCTTGGGTTTCCTGATCACTTTCACAGGAGATCGGGTGAGTTTGCTGGAGGAGGACCAGTGGGAGGAGCCGTCGTCCTCGGCCGGCAGCTGATTGGCTTTCCCTTGCGGGACTCCGCCCACCTCGCGCTCCCCGGCCTGACGTCACAGAGAAACACACACAATCAGACACTGACACCAGTGTGTGTGTGTGTGTGTGTGTGTGTGTGTGTGCTGGTTTGACCTACATAGCATTGTCCTTATATTGTGGTGTGTATTCAGGTTTCAGGCCACGCCCCCTATATTATCAGGAATTGTTGATCCTTGTAATTCAAAACTCTAAATAAACATACTAAATGTTTTTTTTATTAAAAATGTAAAAATACAGAAAATTCTCTGTTATAGGAAGGGTTAGGGTTCTGGGATAGAAAATGTTATAGCTCAGTAAAAACCATTATGTGTATGGAATGATAGGAATGTCTGTGTGTGTGTGTGTGTGTGTGTGTGTGTGTGTGTGTGTGTTATTGTTTGTTTAAGTGACTGTGACTGTGTGTGTGTTGGAGTATGTGTGTGTGTGTGAGTGAGAGAGAGTGAGAGAGATTGTATAAGTGTGAGAGAGTGTGTGTGTGTATGTGTGTGTGTGTGTGTGTGTGTGTGTGTGTGTGAGAGAGATTGTATAAGTGTGAGAGAGTGTGTGTGTGTGTGTGTGAGTGTGTGTGTGTGTGTGTGTGTGTGTGTGTGAGAGCATGTCGTTAATCTTGAACTTTTAGCAAAAATAAAAACAATGCGATGTATACTGTAGCGTTACCGTGACGATCAGAAGATGTACCTGTTGTTTCCTGACAGGTGTGCTGTGGGCGTCGGCCGGGGGAAGCTGGTCGCCGAGGGGCGGGGCCAAAGGGGGCGGAGCTAAAGGGGGAGGAGCCACACCGGCCTCCTGCTGCTCAGCTTTACTCTCCGTTTCTGTCGTCATGTCAGATCAAACTGTGATCAGAGACAAACACACATCAGCATCTGCAACATGATACTGAGATCACAGCAAATGAACTACTCCTTTAAATACAACTCAGCATGACCTTTGACCTCAATGTCAAGCTCTGATGTTTTAAGGTGAACTTTACTCTGAGTAAATATGAATGTGATTCTGCTCACAGACGATCAGATAAGATGAATTTAACATTCATAATCCATTTCCCACTGATTCCCGTTTGTGTGATCATGACGAATGATGCGCAGGATCATGAATATTAATGTTCACTTTGTCTTTCCTCTGTAGGACAGCGTTTAACACTGATCTGCACAGACGCTTCTGCAGACGCTCTGGATCAAAGGCATTATGGGAACGGCATTAAGATGCAGACAAAAACTGTTTTATGGCTCAACAAATGCATCTGTGTATCATGCAAACAGACAGAGAACTCTGGGATAAAGAGAGCAAAGAGCAGAAGATCAAATGAGGGAAAGGTGAGAGAATCCCATCGGATGAGGAAGATGAAAGCTCTTCATCACATCAAACAGTGCAAACAGGAAGCAGTCGCGATGCGTTTCCTGTCCTTCATTAGAATGAGTCTTTCATTTCTGTAGAGGAGGACAAATATAGATTCTGCCACTGTGGGACTCGAGTGTGTGTGTGTGTGTGTGTGAGATCTGAGACGGTCCTGCGTGAGCTGAATGAAGAATCAGTGTTTAACTCCTGAAACAGGAAGAGGCTCATAAGACTCTCGATTGCTGTCGTCAGATGCTGGACTAGATCTCCTGAAGTGAGCGTGAGGTGTTTAACTGTGCTGGGGGTGTAAGGGTGGTTGCCAGGGTGTTGCTATGCCATTATCAAAGTCTGTTTTGATTTATTTTTAGTGTACTCCTAGGTGGTTGCTAGGGTGTTGGTATGCAGTTGCAGAGGTGTTTTGAGCGTTTTTTAGTGCGTTCCTAGGTGGATGCCAGGGTGTTGCTATGCGGTTGTTAAGGTGTTCTGAGTGGTTTTTAGCGTGTTCCGAGGTGGTTGCCAGGGTGTTGCTATGCGGTTGTTAAGGTGTTCTGAGTGGTTTTTAGTGTGTTCCAGGGTGGTTGCCAGGGTGTTGCTATGCGGTTGTTAAGGTGTTCTGAGTGGTTTTTAGCCTGTTCCGAGGTGGTTGCTAGGGTGTTAATATGCAGGTGCTAAAGTGTGTTTTAAGTCATTTTTAGTGTGCTTCTAGGTGGTTGCCACGGTGTTGCTATGTAGTTGCAGAGGTGTTCTGAGTGGTTTTTAGTGTGTTCCGAGGTGGCTGCTATGCAGTTGCTAAAGTGTGTTCTGAGTGGTTGCTAAGGTGTTGCTATGCAGTTTCTGGAATGTTTTGAGTGTTTTTTTTTTCCTAGGTGGAAGCCGGAGTGTTGCTATGCAGTTGCTAAGGCATTCTGAGTGGTTTCCAGGGTGTTGCTATGCAGTTGCTAAAGTGTGTTCTGAGTGGTTGCTAAGGTGTTGCTATGCAGTTTCTGAGATGTTTTGAGTGTTTTTTTGTTTTTTTCCTAGGTGGAAGCCGGAGTGTTGCTATGCAGTTGCTAAGGCGTTTTGAGTGGTTTCCAGGGTGTTGCTATGCAGTTGCTAAAGTGTGTTCTGAGTGGTTGCTAAGGTGTTGCTATGCAGTTTCTGAGATGTTTTGAGTGTTTTTTAGTTTTTTCCTAGGTGGAAACCGGAGTGTTGCTATGCAGTTGCTAAGGTGTTCTGAGTGGTTTCCAGGGTGTTGCTATGCGGTTGCTAAAGTGTGTTTTGAGTGATTCTTTGTGCTTCTAGGGAGTTTCTATGCAGTTGTTTATGTGATCTGAGTGGTTTTAGTGTGTTGCTGATTGTTGAAGCTCTCTGCTGATTTGGAGTTTAAAACTCAACTCAAGTCTGTTTCTGTTTTTCACGCGTGACCAGTTCCAGCAGCTTCACAGATCTCACTGTAGATGACTCTGCAGATATTCAGATGTTTCTGTGGTGCGTCTGTGATATTCAGCAGCACGTTTGTAAACTAATGAGCGTTGTGCTCATTCAGACACACTAGTTAAAAAAAAAAAAATTGTATATCTGGTATCTGAATAAGTTTTGGTTTGACTGTATTATAAGCTTTCTATCATGTCTGGGAAAACCTTGCTCTAACACATCACCATAACACAACTAAACCAACACAAGACTGCATAATAAAAAATGCAATATTTCATATTTTTATAGTATTATTACCATGAAAACATACCATAGAAAACCATGCTACATATTATTAAGCATAAAAATGCATGAATCCAGCATCGTATTATAGTTATTACCCTCAGATTCACCACTGAACTGCCACAATGGTTTGTTGTGGTTTCGGGTCTGAGGATCTGGTTTGGATTTAGTCTGTTAGTCCTTGAGATGTGTCTCTGTCTCTCTGCAAAGGACACGCCGGAGGCTCTCAGCCAATCAGCTGCTCCGATACAGCCATGTGTCTTCAAGAGCTCACAATGCTTTCACACACACAGACGTCACCTAAACCCTCCGTTCCTCTCTGTGATCTAGAACACGCCGGCGACTCATAAACCAGCACTGACACCGCAGTGAGATCCCCCTCATGCATTATTCATGAGTCCAGTATTCATCAAGAATAACTCCTGAACTTTATTATTGTGTTCTGATCTCAATCAGTGCTGGCAGGTCAAAAACACAGAAACACCTCAGTGATGTGATCAGAAATATTAATAATTTAACCGCACATTATCTTCTTATTGAGATTTGTTTGAATCACACAAAGATAAACTCATAGCTTTCAGAGATGATCAGGTAAGTGAGTAATCAATAAATCAATCATTATTCTAATCTCATGACAATCAATTAAGTACATCTGATTCTCATTACTTTAAAGCCAAAAAAATATTATTTATAAAGTTATAAAAGTATATATTTTTTTATAAATATTAAAAAACATCTTTACATTTTGGCAGTATTTGTTGTACTGATTTTAATTCATGTGAATATCAATTTAAAAAAAACATTGTATTGCAGTAACAAGAACATAATTTGAATCACCATTAATAACGACAATTATAAATGTAAAGTTAAAACATCTAGATGTATCACAGTATGCGGTTGCTAGGGTGTTCTGAGTGGTTTTAGTGTGTTGCTAGGGTTTTCCTACGCAGTTGCTAAGGTGTTTGAGTAATTTTTTTGGTGTGTTCCTAGGTGCTTGCAAAGGGTGTTGCTATGCAGTTTCTAAGGTGCTCTGATCCATTTGAATGTGTTCCTAGGTGGTTGCTAGGGTGTTGCTAAGCAGTTTCTGAGGTGTTCTGCATGGTTTTTAGTTGGGTGTTCCTAGGTGATTTCTAGGGTGTTGCTATGCAGTTGCTATGGTGTTCTGAGTAATTTAGGTGTGTTCCTAGGTGGTTGCTAGGGTGTTGCTATGTAGCTGCTAAGGTGTTCTGCATAGATTTTAGTAGGGTGTTACTGTGTGGTTGCTAGGGTGTTGCTATACAGCTGATAAGGTGTTCTGGGTAATTTGAGTGTGTTCCTAGGAGGTTGCCATGGTGTTGTTATACAGCTGCTAAGGTGTTCGGCATTGATCTTAGTAGGGTGTTTCTGGGTGATTGCTAGGGTGTTGTTGCTATGCAGTTGCTAAAGTGTTCTGAGTAATTTTTGTGTGTTCCTAGGTGGTTGCTAGGGTGTTGCTATGTAGCTGCTAAGGTGTTCTGCATGGATTTTAGTAGGGTGTTCCTAGGTGATTGCTAGGGTGTTGCTATGCAGTTGCTAGGGTGCCCTGAGTGGTTTTTAGTGTGTTACTGGGTGGTTGTATAACATGAACATTCATAATGAATAATGTAATGAATATAAAATGCAAAAGAAATATAATAATAATTAATGGAATTAAAATAGGATACTCATTTTCTTTATGAAAAAAACATTTTGTATTTTTCCTTTTGATTTTGGGATGAGATATGTGAAATAATTCACATTAATGTATAAAGTCCTTTTGTTCCTGAACACAGAACTGTCCGATAAGAGCGACGAGAACAAGAACAATCCCTGAATCTAGGCCGAGTTGAGCGGCGCTCTGAATTACAGTCAGAAATAGAAGCTGTTCTTCCGTCTGATCTCACGAGACGTCTGCTAAACGAGGGACAGACAAACATTTGTACGGCTGTCACCGTACGAGCTTTCTGAGATTGAAATCTCATAGTGCAGGAACAATGAACATCAAATCCCACAAACTGACCTTTAGATCTGCAGCGTTTCTATGCACGTTAAAACAATAAATGAGCTGAGCATGAGCTGTAATCAATGCCAACATTCATTATGTCTGCTTAACTGAATAAATGACGTGTCAGCAGCCGCCTTCAGTGAGTTTGATGAAAACAATACACATCAATCCACTGTAGATGAGTTATGATGATGCTGGTTATGGCTAATAATGTCCTATTGATTATTAATAATAAGAGTAGACATTACACAGTTGTTGACTGTCAATGCTGTACTTTTATGCCATTATATACACCCTGCATTTCTGCATATAAATAAAAAATTCACATGAATATTAATCATCAGTTCTCTTCCCAAAGAAATCCTAAAGGAATGCAAGTAGAATTTCTAACTGTATTTTTCAGATCGTATTTGACCTGCTTGTGATGTTATGACATCCGAATTCCCTCAGGATTTTGGCAAATAAAGATCAATCCTGTCAGTGTATTTCTCACCTCGCAGTCGCACACACACACACACACACACACACACACACACACTGTAAGTTCTGCGGGCTTCATCGCGTCATCACGGCCGCGAGTGACGTCACGCCGGCATTTCGCGTGCACGCGCAGGCCACACCCACCGCATTGCAGAACCACAAAAATGAAACCGGTACCAGCGAAGTTCATAAACTCACATCATGTGACCACGAAACCCGCAGATGCACAACATACAGATGCATCACATACAGTCATATAGACGAGGAGAGCGCGTACGAGGGATTCAATGACAGGCACGCGCTTGTGTGTCATCATGATGACTGTCAATCAAATTCCACACACTTATAAATCTATTTCTATGAGTTCTGCTTAATGATTAAGGACACACACACACACACACACACACACACATAAATGATGCAGCTGTGGTGTTACTCCCATTGCACGCACACACACACACACACACACACACACACACGAGACTGAAGGATGAACGGGTGTTTACCGGCTCTGATGATGATGCTGCTGCTTCCCGGTGCGCGAGACGACAGACTGACTGCACACACACACACACTCCCGTACTGCGCATCACACACTCGAACAGCTTTATTTAGGCACTAGAGGCTGATCCTCCTGTAGTAAATGCGTGTAAACTCACCCGTGTCCTGAAGCTCCGGTCACTAGTGTCGGTCTGGTGTGTGTGTGTGTGTATGTGTGTCGGTCGAGTTCAGAGCAGTGCAGAACACACAGGGTTAAACCAGTGTGCTGACTCATCACTAATATCTATAGCTCACTGTATTTATCACACACGCGCACGCACACACACACACACACACACACACTCACTGAAATACACGAACGTAAAAAAATACATTATAATTTTTTTTATATATAGTAGGCTAAAATAACACGTTTGTGATATCTTTAGGACCAACCAAACCCTAATCCTACCCTAACCCTAAATGTATAATTACACTGTAACAATGAAACCTTAAAATAAAGTGTAACCCTTACAGTGTAATTATATATTTCAGTACTGAGTAATATTAATTAACTACATGTACTTACTATAGGGTTAGGGTAGGATTAGGGTTTGGTTGAGGGTTAGTTGCATGTCATTTTGCATAATTTACTGTTATTACTATGGTAAGTACATATGTAACAAGGACACTGTAAAATAAAGTGTTACCGAACATACTTCTGTAATTTCGGACGCAGCCAAAGCCAAAGTCGCATGAAATGATATTTGCACTAGTCTTTTCTTTCCTATTGTTCCATAAATCCGAATGAAACGCTTCTGGAACAAGAACAAATGTGGGCGGGGCTTGATTGTGTCTGTGGGGAATTGATTGGATGGTTGTGGTTTGCTATTGGTGGATCTCATGTGAGTGACAGGTTGCCCCGCCCTCATCATCAGAGAAGAGAAGAGATGGAGAGAGAAAGATATTCTGATTCAAGATTACCATCCGAGGTAACAACATAATTCAGCCTTGAAACATGTGTCATGTGACCATGTGTCACTTTAAACACACGGGTTTACCACAAGCTGTGATTTCTGCCATCTGCATCCGTCTGTGATCCTCAGAAGAGCGTTCAACACACACACACACACACACACACACGTCTCCCTGCTGCTCCTTTAATGGCAGAGGGTCTGATGTGCATGTAGATGAGTCCTGCCTTCCCATCATGCATCTGCACAAGGACACACACAGCATCAGTCTGACAGAGCAGAAGCGCATCACAGACGACGAGTTCAGGCCAGCTGTCAATCACACGTCAAACGTCACTCTGATTGGCTGCTGTTTCATTAATGCACCTACATTAGGGGTGTAACAATATATCACAATACAAAAATGCAACAATATGTATCATGGATAGTTCACACAAAATAAAAATTACTGTGTGAGAAAAAATTCACATTTTCAGAGTTTCAGTGTCAGTATCACATTAAACTACTATATATAATGTTGAATATAATGTATAATAATGTAATGTGGGAATATTTGTGGCTCCTGATAATGATATATCAAATATCTGATGTTCCCAGTAAAAGTGTCCTACATTATTAAATATATCTAGTCAGTGACAGAGATCAAGCATATTCATCTACAATAATTCAGTATTTTCAGCTTCAGAATCATGAATATTGTTATTCTGGCGTCTCTATTGTCCTGTGCTTTGGGTTTCAGCACCAAGTCCAAGACTATTCATTTACACACACAATGTCATATCAAATTTAGCATTTTAATCAACAGTTCATTTTTTGTAACCTTTTATCACATGTCTTTGAGTATCGCAATAATATGGTATCGTGAGTTCAGTATCGGGATATGAGGGAATCGTTACACCCGTAATCTTCATTCTCTGATAATCTTCTGAACACCAGAGAGAGTGTGAGTATGGTGTGTGTGTGTATCTGAGTGTGGTGTGTGTATCTGGGTGTGTGTGTGTGTGTGTGTAAACTCATTTGCTGCTCGGCTGGTTTGTGGATGTCAGGCGGGTCGATCGGTGTGTAATCGGGAGCGTCTCGAACTCTCGAGCTTCTAACAAACACAACACTGAGACACAACAGCTCTGAGAAGAAGAAGAGTAATGCTGAGAGATCTGACGTCTCGTCCTTCATCTGAGTCACGAGCACAAGCTCTATATGTTGAGTCTTCTTTACTAACAGCCATTATCACTGAGATTCTGTTTGATGATGATGAAGATGCAGAAATTACACACAATCAAACATCAGGCAGAGCAGAAAAGAAGAGCACTAGAATAGAGTAAACACATTTAAATGAAAAACAAAAGCTCTTGCAGTGAGGGCTGAACGGGGCTTGGGCCAGTACAATCACCTAGCAACACCCTAGCAACCACCTAGAAACCATTCAGAACACCCTAGCAATGAACCAGAACTCCATAGCAACGCCCTGGCAACCACCCAGAAACGATTCAGAACACCCTGGTGACCACCCAGAACACCATAGCAACACCTTGGCAACCACCTAGAAACCATTCAGAACACCCCAGCAACCATCTAGAAACCACTCAGAATCCCCTAGCAATGAACCTGAACTCCATAGCAACGCCCTGGCAACTACCCAGAAATGATTCAGAACACCCTGGTGACCACCCAGAACACAATAGCAACACCCTGGCAACCACCTAGAAACCATTCAGAACACCCTAGCAACCATCTAGAAACCACTCAGAACACCCTAGCAATGAGCAAGATCTCCATAGCAACGCCCTGGCAACCACCCAGAACACCATAGCAACACCCTGGCAACAACCTAGAAACCATTCAGAACACCCTAGCAACCATCTAGAAACCACTCAGAACACCCTAGCAATGAGCAAGACCTCCATAACAACGCCTTGGTAACCACCCAGAACACCATAGCAACACCCTGGCAACCACCTAGAAACCATTCAGAACAAGGCAAGGCAAGTTTATTTATATAGCACACTTCATACACTATGGTGACTCAAAGTGCTTTACACAGAAAGAAATTAAAATAATCACAAAATGAAAGCAAGGAAAATTAAAACAGTT